>CALSBV010010773.1:5468020-5509942 GCA_943590825.1 Bovichtus diacanthus
GTGCATGCATCTGGTTAAATTACAGATTGCCTGACACAGGTTTCTGTAACTTTTCTATCTTCCTACAATCACTACATAAGTCTGCGTTTACTGATGACCAGTAGGGTGGATTACTGTACTGCTCCCTTTTCTAACAATTTGCAAGTCAAATGTTGTGTTATGAACTTTTCCTTTCCATAATTTGAGGAAGCACAATGTGCTGCACAGTCACTTCTCATTGTCTCAAACAATGACGGTATACAGCCACAAATTGGTAATCATTTTGCACACTGAAAAACTGCACCAAATTGCCCCAATTATAGTAGTAGCCAAATCAATATCTACTGTACAAAAGCACATTTTGCAAGAATAAAAAAACGTATCTCCACCTACATTTTAACTTGGCTCGAACCAAATTGGCATTCTTCTTGGTCTCATTGTTCAGCAGCTCCAGCTTGTTCCTTTTTCCTAAGAACATCAATATGAACTATTCATAGCAGGAATAATTCCAGCATTTAATCCGACTCATTACATGTAACGTTGGTGATCCCCTAACTTCAAGATGTTATTGTCAAAGATGAATATTTTGGATTTTATATGCATTATACATTTATTTTATATATTCTGATAAGGGCAGCTTGGTAAATACCTCCTGTATCATTTTACTTAAAAAAAAAAGATGCCAGATGTAGCTAATCAAACATGTTGGATATGGATTCATCTTCACTTACTGTCTGGGTTGTTGTTGCTGTAACGTTGTTATTATCATTGTGTAGGAGCATAATGTGTGTATGCAGATTCTGAAGGTATATTTAAGTCTTGACACAAACCAACATTTTAACCCTAAATTGCCTAAACATGATGCCGTTCTATATCAAATGTATCTTTTTCTATGCTACATATCATTTAGTGAGTTAACCACTCATATAAATAAACAATGTGTTTGTCAAAGGCTGTTTAGCACATTTTGTTTCTGTTGCTCTGTTTGTCTTTTCAACTGTGTGCCCTGCAGGAATGGATAGAGCAGCGAAGGCATCACGTTTCTACTTCTCTATCATTTGAAAACTAGTTTAGCTCCTGGGGACAGCACCAGCACGATATGCATGTGTACCTATGATGGTGGTGCTTTGTGCCTACTTACCTTTGTTTTGGTTTTGAGTGGAAAGGATGGCGCCATGTCTTCTCTCCACCTCTTCTGCTTGACAGGAGATTTTTTCAATGAGGCTTTTCACCTCCTCCACCTATACACACGCAGACACACAGACAAACAACTTACTACTGGGCTACTGGATATGACGAGACAACCGCACACACAAGGTGAAGTGTACCGTTTTGAAAAAATCCTCCATGTTGACTGTGCTCTCTGATGTAGCGTTATCCGTCATATTATCTGTGCTGCTGTTCAAAAAGAGGAAATTCATTAGGTGGCTTAAAAAACAGGACACCTTTTGCTCAAAATAGTCCTTTGAAGGTTGTTAGCATATGCTACATTTGTATGGACTTAGAAATACTTAGAAACAAACATTAAATAGAAAGTTCGCTTTAATACGCCGTCATAAACAATAGTAGCTGGATGTATTAGCCATTGTTCCTGCTAATACAAAAGTCCAGTCTTTGAACTCTTAAAACTCTTGTTAAATACTTGCTGTAAATACTTGCCGCCACGCGACCCGCATTATCATAACGACACAGAACAGTAAGATATTCTCGACATTTCTGTTACTTTCGCTATTCGATATAAGGCTCGAGCTCTACCTGCGGTGCGTCCTCGTGTGGCTCTGAGCGCACCTGTGTAATAAAGAGCGCGTGCACGCAGGCGCGTAACCGTCACAAACCAGCAAACAAAGAACCTCCACCACTGAAGCTCAAGCTTCACGGAGCAGGTAGAAGTACTGACACATGTCTGCACTGGATAACACGTTAAGATGTTTAATGTGTTAGAAAGCTACTGTTGACTACATGGAGAAGTGGGTTGAGTATGATGAGAAAAGTTAGGTGTCGCCTGCCCGAGGGTGGCGCTATGGCTACCTTCACCCTCACACTGCTATCTCCGTGGTCTATAAGGCTATTCTTTCCCCTCATAATATCAGCATCGTCATAACAAAATAGGCTACTATAAACATAAATGTCGCAAAAATTTGTTCTCTATTCAACTGTATACAAATGTAAAAATCGCCCTTTCCAGGAAACTATGTAGGCTATACTTACACTATGTCTGAATATCATTATTTCTTCTTCTTCTTCTTCTTCTTCTTCTTCTTCGTTGATGTTTAACTTTACACTACTTAGAATGTACAGCATTGAGTTTGTCTCTGTACTTGTTTTCTATGTGGTGTAAATACATTTGATTTAAAATAAATCCTTTGTCTATGTTAAAATTACCCAAACGCTCCCAGTTTCCTGATAAATCTTAATGCAACATTACCATAAGTGTTCAGGGTCCTGTTGTTATTACCGTCATGGTTAGGACATTTAAAAATAATGCAGCCATAATAAAAATATATGCTTAATTAAACTAAATGGGAAATCTGAAAAGGATCCATTGTGTTTTGGATATTTTTGTCAAATATATTCAACACATTGTATTAAGTCGATCTCATCAGTATCTTAGTCTACAACTATACAAACTGTAAACAATGATGGCCTCTCCCTTTAGTGCAGTACATGACAGCATGCACCAGTGCCAAACGAAGCTGCAGGATCTCTGCCAACTCTCATTTGAACTGTTTTGGTGAACATCCAAGTCAAAGGTCCTTACTAACCTGCTGTTGCCTGAACTGTAACTGCAAACCCTCAGGCTTACCATAGTGCTGTTTGCACAGGTGCAGCTTAATGGCACCATGGATGTCTGCCTGTACAAATGATGTACTTCTAATTTATTGAAGGGAGTGCTTGTTGTGGATAAATTCTTATTTTTATGAACCACATGGAGAGATAGACACACACTGCAGTGTCAAACGGGTCCCAGCTGCAGTTAGGAAAGTAAATTAATCTAGGAGTCAGTCATTTTCCAGGCTCGATTAAAATCTTTACATTGCGCTAAAAGCTCACCTGCATAAAAAGAAAATCCATTATGCAGTGTAAAAATTAAAGCAAGCACCGTTCTTCTCTATATGCCGACTTACTAAACGTCTGTGCACTTCTGCGTCACTACACATCCGACAGACCCTCGATGCCAGCAGGGTGAACACAGTTGCACCCACTAAAATTAATTTGATTCAGGTGTGCAAATGAGCAAGCGTTGATATTAATATTGACTATTGTTAATGCTTGGCCTAAATCAAACATAGCCTTTAATAAAGGCTAATAAATTGTAATATTACAATATATATTACAGTAACAAATTAGTTAAAAAAAAGCAATATTTGAATCTGATGATCACATTATTCAGCTTTTATATGCACGGCTGTGAATGGACTTTTTTGTATGATCAACTCGCAACATTGTCTGTTTTTTTCGAGCCTTCTTCTGTCTCTTCACAAAGGTGAAAATGTGCTCGGAGACATGGAAGGATCACGGCATCTGCCACCTCAGACGAAGATTCTGCAGAGAAATATATAACAGATCCTTCAGAGACCTGCAGCCTGGCCTTTTCACATGAGTGACACACACAGCGCGAAGCTTCTGTCTCCAATCAGAAGTGCTGGGTTTCATAAATAATGCATTGAGTGCTTGTGGCTACTAAACGGCTTCTTGGTTTTTTGGTGTGCGGTACAATACTATCTTCCATCATTTTACCTGGGGCCATGAAGAATGTAGGTCTTGCCTAGAATATAGTTTTTCAAGAGACATTGTACGGATGAATATGATGTAATTTGTGTGAAGTTTAATTTTCAAAACAGAAGCCACAATATTGTTTTGAACTCAATGAATGCTACAAGTGTTGAAAGTCGTATCTCCTGAAGGCAGATGGTTCCAGTTATCAAGGTGTGGCAGGATGTTTGCTCACTAACTGACATTAAACAATCCAGCCGCCCAACACCTGTTCAAAGCCAAATCCTTTATTTCTTTGCCACTCTTTTTCATATTTAGTAAAAATGTAAGATTGATCCAAAACTGAACCAGATGTAAATAAAGTAATGTGATTTCAACAAACGGCTAAACATGACTGGAAACATGTAGTAGCCTGAGGTATATCTTTATTTACAGTTTGATTGATTCATGTATATTTGTCCATTTAAAAGCATTTAAATCGGACTAAATGTTATATAAATACGCATTTTAGTGTTTCAACATAAATCAGGCTTACTTAGCTATGCATTTAGTTCATGTTTAGTGTAGAACATATAGAACTTCTGACACTCATTTGACCTGTAAGTGAGAAATGTTCTACTTCCCTGCAGGAAGAAGACTTGCCCTTCACAGGTGCTTGACCACAGGAACACAACATATAAAACAACCTTGCCCTCACGGCACTTCAGTACTGCCCTTCAGGCTACAGTTTTATGTATTATTCATTAAGGAGAGCCCTAAAAGCATATTTAATTTCATCGACAGTGTAACTCATCTCTTGGATTAAAAATATTTCTGATACAAATTAAACCGTCATCCAATTTTATTATTTGATGCATTTCTTTCTTCCCAACACTAGAGGTAGCTTCAACATTAGAAACTGAAGACAGAAAGTGCTTTTTCTCTTTACTTTTTGCCCTTAACTTTATACTGCAATATGATAATCAATACCTGAATCAGCACTTCACAATTATTCAATGTAGTTGGACCCGGGTTTTCTAAGAGATCCACATTTAATGATGAATAACCAATATTTACTTGGCAACAGAAATATTTCATGCATTTCAACAGATCAGAGAAAGTAGATTACAGAGTCCACTGGCAGCAAATCAAGAGGTAGTTTACATTATGGTTTCTGAGTCAGCAAAGGAGATAGATTTAGCTTTTATAGCAATGGTGACGCTGTATAATAACACATATTACAAGGTTCTTTTACCCTCTTTATAAAAAAAAAAAAAAAAAAAAAAGGTCTCAAATGTAAGTCTTATATGTATTTTTTATTTATTTTTTTTAAATGCTTGGCCACTTTTCTCCTACAGTCCCTTGACAGGCAACACCTGCACTGCCCCGCATAGTTAATTCTGTTGTTTTTGGCTAGTGTCCTGAGTCCAGGCAACAATGAGCGGGTAATTACTAATTAGCAGTCTGTCCAGTCCATACTAAAGCTAAAACAGATGTACCAGCCAGGTCTCTCCCTGCCAGCCTTCTTGTCCCAGCCTCTACAGCCAAGACAATAACGCCCCTGTGGGATAAAAGTGACGGAGCTTAAGATGTTGTAACGTTCCATTATAATGCAGGGGACTTTGAGGGACTCCTTTGCAGAGACAATCTCTAGTAATGTCACTCTGAATAAGCTCAGTCAGCAGAGTGGTTGTCTAGGTCCATTAAAGCAGGGACTGGGAGTTGAGGAAAAAGGCAGATAAAGCTCTCAACAAGAGGAATTAAGCTTAAGATCAAAAGCTTATTTACTCCCAGGGAATAATAATGAACTAAGCCAAGGCCTTTCCATCTCCTCAATTTAATGACGGAAGTAGGATTTTGATATTGAACGAAATAGACATCCGATACAACACCAACCTTGCATCATGTGAAATAATGGATACGTTGAGTGATGAATTTGCATGCACACAAACAGTACTATAATATAATTGACATTTTTAGTGCTTGTCAAAGCATTTCTCAATCCATCCATCCATCCATCTTCAACCGCTTATCCGGGGTCGGGTCGCGGGGGCAACAGCTCCAGCAGGGGGCCCCAAACTTCCTTTTCCCGGGCCACGTTGACCAACTCTGACTGGGGGACCCCGAGGCGTTCCCAGGCCAGTGTGGAGATATAATCTCTCCACCTCGTCCTGGGTCTTCCCCGTGGTCTCCTCCCAGCTGGCTGTGCCTGGAACACCTCCCTAGGGAGGCGCCCAGGGGGCATCCTTACCAGATGCCCGAACCACCTCAACTGGCTCCTTTCTACGCAAAGGAGCAGCGGTTCTACTCCGAGCTTCTCTCGGATGACTGAACTCCTCACCCTATCTCTAAGGGAGAAGCCAGCCACCCTTCTGAGAAAACCCATTTCGGCCGCTTGTACCCGCGATCTCGTCCTTTCGGTCATGACCCAACCTTCATGACCATAGGTGAGAGTAGGAACGAAGATAGACCGGTAGATCGAGAGCTTTGCCTTCTGGCTCAGCTCTCTTTTCGTCACAACGGTGCGGTAAAGCGAGTGCAATACCGCGCCCGCTGCTCCGATTCTCCGGCCCATCTCCCGCTCCATTTTCCCCTCACTCGTGAACAAGACCCCTAGGTACTTGAACTCCTTCACTTGGGGTAAGGACTCATTCCCTACCCGGAGTAGACAATCCACCGGTTTCCTGCTGAGAACCATGGCCTCAGATTTTGAGGTGCTGATCCTCATTCCAACCGCTTCACACTCGGCTGCGAACCGATCCAGTGAGTGCTGAAGGTCACAGGCTGATGATGCCATCAGGACCACATCGTCTGCAAAGAGCAGCGATGAGATCCCAAGCTTCTTCATTTCTCAATCATTAAAACTAATTTGTAATTGCTCATATAAAGTCTCTATGACTGATTTATTTTATAAAGAATTAACAAATGCTTTCTAACACACGGCGAGATGTGTTCATGTGTAATTATGTATCATTATATATGATTACAGCTATTTTATACTGCACTATTAAAGCCCATTAAATATTTATACAGTTATAGATGCTTCAAATACATAAATTAACACTCGTAAAAGCACATTATAATGGTACTATAAACCATGTATTAGGTGTTAATATACTGCTGCTTTAAATTCTTAATTTTAATTTAATTTAGAATAAAAATAAAGTGTTATGAATAAAATAAAAGAAGAAAACCAAATGCTTTTATTAATCAACAATATCCAGCAGTGGCCGCAGAGGGAATATGACCCCTGAACCTGGCAATCTTGATGCCATGATATACCGGTGGAGCAGTACAAGCCCACACTCTTTCTTGTTAACAGTTTTCAATGTAAATCAATAATGCATGCTTGCTGGCAGGCTCAGCAGTGCTTAGCTGTGATTTCGCGGACTGGTACACCCAGGAGTAGGCTGGCAGGCAGCTGGGGAGCAATTTTGCATCGCTGATGATGAGTCCCCGGTGAAGCAGCGGGAGAGGGAAAGACCAGCTGTGAAATCTTCAGAAATGCCTAGAATTAAAATACATGGATAAGGACTATTACCTGCATTAAAGTGTTGCTTCCTTTTGTAAGTGTAACAGTTAAATATTTATGGGATGATAAATGTGGAAGTCAAGGTAGGGGTGTTGTAACATCAGAAACTCAAAGGGTTTACACCAGGCCCCCATAAGGATTGTAATATATTTATAGTTGATACACAAGGTTGTCCTGTTGAGTTTCTCTCTCTCTCTCTCTCTTACACACACACAAACACACACATGCACACACGCATCATTTAATATCTTTTACACCTCTGCTGCCCCTCTTGGCACCTGCCACCTCCTGTCTCCTTTTAACTATTTTTAAATGAGATATTTCATTATCTATTAAAATGCCATCACAAGACATATGTGGTGATTTTGGCCATGGCAGGGGTTAACTGCGGGGTGAATGTGAAGCCCTTGCACATGGACCACCCAATTAACCTGGCAGGCAGGGGCAGAGGTTTACGCTCAGAGCAATCCAGCTTAATTGTGTTTTCACTTTCATGATTAAAAGCTATATCTGATATAATCATGTAATGCTCGGCGGGTGGAGTACCTACAGGATTAACAGTGCCAGGGTGATTCCCAATGGGCCGATACAACAGCACGACCTCCACTGAGGCTTAACTGTAAATAGGAAAGTCCATAAAAAAATATCATAAATCAGGGGTGACCAGAGTATTCCAGTGTTGCTTGTGATAAGGTGGTATAATATGTGTAGGTTTTATACCCTTTATCTCTTGTCTCCTCCAGCCTCAGTTATAGTCTTCCTATATTCCCCAAAACAACCTCACAGCATTCACAGAGAACTCGCCCAGACTCCAGTCGAGATGAAGCACGGCAAACTTCTCAACGTGACCTTTTATAGCTGCAATGCATAATGGATGCATAAATCTGTTTCCTTTATAATGGATTTCTCTCAGTGTGATCCTTAAATGTCAGTGAAGAAACAAAAATACAAGGAACAAGGCTTCACTGTTTTATCTTCTCAACAGGGAAAAAAAAGCAGACATGAGACAATCCATCCTCTCAACGGCCGGGGCGGCGGGCTAAGCAGGCCGTTCCAGACTTCCCGTTCCCCAAGAGTTTTCCAGCTCTTCCTGGGGAACCCTAAGGCGAGATTTATAATCACTCCGTGTTCTAGGTCTACCCCTGGGTCTCTAAACAGTCGGGCGTGCCTAGAAAACTTCTAACAGGAGGCACCCTGGAGGCATCCTGATCAGATGCCCGAACCACCTAAGCTGGCTTCGACGCGAAGGAGCAGCGCTGCGGCTCTACTGCGAGCTCCCTCCTGATGTCTGTAACTTTTATTCTTGTGTTTTATACCGGTCCTATTGTATTTTAGCTTGTTTGTATTTCTATTCTCTTAGCTCTTTAATGTTGCTTTCTTTTTAAATTTGTATTTAAATGTCATTTTATAATGTGTTTTTCTGCCACTATGTCTTAATGCTTTTAATGTTTTCCGTAAAGCACTATGAATTGCCTTGCTGTTTAAATGTGCTATATCAATAAACTTGACTTAACTTGCCAAGGGCTTTTATTGTGAAAGGGAGATCGCGACCCAGAGGCAGACAGAATTGCCTCCTGAAATCGAGGCTTATGGGGAACCAATCTAAGGCCCAATTCCAATTCGGCACCTACACCCTCCCACTCCGTGACAGAGTGAACTCCGTTTGCAGTCATGCTCACAGCTGAATGATGCTCCCTTCTTTAAGGGCTAGGGTTGAAATAAAGCGGCAAGCTTTGAGACGAACTTCCTTCTCTCTGGCGGAAACAGGAACTGTCGTAAGTTTTCGGAAAGTTAAGCATCAGCATCTCCCGTTTTTTAACTCTGATGTTTACAAGCTTCTTGGCTTTTGCAACAGTCCCTGTAAATATATAAAACTGTACAACGTTGACTGTTTCCTAGACTAGACACGGATATATTTGATCCTAAGTAAAAGATAAAAATACAATTTAACCTTTAAGTTGTAAACGTCTGTATGACAATATTAAATGCCTATCTTAGTTTGTGCAGTTTACTAGTAAATATTTGCACGCCACTTTTTTTTTTTACACAGCCTGTTCCATGACGGACACGAACAGCATTGCACAAAGTCAGTAAGGGCAGCTGGTTAAGTCAGGATCGATGCAGACTTGCCGTTGGAGGGTTTTATAACCCACTTCAACTCCCTGCTAATTGCTAATTGGTTTGGAACGGCACTTAATAAGGTGCACCCTCCAAGTGAACGCGCAAACGGAGTGGGAGTGGGTAGGGAGAGGGCGTAGGGGCCGGATTGGAATTGAGCCCAACTCCCGATGATGTCATTATTCTACAGCCATTACATTATGCAATCAACGTTTCCTTAATAATGATAACTTAAAAGGAAAAATGTTATCTATTTCCACTTTAGTATGCTAATTAATTGTTCATCTGCAATTAACATCTTGGCCCCTGTAGATCCGCTGATCAGCCGAGTCACGTGAAGCGTTATAAGGGCAGTATCATCTTAACAGAACCAACAGAGGACCCTTCTTCATTTGGCTTTCACATGCTCGTTAGGCTTGTCATTCATTTTTGAATAATCAATTACACATTGTTATTAGATCACAAAGTTTCGAGTTACATTTCGAGTTACTTTATTTCACTACACAGAACAGCTCCGTCAATGGTGTTCAAACAACTTCAAAACCACGCTCCAGTTCTAAACTGCATTTTGTCTGAAAGCAGGGTATTTTAAGTTTGATTGAAACTCAAATTCTTCACTTTATGCTATTTGGACAATCATAAGCACGGTACATTTCACCGCATGTCATTTTCACTTGATGGAATATATTAAACAAAACTCTTTGCTTAAAAAAAATCTAACCTTGGGAGTCCTTCAGCAGAGCACAACACTGTTCATTAACTTCTCTGTCACTCTTGTAATTGTGTGTTTTGTGGATTAAATTGTGAGCACGGCAGGACACAAAATCACTGACACGCGGGAAATTGAGGTTGCACGGACACAGGAGCAGACACACATGCAGGCGTGACGTTTGTGAAGCAGACACGTGAGAAAAGTTAAAAAAAAAAAACAGCGGCTCCAGTTTAAACTCTCTCTTTTCTTTTGGCCAACTCCATCATTGCCTCATGCGGACAGACATGGCTTCCAATAACTGTGAGACTCCGCTCTACCTTTTCTAGTTTTCTCACGATTCCTCCCACCTTTAACTGAAGACCTCTTCGAGCTGAGAATAACTCACTGCTGCTTTCAACCGAGGGACAGGATCAGTTTTATTTAGCCTACTCTGTTTAAAACGCTTAAATGAGCCTCACATAAGTTTTTTGAAGTAAGATCATTTACCAACACTAACCAGCAACCCAAGAAATATGCCCAATGAAGGCCAAGGTCTAGTCATTACTCATTTTGTGTTAAGCGAGATATACAGTCTAGATTACGAAAGCAAGGCCACCTCACAAGGTCTTTTGTATTCGGTCTATCAGAATGTGATGTGAATGTCAAATGAGTCCGGCTACAAAGTAAAAAAATTATCAAATATACCCTGTGATGTTGTGTACGGAAAAATAAATCAGTGGTACTCTCAGCCATGCTCGAGGGCACAGTCAGATATCAAAAGCCTTGATATGTTCCCCGTCAAACAACAATGGAGGCTGATATTAGCTCTCCGCTCTTTATTTCATTTGCTCTCTCCAATGTATTTCATCGGTTGCGATGGCAAGTTTTTTCAGTTTCATGTAACTTTACAGACTAAATAATAACCCAAAAACGTATCAACGTGAATAGATCATTTAAATCATTTGTTAGTTGCAGCGCCACTTTTATATTAGTTTTATATGTCTGATGCCATATATTGAGGCAGGCAGCACTGCTACTACTCCTATTATCACAAATAATCTTTTTAAAGTGATTATGGCTGCTACTGTAGATGTTGCACATATCGGTTTGCTACCTTTGGCTCTCTCCGGCAATCATGGCTCCCCCAGTTTCATTACCTTTTATAACAATCTGCCAGCACCACTTATGTAAATGTCTCATGATTTCATCTTTAGCGACATGCAGGCATTCTTGCGGTTTCATTTTAGTTTCAGAGGGACGATGAAGGGACGGACCAGAATAGCTTTCCTTCCATCTGAGCTCACCATGAATAGATCCCGTAATTTATCAGAATGGATTGTAGTTAAAGGCTTCAAATGACGAATAGCGGCAGAACAGAACCTGAAGGAGGATGATTATTAAGGAAATGAGGAGCGATGACCCACCCTGAATTATGTCACATCGCGAGGCTACAAACGTCAGAATGTGCTTCTCTCTCGCGCTGCTGCTACTTTGTCTTCGATTAGACAAAATAAAAGCCCACATGCGTTGCAGCATTAACATAGATATACTTTCCTTTCACAGACTTAACAAGGGAGATGTGCTTTAATAATTGACAACTGCAAACAGATGCCGCTGCATGTCTACCAAATGGAGCCTCTTATCTGTGGATGCTCAGTCACAAAGCACGACTCATACCCTTTTTTTTTTTTTAAGTCGCTGTAGGTGAAACTGGCGGGTTTGTGCACCGTTTCTCATTTTTAGCTGAGGCAAATGATTACAGTAAGCCATGAACTGAGGCTCAAGGCTTCTCTGGCATTCAAGACTGACTGACATTGACAAGGTAGACTGGAAGCAGCTGAACCTCATCGACTCCTGGAAGCATCACTGATCACAGCCAGCGCAGCACTTAAAAGGGAATAAAAAAAAAAGACTGTAAATGAAGGTTACTTTTCCTATGTGTAAGGCAATGAACACAAATACAGATAAAAAATAAAAATAAAAATAAAAAAGCGACTATGTTTTCATTTGATATTGACCAGCGGTTCACAGAAATAAAAAGATATTCAGACCAAACAGTGGAGGGAGGATGTGAACTCTAGATGGCAGTATTATATGACGAGGCTCCTCTGATGTGAGACAATATATATGTTTTCAAACGTAGCAAAGCTGAAGTTTAACCAACACTAATTACCACAATTGCAATTGTTTACTTTCGTTATGTGATTCTGATTGAAAGTGAGTTTGCCTCCCTCTGCAACCCCATCAGGCTTTAATTGTCTTCAGGCTCCGAATCACTCCCAGTGCTTTCTGCAGAATGTTAAACAAGCTGGATCAGTGCAGTGTCAGTGCAGTCTGGTGAGGTGTCACAAAAAAAGTACACCCACTGCGGTGCGGTGGTGACCTGGGACGGAGGAGGACCGTTTTTGTTTTCCATCCATCTCTCAGCTTTCACCTCTTGGCAAGGATTATGCTGTGAGGTGGCTTCAGAATTCTAATCCATATCTAGCTCCCCTTCCTTACTTGCCTTGGGACTTTTTTAAAAATAAATAATGTCGACTCACTCACAGGTAGATCTGGGTTTGTCTGTGTCTGTCAGCTGTGAGCAGTTAAAAAAAAAAAGTGTTGTAGCATTTACCATATACAATTTTTTTTTTACCGATACTTGATTTTTGAGTCAAACAATATTGATTTTGAGACTTTTTTTTTTTTTTTTTTAAATAATCAAATGACAAACAAAATAACATTAAATATATTGTTTTAAACAATAGTGACCTCAATATGTAGGCTGCACTACGACACAGTGGTGCCGTTTACTATTTTACCTATCTCAGTTTAGCACGTTAGCATGCTACATTTCCCACTTTCCCACTATTTGGTCATAAACCAAATTATACGACACATTCAAATTTTGATCTTGTAGTAGGCAAAATTTCTTCTCTACAATTCCATATTAATTAGCTGGTATATAGTCCAATATGGATACATTTGCAACAAACTAATGTTGGCTGATATATTTGCCTTCTGTGTGATACAATATCTCTCAAAAGAAATTGAAAAAACCACTAAATCTCTTGCTCTAGATCCCTAGGAAACCCTGTTGATCATATCCATTTTCCTTTCGTATCACCCCTTATTTATGCGCCATTCTCCCCTGTCGGATTAATCATTTCTGCTCATCCTTTAACCTGTATCCCATCTTTTATTCATTTTCGCCTGTAGCAAAATGACAGAGGCAAAGTCTGACACAACCAGAAAATGGACAGAGGGAATTCATTTCGATGAGAAAGAGAAAGTAAGACAGGTTGCTGCATTTCACTGAATCCTCTCTAAACAATGCAGCTGAAGACGTGAGGGCATGCAGACAAAGACCTCGCTGAAATGTCTCATGGTTTTCCCGCCCATTTGTGGCACGCCTCCGAGGTCTTGTGCAGACGCGAGTCCTGCGTTTGTCACCTTCACCACACATGTCTTCTTGATGAGTGGTGAGGGCAGGAAGGACGGTAAGTGAGGTTAACGCAGACTAATACTAATTTGTATTCCATTCCCTCAAACATGCAGTTCTTTTAGGGAACAGAATTCATTAATACAATTTAAAACAATATTAGCCTTTGAGGCCTTTGGAACAGGACAAAAAGAGGCAACACAGGGATATAACTATTAGGCAGTGCGGATCTGTTCTTTTATTTATGAGAGCTTAAAGTTTAGTTTTAAACTACTGTAAGAATCAATAACTGAAGACTAACTTGGACAGTCTATCTCACTTTACAGAAAGAGCCGTACTACAGTCCATGCCTAATGGCCTGGAGCTGTTTACCAGCCTCAGAGCAGAGGATAATGCGTACAGGATGCAAATTAAGTAATGTACCATACTCTAAATTAAAAACAAAGTAAACACAATCTGAACAACGACTCCTTGGCTGCTGACCACATTCTAATCCATAACAATGCCATCATCCTATTAACCTCAGTATGCAGTTGAGAGAAGCTTTAATTTAGATTTGCATTCATTTATGTTCTAGATCACCATGCTAATGTTGTTTCATGTCTATTTTTAGGGATTTGTGTTTTAAATCATGTGGCTTAAGGCGAAACTAAATCAAAACAAGGGAAAATGATACTTAAAAGTGAATAGGCTGAGGCTGTTCTTCTATGAACATCTGAACTACACATGCTTTGACAAATGACTTTGGTGTTAATTGAATTTATGTTGAAATATATAAGATGGATCCCGGTGTAGGTATTGTATTTCATCATTTATTTTACCCAGAGGAGTCTTTGAGACTGTATGACGTGAAAGAAACCTGCATATGCAGATCGTAGACTGATGAGATGAGATTGATGAGATTTAAAGAGGAGTGAGCCACACAATAACACACAAAGCATTTCAAAAGCAATTCACTGGTGCAGCTAGGAATTGTCTTTGTCGGATGTCATTGAATTTGAAACTGGTAGATCAACACGCAACCAAAAGATTCTGATTTGAAAACAAAAACTGACACATACACTGTATATCTGCACCAAGAGAAAAAGTTGTGGGAGTGAAATAAAAAAAAAAAAGGAGAAGCTGCAAGCTTTAAAGTTTTTATTTTGTTATCTACAATGTTCTCATTTCGATCCATTTATACTTGACCTTCACACTTTTTCAAAACACAACAAATTGTGGATCAACATTCAACATAAGAAGTGGTGTTTATTGTAATGATCCCATGCAAATGTTGCTTTGCTTGTGTTCTAATTGCATATAGGGGGCTTTAGGGAGCAGAAACACTGGATTTAAGATGGGGGTGAAAACTTTGTAATTTATGGAGAGGCTAAACATCAAACCTATAATATTCAGGGTGCGAGTTGGAGTTAAGCAGAATTCAAGCCAGTGAGACTCTTTGCTGACTTCAGAGAAAACCAGCGCTGTAGAGTGACAGGGCTTTGAACATGTTTACAATCTCATTTGCCTGTAGTGTCTGTCTCTGAGTCAGAAAGAGTGTCAGCAGAATTCAAATAAAGACAGTAAAAGCATAAAAGGTTAACTCTGTCTTTGGGTGAATAGGTTTCCAGGGAGCTTGTGCACAGCTAGAAATTAGGCATGTGGTACAAGCGCACAAATGAATGTAACTGAGTCAGTGTTTAGCCCCTTGGTGCCAGTTTACACTGTTACATACATCTATTACTGACCTATATTCATGCATGGAAAAGATTTGATAAACAAAATGACACTGGATACAGATTAGCTGAAATGCTACGAAGTCCCACTTCTTCAATTTCAAAAACATACAAGCTCAATATGATGCCACATGATATTTTTGCATTTGGACACACTTGTTTTATTATTATTTTTTTTTTTTACAATACTTCGTAACCTGTATGGGTGGTTGCAACACCAGTCGTGCCAATGCGGTTCTGCTTGTTCTCCTTTTTTTCCTCAAGTAAATCAAAATGGGCTGTTCATAACTAACGGCCTCTGAGTGGAGCGAGACGGACGATGGGGTCACACAAGGAGAGAAACAAGCAGAGGCTATTATTTGAGCGCCGGAGGGAGACGTCAGTCAGTTGCACAAACATTCATTGAAAGATTATACAGTATGCCTAAGTACACACATGCACTAGTACAGTCACAGGCGTCTGCGGACACATAAACACGCACGCACGCGCACACGCACACGCACAAACCCTATCACTCAAGAGGATAGATCCTGACAAGCATAACTTTAGCCTCTTAACTCTCCAGAAATCTGCTAATAGGTGGAAATGAAGACTTGATTAGAAAATAACTAACCCAAACTTGTTCAAATTGCATGACACACTTGAGATGTCAAAAGGGAGAATTTGAAATTTCCTGTAGCTTAGGATCTGTAGTTTTATTCTACATTATGTAACCAGATAGCTGCGAGCACTGCAGCGGCAGCCTCTCTCGTTTGCCGTGGAGTAAAGTGTGCCCTGTCCAATTCAGGCTCAGAGGGCCTCCTTCATCTTAAAAGCCCTTTGGGGTGCCATCAGAAGGTGGTGGGTACTAATGGTGCCGTAGTGCAGTGAGTTTTTCAACAAGCTTTGTTTAGACTTTGACACTATTCAGAGTGGAAAAATGCCAAACATTTGCAGCTTCCAACTTGTCAAACACAACATGATCTCATCCCTCCACATCATATTTTGCTGGTGCGTTTGCAGGCAACAAAACCTCGGTTAAGTTTAGAAATAAGATTGTGGTTTGGGTTAAAAGAACCTACAGACGTAGAGTCATGTGACTAATTGACGTTGCGTCGTCAGTGAAAAGAACTCAGCTTTTAGTTTTACGCGTAACATGAACACGCAAATCAACCACTCCCTCCCACCCGTAGCCAAATATTGCACTCCTAATACAACGTCTGTTGCTCTGTTGTAGTAACTCATTCAGACCCTAAAGGGTGTCTTGTGCGTCAAATACCAACACTTGGGCAGTCGACCACTGCCCAAGTGTTGGTATCCAGGCTGTCAAATGTGTAAATGCACTGCTTTTCTCTGTTGTATTTAAATAAATATCTTGGGGTTTGGGACTGGTGTTCTGCCAAAACAAGCGTTTTGAAGGTGTCACCTTGGACTACAAGAAATTGTGATGGGCATCATCTCTATTTTCTGACATTCCATAGACTAAAAGATGACTATGATTGCTTTGTAAAGATGAAAATTATGCAAATTACAGTATCTCTTCTCTAAAGTAACATTTTATCTTCCTACTACTACGTTCAAACGTTTCTCATAGCATCCTTTATCATCATTCTCCTCTTTCGGAATTGTTTCTCTCCTAGCCTCATTTAGATGTTCTCCCTGGACATGAGCAGAAGAGGAAGAGAAAGAAAAGTGGATAGGAATTGCTGTCATAACTAGAAGGGGATTCAGAGAGCGCAGACCTCTGCCAAGGCCGTTTCCATAAGTGTATCCATCCCGTGATTTGATTCCTTCCATAAATTCAATGGGTTCATCTTTGTCCCACACTACACCCTGCCAAGTTTCTTGAACATCAGGCCAGCAGTTTTGCCGTAATTATGCTGACAATCAAACAATCTGAACCGAAAACATAACCTCCATGGCGGACCTAACATTAATCTTAGCATAGAACACCAAGCATACATCTGTAGCTGTGTTTGATGTGGAGCAGCCTCCAGTTGAAGCTGAACTTGTGCTCTCCTCCTCTATTAGGGCCTTTCTTTTTACGGTCAACGGAGGATGCTTCTCAAAATCCACAGCCTATAAATCGCTGGAGTAAATACACCAAGAAGGTTCTTTCTTTTAATGGCCTCGTGTTGAACTCTTTAGCCAATGGAGGCATGAGGCCTGAGGTTTGTAAGTAGAGGACTGAAGAGAAATCAATAAGAAGACAGACCTCATCTCGCTTGTAACTTACAAGTTGGCAGCAATTTATAAAGAAACAGGGAGCAGGGGGGTATGGTCACAACAGAGACAACTGCACAGACACACACACACACAGACGCACAAACACACATAGCCATGCTAGAAATATAGGGGTTATCTCCAATTTGGACTTCAAATTTGACACTCTGTTGTGTGTTCCACATCTAAATATTTTATCTTATTTCGGGATCTGGAGACTTTTGCATGCTTTTGTCTTATCACATGTCAAACTTTGCGATCCCAACCTCCTTTTTTCAGCGAGAAGCGCAAAGAAAAATCAATCATCTCATGTGGAACCGAGGATGGATAGTCTAATGGGAGGTTGGAAACGGAAAGCAAACCGTTAAAGACGGCCAACATGTATAACAAAGTATAAGAGATGAGAACACAATGGAAGGTGGGCAGAGAGAATGCCAAAGAGAAGAAAGAGTTAAATATAGAACAGGGAAATAAAGACACGTAAATGAGAGAGATGCAACACATAATGGAAACGTGCAGTGATAGATTCAAAATAAATATTGTGTTTGCATGTTGTTTGAAATGTGCCCACTCTTCCATATACAGCTCTGATAATCAGCTGATTAAAGAGCAGCTGAGCCTCCATTAGCTGCTTAATGGGTTGGCTGATAATGTAGCTTGTTATTAGGGCTGGCCAATATGTTTTAAATCAATATCATACTATAATTAGAATGCTCCCCCAGCAATATTGATATACAGTATTTCATAATATGGCAATTGTGTAACACTGACTATTCATATCTGTAAAACAAAAACTTCGATTTAATTACATTCAGCTTGTAAGTAGTTGAACAATAACATTTTATAAAATAAATTAAAACAATATGATTCCACTGAGAGTCATGGAGGGATCACTGAAAGGCCTCAATGTCTCATAGTCTGCCCATGCTGAGAGTTGACAACCGGTCAAATGAAATCAATACCGAACTTACTGTGTGTTTGGATATAAGATGAGGCGAAATTCAGAGATGGCATGATTGCATACAATGTCAAGTTGAATATATTTCCAAAATGTATTTTTGCGCGTATCCCGAGGATTGAATTGTATGAGTAATTTTCCTTAACGTACAGGAAAAAGGAGTGAGACTGGACCAAAAATAACCCTGTAGAGTTGGTAGCTTTATTTATTCCAGTAACTGTAGCACTTTAAGACAGTATACACTCTCTCTCTCTCTCTCTCACACTCACACACTCACTTCACTACACAGACAAGTAGCAGATTGGGAATTGTGGGACTTCTGTAAACTGTTGAAAACTGGACAGATTCCTGGGTAGTTACTGACTGGACTGTTTCTTTGATTCCAAATCCAAATGTTTGAAAGCCTCCACTAGTCCATAAGAAGCTGTGGTGAGAATGGAGCTTCCTGACAGATAGCCAGATACACTTCCAGGGCTCCACAGAGATAAGGTTGGTAAACAGGACTATCTGTGTGTGGCCACATTTTACAGGACAGACCATAAATACTGATAAGCCTATCCCAATCCTATTGTATTCCAAGTAAGTTAGAAAAGTTCAAGTCACACATCTGAGATCTGAGAATGCAACTCTGCTGTTCTGCCACATGGAGAAAAAAAATAATAAAATCGCCATCATCAGCTGATTTTGTTGTTTCACAGCACTGGCATAAGGAAAAATATTTTTCTCAACAATGCCAGTGATGTCTAACTTATAAATCAACATAGCAGGTATTACATATTTCTTCATGTTTCCTCTCTTGCACGATGGTGACTGATTATTGGATGCATTATAACACATGCTAATGTTTTCATGGTGACTGTGCACCTGTTTGCTGGCTGCTCACTGTCTCATATTGTGGGTTGCTGTTGCCAATGGAAGAATTGTGTCAGCAAGGCTGTCACATTAATCTTATGTTTATGCAGTCTTACACACGGTACCCTTGTGAACTCGCGTAGCCATTCTGAGCACCGCAGTCAACATCAGAATACGTAAAATAATCCCTAGTCCACAAGGGGCCAGTCCAGGGTTTGCACATTTGGATTCAGCTGTTGCTGTTTGCAGTGGTGGAAGTTTTTCCATTGAGGAATATTAGTTTACTGCGCTTTGGTGGCTTATGAGAGGTGGGATAACCAGATTAAGCACTATAGATAATAAGGCTAAACTGTAGTCTGTAAACTGTACACATTTTTTAAGACAAAGTTCTGTTTTTGTATATTGACCGACGAAAGCAAAAGTTCTCCAGCTGCACAATCTGTTGTTCTTCCTGCATCCAGCAGCGGGACAGCCCGGGGGGCGTGCTCTAAAAAAGCAGAACTCCTTTGTTCTCTTTGCTTGTATTGCAAACTAGTTATGTTTACGAAAATGGCATCCAAAAAATCTGAGTGCAGAGGATGTTGTGGCCAAGGATACATTTTTGCAGTGATTTGGCTGAAACGGATCCAGAGTATACAGCCAAAGAAATGCTGAGTAAATTTTCAGTTGGGTAACTGAATGCATTAAAGCTGTAATGCGCTGTCAGTGACAATGTGGAAATTCATAAAGAGTTGTTGCCGTCTTGGTTCACACTATTTCGGACTAGGGAGCCTCCATGTTTTTATTTGTAACCTGCATAAATAGGGCGCAACTTAGCTGCACTATGTTTTGGCTGTTCATCGGTAGCTCGTGCGCAATGCATCCTGGTACATGTAGGCACTGCCTGCATGGCTCCGCGAACAGGAGAACTCAGCTTTCTCGTACAATACAGCACTCTCTGAGGAATGTTTTGCTTCAACTGACTACATTTACCAACAACACTGATTGGACATCCACATAAAAGGTAGCACATTTTCCCTTTAGGTAAAAGTAGAAATACCCAAAAATGTTCTATTACAAGTAAAAGTCCCAAATTTAAAATGTTACTTTAGTAAAGGTACAGTACCAAAATGTACTCACGGTATCAAAAGTAAAAGTACTCATTATACAGAATGGCTGAGTGTTATTTTATTGTAGAATATTATATTATTCAGTTTTTTATTACTAACAAATACATGCAAGAGCATTTTAATGTTGTAGTGTGTCAATGTGGAGATCATTTTAGATTGCTTTAGTGCCGAGTAAATCAGTAATATAGTACTGCACCATATCATATGAGCATATATCATGTGATTTGCATGTAACAGTAGCTATACGTCAGATAAATGTAGAGCAGCAAAAAGTACAATATTTGCCTCTGAGATGTATTGGAGTAGAAGTTTATAATAATAATAATAAAATGGAAATACTCAAGTACAGTACAAGTGTGTTAAAATTCTACTTAAGTACAGTAATTGAGTAAAGTTACTTCCAACACTGATTACTATCCTACGATCTCTAATAGCTATGTAAATTAGACAATCGTGAAAATTAGTAGTTTTTCTTTTGATTGCCCTGAGCCTTTTCCCTAAGAGAATTGCTGGCTGACTCACTTGCCATATTTCTACAAGTATCTTTGAATGTCCTTTATGGGAAATGCAGGTTTCATGGAAGCCAGAAAAGATAGTCAGCTCACAGCCCATGATTCTTTGAGGCTGAGTGCACATTTTTATCCAGCTGCTTCCTCTGTTGAGCAGTGGAGTTGCCAGACCACACTGTAATTGAAAAGGTAAGCGGCTCCACAGAAATGCAGCATCCTTATCCCAGAAACCTGAATTTGTTTGAGCTTGTGCAGAAAAAAAGTCTTTGAAAGTAAAGCTGTCATCTTATTTCAGAAAGGAGGAGAATGCGAAACTATTCCCTCCGTCCACCTCTTTGCCCAACTCCCACTTGACCGTCAGCTCTTCAGTTTTGTAAATATTCATTTGTGTTAGATTGTTAGAGTCAAACTTGAATTTCCTGATTTAGTTAGACAAAAAAGAAACCTACAACTGTTTTCTAACCAGCAAACTTACTTTTTTTAAATTTTTTTTATAGAATCTAGATTTTAAATGCTGTGCAAAGTCTACACTCATTCAGTATTTCCATGGCAGCACAATGAAATGTTACCTCTCTACCTTCCCCTCTTTCGTCTCCTGCCACTCTGTTTGAGGGACAGAGTCTGAGTCCAACCTTTTCTTCAAAGTGAAAAAATCCAAGGGTCAGCACCTCTCACTCCGGTAGATGAAAGTAGACGACAGAGATATCTCTTAAACGGAGGTTGTGATGTCAATAGTGCACTTGCCCCAGACCGGGCTTTCAGAGCGGATTTGCATCTGTTTGACAAGTGATGCAAACAGCCATCAACCCTCAGACGTGGCCTGTGCTAGGCCTTTTACAGGAGCTTTTCAAGGCTAGTTCTACCTCCACTCTTCCCATTTCATCTGTCCAATTTCATGAAGTGGAGTCGAATAGCTCAGGATAAGTTCACATTTATTGCTCAAGCGTCTTTACCTCAGTTCCCGCTGCCTAGAGTTAATCTGTGTCTTTTTGTGCGCGTTTGTATGCAGTCGTGCCACCTTTGAAATATGGATTCCATTCAGTCTGAGCACCCATCTGGTCCTTTTTAGCATACAAATGCCCATTAGGAATTGGAAATGAGATATTATTATAGTTTATTATAACTGTTGGTTGTGCTGGTAGAAGGATTTGGGTTAATTATGCGATAATTTCCCACAAACTAAGATGAACAGAAGACTGTGGCACCACTTGATGTGCTCTTTGCCTACAGTGAGTGTGACAAATATCCAATGGATGGAGCAGAGATTTTATGTGACACATTGATTACTAAGGGTTCAGATTAATCATGCTATGATAATGATTAATTATAGGATATTTTTTTATTTTAGGTACAATCGTATCAGTTAATTGCAAAAGTTTAGTTGATATGACGTCTCGCTTGATTAACTATGTGTGTCTCTTTGTTATACACTCCAAAGTGCGCTTCCACGCAAACAATGTGTGTTTGTGTGAAAGTGTTATTGTGTGATTAATGGATTAGAGGCGGTTAGAGACGGTGCTGTCATGTTAGATTATATGGAGTGACAAGCTTCACTGCTTCATCTCGTGGATCATATCGGAACAAACCCCTCACATTCCTGCCAATTTTCTGCCTCAGTGCATGTGCTTCTCAACGGTGTAGGCATGTGAAGTGTGTGTGTGTGTGTGTGTGTGTGAACATGTGTCTGGTAAGCATGCTTCACAGGCTTCCATAACTACTGTGGCTTTGAGGTGTCCAGATAACAAACTGTCATTTCCAGACCACTTTTGGGGCAGTTTTATGGAAACTGCCTGTTCACCTAACTTGATTGTGAGGGTGCAGCACTTTCTGTTTAGGGAAATATGTAAAACTTACCAAGTAGTTTTGTTTCTATTCCCAACGTTAACCACATGTTTAAAACAGTAACTGTATCACAATTCGCGCCTGTTGTTGGTACTCTGTCATATATGTCATTTTGGGAGTCATTGGCAAACAAACTATTCTATCATTTAGGTATAAAGTCTTACAGTATTATAAGCTGATTTTGGAAATGTCTTAATGTGGCTATGACTACACAAAGATTTCTCGCTTGCTTTATGGTCTTTAACATTAGCGACTGAAGCTCAGCACTCACAGTCAGATGTAATCGCCAGACCCTCCTCCCCTCAAAAACGTCCATATAGATCTTCTGTGCAAGCAGCTTATTTCGACCCAAATTTACGTTTATTGTAAGGGGGTGCGCTCACGTGGCCTTGGTAATTATGATGGGAGGAAAGGAGGAAGTCAGGTGCTGTGGTATAAAGAGCCACAAAGTCAGCATAAGGAGGGTTTCGGGGTGGGTGGATGGGTCAAACCAACACAGGATCTTCAACCAGTAGACAGACTGCTGTTCATGCCCCATTGTTGACCTAATTTAGCGTGAGGACGAAAGTTAACTTGCGTAACTAACGTCATGTACTTAAGTACATAATGTTAAGTCACTTTGGGACTAAGGCCTGTAACTATTTTACATTATTATTGTCGAACTTCAGTCTCTGCACATATTTGGAGAGGTCCTTCTTATGGCAGCGCACATACAAATAGTCTCTAGGTCAAATGCCAACCTGCAGAATGCCCCTCTCAGGTCAGACTGTTCTCCCAACAACCTATAGCTCACCCTGGTTGACTCCCAAGACCCAACAAGCCACAGCTGCAAGATAAGAGTTAAGTGTATTCAGAATGACAAGGTCAGGGAGATGCTATGACCGTCTTACTTAGAATGTGTTAGACGAGGATTCGGAGACATCTATGGGATCTATCTTTAGGTAAACAATTTATGGAATGCCTTGTTATAGGATAAATGTCGAGAGAGAGTGGCTGTTCGCCAGAATAGATGGTGGCATTCAATGTGCATCTCTGTATTCGCTTGTACTGTTCATTACCTATTCTCCTTGATCAAGTTTCCAATAAACATTCAGTGTAGGACATCACTTTGGTCTCCATCGGCTTCTTTGGTTTCCAGTACTCCGCTCAATTAGAATTTCCTTCACACATAACCTAAGTTACGTTATAAACGTACTCAGACCATGATCTTTTCCTGAACCTAACCAAGTAGTTTTGTTGACTTGTTGTTTCATGTTGTGTTTGGAGTCATTAGCAAACGACCTATTCTGTCGTTTAGGTATGATGACACATATATATATATATGTATATGCAGATCGACACAAATACCTGTCCTTCAAATAGGATCTAAACCAGTTTAGTACTGAGCCAGTAGCCACAACTGCTGGATGGGTTTACAGGAAATTGTGTCCAGACCTTCATGGTCCATAGAGGATGACTCCTACTGAATTTAGTGATACCTGATTTTCCTCCATCTTGACGTGTTTTTATTTTTTTTATATTGGAATATCTTTAAAATGGGATTTAGAGACAAAAATGTATACAATCTACACTGAACTATGATATCAATTCAAAATATGCTGTAGATAGTTCTTCATATTCAATAACTGCAGCATGTCATGAAGAGATCATTGCTAAAATAAGGAATATATACGCTACAGTCTGTACTCTTGGTGATTATATCAGAGAGACAACAGTTATACAGTATGGTCTCATTGATTTCATTCCTGCCTGACATGGTTAAGAGCAAACACAAGGCCCTGGGATCAATAGAGTGGCTGTTACAAACAGAGTTGTTGTCCTTCAAATCAATGAGGAACACTTTAATACCGCACATATTTTAGACAATTCAAAGTAAAACACCCTCCCCTTCCCCTCAGCAGTGATTCATTTTAAGATATTGAATGAAGTTAAACAGTTACACTTTAAACAACACCCCCAAATAGATAGCGAACAGGAATTCGAGAATAAAATATCCATCTCTCCATCCATCCCTCCATGCATGCCCATTGGGGTGAAACAGTGTCATCTTCACAACCCAGCAGTCCATGTGGTAATGTATGATAATACCTTTGGAAAGCCTCCTTATCCCACTGCTATCTGTAGGAGCGGAAAGAGACAGTTTGTGTACAGAACACACTTGGCGCCGACGAGAAACAATTTCCCCAGTTCCCTTGTGAGTGGTGAGCAGGGGAGGCAGAAGAGGTTACATTTGAAAATTGTTAGAATAAAATACAATATATATATATATATATATATATAGAGAGAGAGAGAGACAGAGAGACAGAGAGAGAGACAGAGAGAGAGACAGAGAGAGAGAGAGACAGAGAGACAGAGAGTCAGAGAGACAGAGAGACAGAGAGACAGAGAGAGAGAGAGAGAGACAGAGAGAGATAGATAAATATAATCAGGGGGGTCCCCAGGAGACGGATAAATTCTTGTCGAGCTTCAAGTTGCCGAAAGCCGAAAGAAATGGGATGAAGCATAGGTCTATAGGTGCTTTTCAAATCATTTATCATCTACTTCCTGTGTGTTTGTGTATGTGTATGGGAGAATACTAAGATGTGTTGACTAAGTGTGTTGACATGACTTTCCACACCTGAATATGGAGCACAGCGAGTGCAGAGGAGAGCTGACAGGGACAATGATAGGAGACACTAAACACTCACCACACACAACTGTCACACACACACTGAGCCAGGGGCTGATAGCTGATCCATGGTTGGCAAAAAAAAGTGACAGAGAGAAAGAGAGTGAAGGTGAGAAAGGTTCGTAAATACTGAGTAAACACTTGCCTTGTGTGAAATGGAAAGCAGAGAGCAGCTCCAACTGTTGCATTAGTGACCCCATGAGAGTGTGACGGTCAGCATCAGAGACACACACACACACAGGCGATTGTACTTTCAACAAACAAACACTCCAACTCCTGCAAGGTCACCTATCCACTCTCAGTATTGAGCTATTTTAGTTGTTTTTTTTTTTTGTCAGGAGAGACACATTTTGTGTTACTCACTAAAGCTCAATCAATACAGTTTCTTTGCAGAAATGTCACAACTGGTCATTTTTTTTGTCCTGTCAATATGTGGACAAGATGACAAGATGATACTGTGTGTGTATATGCATGGCTTACATTTGTAGCCACCACGGAGCAATTAACATAATCCCAAACGCTGAGTAGACAGGAAGAGGACGTCGACAGTGTCTCATTATCTACTCATTTTGTCAGGAGTGCAGCTGGTGGGGGTGTTGTTGACGATGAGATGATGGGCTGCAGAAAAGGGAGAGACAGGATGAAGAAAGTGTAAGCAAGAAAGACTCGCAGAGAATACAAAACACATAACAACCATTAAAATAATTGAGGAGAAAATGGCAGTGTATGAAGACATAACCCTATGTGTTACACACATATGCAGAGGGGAAGAACAAGGAGATACACAACAAACACAGAAACATTAAGCTAAGCAGAAAGAGAGCAGAAGGAAGGATGACTAAAAAGACACATGTAGACAAATTGCAGCACAGCTCGGTTGCTTAGGGGGAAAGCAGTAAAACAGTGCAAATATCAATAATTCTCCTCCCTCTTTGTCTCTTTAATGTTTACATGGTTTCCAAAAGTCCAACCAGCATGAACAAATGGTTACACAACTCAGCCTTAAAGTAATAAGTAACTTGAATGGCACTCCAAGGCCAATGCTCCATTCACGTTCTCTTTGGATGGTTCTATTTGTTGGGAGTCATTTTTCCGACTTTGGCGCGTTCATGAGCTTTAAGTCGCAACGTGGAAACGACATGGACGCTACAAAGAGGATGTGGCTCGAGGCCGTTAACCCAAAATGTATTTCCGTTCGCCATGTTTCTGTGTAATTCGACGTAAACTCGTGTACCAAAATGTTCGCTTACTTTCTGAGTTGTTTTACCAACAGTTGGGAACTCAATTAGCCTATTATTCCGACACCGCATGAATGCAGCACAAAATGCCCTAAATCCCAACGGAATGGAAGTGAAATATAATTTGTGTATCTGCCCTGTGATTTGGATTCAGATCCAAAATTTTAATGGGTTGGCACATGCTACACCCTTCCACCCAGTTTCATGAAACAAAAGCATTTGGTTTTCCTTAATCCTGCTGGCAGACAAACAAACAGACAGACAGACAGACGAAAACATTCCCTCTTTGGTAAATGTCCCGCATTGGTACTAAATGCGGGACATTTACCAAAGAGGTAATGTTTGATGTCATGTGTGATGTCCACCCACCATAGTGAAAAGTGAAGTTTTGGAGGCCAAGGCAGATGGACAGTTGTCAGTTCTGGAAAAAATGGGCTGGTTTTCATGAGTTATCAAAAAATAAATTGACAGTGACAAAACAAAAACAAAAACCAAAGAATGTTACTCTCTTACACTTATATAGTTGAGATGTAACAATAAACGCATCTTGAATTATTTAAAGCAGTGCTCCTGTGATTTAGTATTGCACTTCTATAAAGCTGGAGGATTGGAGCTGGAGTGTCAAAAAAAGCTCCATATATTTACCCACGTATGGATCTAATACACGGTGAAGTGTTTTGGACTTAATTCAAAGTACACCAGATGGTTACAAATGAATGGTTCCTTACGCATTATTGTTGCTACTGCTTTTGTTCAGGCTTCTCTTCAATCCCTGCGATGTTCCTGGCCGGCTCTCTGCTGGTTGCTGACTGCCCACCTTCATCAGCTCAGCACAAACCTTCAGGCTATAAGCATCGACAACAATGATCTAAAACACGCTGTTCAAATTCTAGTGAAGAGTAATGATGAAGTGTGAACTCTATTCCGTAGTTTCTCCATCTCAGAGTCTGCCTCTGCCTCCTTGGCTCTTCCTTCTTCCTATCAATAACTGTCAGTCTAACCCTGTTATTTTTCCATGCAGATCCGGATGGAGTGAGACTGAAGCACAGAATGACAAAAAGGGTGCGATAAAGTGGCAAAGGCGTGCAAAGACTCTGAAACATGCAGGAGCAAAACTTTCATCCACCTGTTTTTAATGCATCATTTTCAATGTGCGCATAAAAAAAGCTAAGTGGAAAACGCCATTAACCTTCAAAATATCACAAAATGGGAATTGTTGTTCTTGGCTGAGGTGTAAAAGTTGATGTATCGGTAAAAGCAAAATGTGACAAAGTGCAATGGAAACAGAATGAGTCATGATGCACTTGAAGCTCCATCAAAGAAACATCAGATCTGTGTGGAGCGACGAGGAGACTGTAATGTTCCTCAAGTTACTACATGAAAAATACATAAATGCCATATTTCCATCCGGTTGTCTACATTTTTCCCATCAATTGGGAGTTGACTGGCCCTCTTTTTTTTTTTTTTTTTTTTTTTTAATGACGTCATCTCCTTATGCCTTTTTCTGCATTGGTAAAATGACACCTATTTATTAGCGCCACCTACAGTTCATCTCTATGATCCCACTCGCTGATTTTCGGAAAATCGGGTTCCAGTATGCACTACATTTCAAAGTAAACTGGCCTTGTGATTCTTTAACAAATATAGATATTCTCTGATTCGGTCCCTGACTAATCTTATAAAGAGCATTTCCCCCAAAAACGTGCTTTGGAGTGAGCTTATGCTACTTTATGGAGAAACTTCTATTAGCTTTAAAAAATTTTTAAAAAGAATTCCTTTGGCCACAGGAATGGACATGCACATTTAAGGGTTAATGTGGCACACAGTAGCTCCCCTCAATGAGGCTTGAATATAATCCAGTACATTTAGAAGGCATGGCATAAATGAAGGCATGAAATCAAAAGGCAAATTAAGTTACTTTGCTCATTGATCGGGATATAAGGAATAAGATGCTGTGAAATGCACAACATTTGTTCTCTCTCTTTCAATATGCCATCATAAACTTTGAAATTATGAATACAAGGAAAAACATCAAGAGGCAAAAGTAGAAATGAAAAGCCATCGAGGCCCAATAAAAATGTTTTCAACATGGTTTCTATTTTTGATGCTACGTGTAACAAGGTGATCACAAGATCATGTCCAGTTTCAATCTGTAACCGTCCCTGTTGAAATGCAGACATTCCTGCACACACAAACCCTTCCCTCGTCATTACTGAAAGTATAAATGAGCAGAGGAGTAACTATCACGTAGACAGAGACCAGGCTGACTGCATCACTCCTCACACAGATGGCTGTCTGATTTCCATACTCTGATGGAAGACAGGCTGCCATTTTTTGTTTGTTTATCATCATTACGTGAATTGACAGGGCCCTGGCATCATTTTGTTTCCCCACTTTCTCCCTAATATGGACCGATTTGCTGAATGTTTTGTTTCTTCAGTCTGCCACTTGTGTGCTGTGGAGTTGCAATGGAGATTCATGGGTTACAGCGAACCTGTAAAGAGCTTTGGAGGACTCCATATTGCATCGCTTGGAAACGGCCTTGCAAGTAATGTTAGGTTAAAGAATAATGTAACTTTTTTTCCTTACTCCCAGAAAAAAAAAAAAGAATGGAAGAAAGAGCAATTTGGTTGAAAAAAAAGATCACATTAAATGTTCTTTTCTGTAGAATGGCAGCGTCCCCCACAGTACTTTCCAGGGTGTGTATAGTCAGATGGAAATCAATGTATGTAGCTGGAAAATATGTACTTAGCTGGCAATTGCTGTTGTATTCCCATTTCAATCAAAGCCCACTGACGTCCTTCACAATGACGGGAGTGATTTGAATTGCCTGGATGTGCTGAACCCAACATGTGTTCTACGCTATACACCTAAAACAAAATAATTACTCAGAGAGATTGTTGAAAGTAGAACCCCACACAAGTATATACCTAGAGGCCGAACATTATTTCAGCCTTTGCACATCAGTGGTTGTCTTTCTCTCTCTCCTTTTATTCAAGTAAAAAAAAAAGTTACCCGTTCCCCACGCACGGCTGATTCACTCTCTGACATTCAAATCAAAAGTTATCATCCACGATAACTTAAAGGACTGCAACTTTAATAGTGAATAGTTTCTCATAGTTTAACAACATAAACTCAATAAATCGGTGCTGTTCTATCAGCCGGAAGTAGATTATTAATTGGGGTGAGAAGGCATTATGGCATCATGTCTATTGGCGACAGCTAGTGAGGTTTACTACCACAGCAAACACTCAGCAGTTTGCCAGAAATACAACGGAAGAGCAGGTGGTGTGTGTGTGTGTGTGTGTGTGTGTTTACAGCGTAAACCAAACAATCTCACGTTTAGATAAAGAAGTCAGTCAAAAATAATTGAAACCGAGATCTGATTTCATGCTGCACATGGAGTGAGTAGCACAACAACAGAGCGCAGTAGAAGCTGTCCCTTGCGGAGGTGTACTGCCTGTTGCCTGCAGCTCTTCATCCTACAGCTCATCATGGCTCCTTTACTCTCTGGCAAAAATTAGAAAAATGACCACCCACAGAAAATGCAATGAAATTTCATAAAAAGGATTAGAACCTTAAGGGTAACTAAAACGTATAAAAAATATCATGGTTGCAAGGATGGAGGGAGAAACGTAAACCACCGTGCGTTTGTTTCACTCTCCTACTAGACTGATTTTTCTAGTTTTCAGAAAAGAGAAGAAGCTGGAAAGATCATGTGTACCGTATTGGACACATGCTTCTTCTTGCCAAAAGTGGAGATAGCAGTGTGTAAGGAAATCAGCCTAACAATGCACACAAACCGTGTGTGTGTGTGTGTGTATGCTGAATGTGTGTTTACATGTGTGACAACTCAATCGCATTAATGAAGTGGAGTCACACAGCACCACAAATGAGAATTTTCGTGCAACAAGTGGTATTACAAGACGGGCCGGGTTAGTTAGACTGCTAATTCCAGTAGATATCTTCACATTCAGTTGATAATGTTTGGTCATTTAATGTTTTAAATTGAAATTTCACATAGCACCTATAAAGGGAACCCATCTAAACTCTGATGGTGTCCTTTTTTCGAATGCCATTACATTGAGCAATCAACATTTACTTCCTAATGATAAGTTAAAGCAAAAACAAATCTCCACTGCCACTTTATTTATTGACATGTTCCACAGCAGTATATAATACATGATAATTCAAACGAGGTCATCTCTGGTGTCAATCTTTGTAACTACAAGTTCAGGAGTCCGGCATAAAGCATGCCATAAGCAATCTGTGAATTTACTTTCCAGATGGATTATTTAAACTCCCCATGCACACAATTCATCACAATTAACATCAGTTAGTCCGGCAATACTCTGAGCAGTGCTAATTTGTATGCGCTCTCTCTCTCTCTCTCACACACACACACACACACACACACACACATCCTTATGACTATGTTCTCATGCTCTTGATCTAGAAGAAAGATGATGTGATATAACAAGCTTCGTAACAGTTACACAAAAGTTAGTCTTCCAGCGACACCATAAGTTTCTCCACTGCCAAATGTAAGATGACTGATAGCGAGCTCATTCATCATTATTGTAGCATTTATTCACTGCTCCGCCTAGAGTTTGAGTCTTCCCACTAGATACAGTTTCTTCGTGATTGGAAATGTTTGTAAAAAAACACATCAGCTAAGGTGTTATTTGTCTAAATGATAGATGCACCAGGGAAAGAAATTGAACTGTCATACATTAGTACTTGATTTATGGAACTGAAGTCGTGCCTGTGACAGAAAAGTAAAGTTCTTATTGAAACATTTTTAAGTCACAGATCCACATTACGTCTTGCATAAAGCTGTATATTCCTGTTCTTAGTTTATGAGCGTATCTGAAACGGATTATACATTTTATGAAGGATGATGAAGTATGAAGGAGAGACGTACACAAACTCCTCTACACTCTGATTAAATACAACAACCATTTAACCCTTGTGACTCACTTGAAAAAAGTTGCTCTCATGCCCTTCGAGGACTAACATGTCAGCATCAGAAAACTGCTTCAGTCCTGATCGTCACTAAAATTAATTTCAGAATTTTAAATGCCAGTGTGTTTACATACATGCCAAAATCCAAAGAAACACAACAAATGTAATTCATTTCTGTACACTAAATGAAAGGGGATGTGTAAATGATTAGCAACAACATTGATTTTAATGCATTTTTTTTGTGCAGAAAATTTACAAAAACTACAATTTTAAATTCAGGGCTCTAGATTGAAAAGCCTGATATAATGAATGATTATTGCTGAAATGGCTATGGGATCAGTGAGGTGGTTTCAATGAGGGACATTTGTGTTGGGTGTCTATATGTTGTCTACAGTTTATTATAGGTGTATTATAGGAGCTGAGGTTGAACACCCACAATATATAAAAAAATGCCTTAACACAGCCAAAATGATCAAAATGTTAAACTTAATAAGCCAAAAATGTCACTAGATAGATCTGTGTGCACCATAGGAAAAGTTAAAGAGATATGTTAGGAGTCTTTGGTGATAACCCCGTTGTGACGTGACGGGGGTAGTCACGCCATGAGCTACACAGGAATATTGACGGGGTGTAGACGCTGGTGGCTTTAAAGGGGTGAAGAGCAATGCTGAGGATCTGGATGGGTGTGAGATGGAGCAACCTTTGATAAGCACAGTGGAAGAACAAATGGATGCCATTCTGATGAAAACTAGAAGTGAATGGGATGGGGGGGGGGTCACATCAATCTGACATTGACATGACAGCTGACATTAGCACAGACAGGAACAGTTTTTAGATTTGACAGCAACCAGATGATTGACAGAGATTTTGTGGCAAAAATTTGATTGGTTTATCTGAAAGAGTGAACGCCCTAAGTCAGCTGATTGAGTTGGAAGGGAAAGGGATGAGAAAGAGAGAATAATAAATAGAGTAAGCATTAAAAATAGTCTTCGCCATACTACATTACTTGCAAGTAGTAACAGACCTTTTCTTCTTCCCTGCTAACATATAACATATACATATAAAGAGGATAATGTGTGTATGACATGACTTATTTTTGTCATTTCAGATGGCAGGTAATTATATCTTGTGGAAAATGTATAATTTTATTTATTGCTATTACTATCCTGGGGCAACATATGAAGATATATAGCCAATTTCCTGACCAGATGGTTGTATGCTTCTTTTTCTCTTGCTGGGGTAACATATGATATAAGTCAAAATGTTTTTAATTAATCAACAACTGTTGCCTTATGGTGTTAGTTTAAAGAAAATCTCTTCAAGTCTGTTGCATAGATATCACTTTTTATTTGCTATAAGCAGAAAAAGACCAGAGACTCTTATATTACATTTAGATAAACAATTCATTGCATACAGATTCAACTTGCATACCAAAACCTTTAGTCTAAAGCCTCATAGTTATTTAATCACAGAGTCATTGGTTTCTTTTCAATGGCAACAGACAAGCCCCACCCCCCCAAAAGTTTCCAAGAAGGTATTTTTGGATCTCTTTCCCCAGAGCTACCAACAACACAGGACACGTTTCAAACAAGAACGGTGAAAACAGATTTGGTACCGACTGATCTAGCTTGATAGAAAGCATCGTTTATTTCACTCCCCCTCTTCACATTTTTCTTCAACGGGGCTCCACAGTTAACATTAATTAAGTTGTTTCCCTGTCCGCCATTTCCGCTACCTGGGGATAGCTACTGCAAGTTATTTTGTGGAGTTGCCTCTTGGCGAAATGCTCTCTGGTTAGCAGTGATGCAATGTATATGTCTAGGGCTTTTATTGTGAAAGGTAAGTACGGAAGGAGCGAAGCTGTAATGCGTTGACAATTTGGGAGGAATAAAGTGTTAGCCGTCGTGAGGACCGATCCTCTGCGTTATTATTTGTATTACCTTCATAAGTATAGGTGCAACTGAAGCGATATCCTCTTCCGTTGTGTGTCCTAAATAGAGTCTTCATTTTCCCCAGGGAATCGCAACCCGGAGGCTGACCAAATTGCATAGTGAAAGCGAGGCTTAAAGGGAACCAATCTAAATGCAGATGGTGTCATTTTTCTACAGACATTACATTGTGCGATTAACATTTACCTCAGAACGATAAAGTTAAGCAAAAAAGTTGTCTATTGCCACTTTGCGTGAAAAAATAAAACTTTCCAATTGCTTGCAGTGCTTATTGTGTTTTCCTATTTGTCAGAGGAACAGTAGGCAGACAGGATAAGGAGCTTGAGCTGTGAGCCAGGTAAAAAAAAAAATGCTCACTCCAAAACGGGGCTGCTGTGATAGTTTGCCATTAGGAATCTCACATGTACCACAGCTGGCACTTACAGGCACTGTGGGACAGGCTCTCGGTCAGGCGCGGGAGAATGCTGCTCATTGTGAATGGCACTGAAATGGTTTTAGCTGTAATGGAAAACAGCAGAAATATTTACAAAATTGTTTCAGAAGTTTTTCCTTCTGTCCATTTATTCTCTATGAGGAGCCGCTCTCAGCAGTGCGCTGTGTGAAAGGCAGATGTACAGGTCACTAATTCATCAAAACAACAGAAAATACAGAATATAAGAAGGCAAAACCAAACAAAAAGGAAAACAAGGAAATTAACAAAAAAGCTCTCCTCATCAATACCTTCATTGTCACTGTAGATGGGAGCCAGCAAGCCAGATCCACTTCCATTTAATTTCCCAGTTTGAGATTGTCTCTATCTGGTACAAACAAAAACCGAAAAACAGAGAGTTGTTGCGACCCAATCTCCTCGCTCTTCAAAAACAATTTTCTTTTTAGATAGGTAGAAGTCAGATGTGAAATACTATGTACTTTTTAGAGGGCTGTTAATGGTACATTACACAGAGAATTCACACAGGCTCACTTCAAGCACCAGAGGGTCAGTGTTCTTGTTATTCCTCAGTGTGCTGCTTGGAATTTCATCTGAACAATATCTACACTGTCATCCCTTTTTAAAATGGGGCTCTTTTTGCAAACCTTCGAACAAAACACTGAAAGAGATTGTAACTTAGCAACATACAATTCTGAGCAACAGTCTTGTGATTTTAGGAAAGTACACAAAGAAGTAAAGAAGCAATGTGGTAGTTCAGAAAGTTTTCTTTTTTGTTATCCTCGATATTCCTCAACACAGAAGCACATTGTACGTTTCTGCAAACCACGGATACGTTTCATATCAACATTTCTAGATACGTCGATATCAACATTATTGAGTTGTAACCGCTCGTTTATCGCTCTTGGCGTTTTGAAGGAATATAACAGCATGTCACCTAAAAAACGCAATTGACAATGCAATTTTGTTGAATGGGAACGTTATTTTTCAAGAGACAAAACTTATCCAAAACTTAAATAATTTAAGCTGTGGCACACATAACATCATTTTAAGCTCAGCGATGAGACGTTTCTCCTTATACATTCTCCTAGACATCCTTCCTTGACGACATGACATTTTCATCCAGGGCAAAGAACAAGTGGTTAGGAGAAGACAGAGGACATCATCTTTTTAACTATTCGACCGCAGCCCTGGTATACCATTTTAGTTTAGAGTGATAGTATGCCAACATTTGCTGTTTAGTGTTAGGTATTTGGTCATAAGCCAACATATTGGAGTATTCATTCACACGTCTCCTTCACCTCTCACTTTACAATTTAGTTGTGTATTGTTCTGTTGACTACTCCCAACCGGAGCAGCTTTTCTCTTTTCCAAGATCTTTATTACAGAGAATTCTGAAAAACTGAAAAGGATTTTTCAAAATACTTCACAACCAGTACAAGGAAGCTTTGTGAATGTATCCCCCTTTCCTTAAAACGCAGTGAACATGATGGTAAATAAGCCCAGGAATTATGTTCATATGCTGGACCCAGCATTTCTTTCCTCCCTTAGAAAGGTGAAGTGATCCCTCTAACTCCCCTTAACTCGCATCGTTTCTCTGGAGGCTTTTTGTCCAGCTCTGATTCCTAGCATCTTTACCTTTTTCTGCCTGTCAATCAATCTCAATCTCTCTCTCTCTTCCTGTCTCTCTGTTTTGTTTTCCCTCCAGTGGCGGGGAAGATCCCAGAGGCAGACTGTTGGAGATGAGGAATTCTTGTGTAGTAATAGCCTATTACATAATTTTTCACACACACTGTTACTGGTACCAGGCCAGTCCTGTCACTCAGTGAATGAAGACGCATAATCAACAGAAAATGGCCAATTCCACACAAACACTAAATAATGTCTTCACCTCAACTCTACCGCTTCACCTCAGTATTAAAAGGGACAGTTCACCGAAAAACACGATGAACCCTGATCTTATCCAGGCTGTCTTGGAGTTTTCTTGAAGTTTGGAGATAACAGCTAAAGCACCACGAGGTCGACGTTTGTGGTTTTGACTTAAATATCTCAACATAATTGGATGGGTTGACATAAAATCTGGTTCAGACCATAGACAGTAGATACAAACCTATTCAATTTTTTTTCATGGGAGAGGGGAATACAACCAAATGTGGAAAAACAAATGATTTGGCGACCAAACTGTTACAGTGTTAAAGTTCTAGGGCGAAAACGCGAAGGGCAGCCAAACTGGACAATACAACACAGGAACCCTGATTTTAGTTCATCCAATACTTTTGACCTGCAAAACTAATGACATTCCCATTAGCCTCAGCTGTACTTTGTGTTTCGTGCTAATTAGCAAATGTTAGCATGCACCGCTCAACGAGAACATGGTAAACATTATACCTCAAACATCAGTTTATAAACCAATAAATCAATCAGGAAACAATGCAATTCAAGCAAACTATCCACGAGATACTTAAAAATAGACACACATACACACACACACACACACTTTTTTTTAATGAGTGCTGTAATATTGGCATACAAATGAATCTTTAATCTAATTGAGGATATTATAAGCTGAGGAAATATACATCCACAACCCATTCGCATTAATCCTTTTTTTTTTTTTTATCAATTATTCAGTTGTTCCCCCAAGTGAAACAGGAAACGCAGCGCTCATACATCTTTGCATTCCTCAGTCCTTCCCTCTCGGTCTTAATTTGTCTCCTCATCTCTTTTCCCACCTCAGCCTCGATCTAAGATTCCTCTGTTGTTCTCCTAGTTTCTGTATTTCATTGGCACTCCCTTCTTTCCGACCACCGATGCAGTTTAAAATATAATTTCATTCTCCCAAGCAGACAGGGTATATTTTTTTTCAGATATTTACTGTTGTTGGCTTCTCTCCTCTGCTTTAAATCACATCTCCACTGACTATTTCATGAGTGATAAAAAGGAAATTTTAATTTTAAGATAAAACTTGTTATGAATACATTGAAGGAACACAAGTTATTACCGCTATAAATGTGGATTGTATACAGGGTTTGAGGTGTCAAAAAGTGATACCAACACAAGATGAAACACACACTAACAACAGAGACGATACTCTCAGAACACAAACACCAGGGGACAAAATTAGGCATTGTGCGGGCTTCGGCATGATATAAAAGGAGCAGTACGCCACACCATCTGGATTGAATCAAGACTTTATTAACTAACAAACTGTATGCAGAATGTGTATTTCTCAATACATGGAACTTTTTCACAAAGGAATCTTATTTTTAACCGCCTTTAAAAGCCTTTGGACAATGTATTTAACCGCCGTGCCAGGCCACAAAGCTATAATTTCATAGAACCACTCCTCAATACCAAGTTTGAATCCTTATGTTATAAAAATGATCATACTCATGTTATTGTCAGTTAAAACTGACCTGTAATAGGCAAAACTACTGTCTAAAGAGGATCACCTTGTGTCATTCCTTGCGTGTACAATAGATTATTTTCTGGGTCCAGACCGCTGCCAAACACCAGCATAAAGCTGACAGTCCGGAGTTGTACTTCAGTGTTGTCATAAATACTCATGCAAGTGTGACCTCTACTTGATCAGAATGCAGCATCGTTACTTCATCTTTACAAGATGAAGTCGCGGTGCTATTTTAGGGGAAAAGAAAGGTCTGACTGAACAAACAGTCTTGGAGCGGCGCAGCCTGGAAGAGCTGAGTAAGGATTTAAAAAAGGTAGAGATAAATCCCTTCTCTTCTCTTTATTCTTTTGATGCCTGTCATTTTCATATCACTGCAGGTACTGACTGTGCTCCAGTGTATTGCTGACATTATTATCTTACCTTCAAAACAGATTGAAATTAAAACAACCACCATTCTTTAAGTAAAGTTAAAAGTCAGTGGACTCTTATTTTGGTTGTCAGTGTCTTCTGAAGAGTCTCGTTGCCTTCATGACAAAGGGTACTGTCAAGCCAATGATGTCACAAAGTGCTCGCCCGTTTCCTCATATTTGTAGAATTTCAAAGACCTTGTCATGGCGACAGCTTCAGCTTTTTTGCTCATTTTCAGGATGTCAGTCCTAACACTCTGTGCCATTCCAAATCCTGCCATACCCATCCTATCCAGCAATTGTCATAGCTCTTTGCACCATTCCTCAGTCACCTGTAGGATCATAAGCATCTGTCTGCCCATCTGCCCCTCATTCCACCTAAACAGTCTCTCCTTATATATACTTGCCTTGAGCTTCACTTTATTTGTGAAGTTGGCAAGTATTTAGGGCTCTGTTTGATTAGTTTGAACCCTTTATGAAACAATCAAGGGAATATACCACAATACATATTTTTGTCATTGCCTTCAAAAACTGTAAAAAAAAAAAAAAAAATAAAGCAACTCTTTGTTTGATTCACATGCTCAAGCTGCACAAAAACGACTTGGTTAGGTTTAGGGAAAGATCATGACTCGGTTAAAAATCAGTAATTTGTTAAGGTTAGAGAAACATTGAGGTTTGAGTTAAAATAACAATTTATTTAAAAGGTAAAGAGACCTTTGTTGTCATGGTTACAAAACTAAACACATGGTTAAGGTTTGTTAAAAAAAAAAAAACGTATTTACTTTACTTTAAAACTGTTAAAGTCTGATGATTTGCTTTTGATTGTTTTGATACAATTTTATTTACTATCCACGTCAGAACTGTGACATCATTTCCTTTTTTGGGGCTGAATGAGGGATCGTTTTGTTAAACAGACGGCTCATGTGACCAGGCCTTTAGAGTTTAGGAGCAACAGTGGACCGGGGTCCCTGAAGTTGAGCATTTGTTATGCTGAGCAGGTCCCTTACCACCTCAATCCAACAGTGACATCATAGTGTGGAAGCACTAAGTGCAATGATCCTGGCTGCATCGATGCAGCCAGGATCATTGCACTAAGGTAGCAACATACACAAGTAACACCACCAACACATTTCGCCAAGGAATCTTGTAGAGTGTTTTTGACATTAAACCCACAATTTAAAGAAAATTCAATATAAAACTACAATATTAATAATGGAATAATAATGCATGAGCTTGCCACTACTGTATATTAATAATGTTTATCAAGGAAAAAACATTAGTAGTCTGCCTGAGGGATCTCAGACAGGGTTAATGAGAAACTTGAAAACTCACAAATGCTACTATGATAATATGACTGCCCCTCTTAATTTTCATCGAAAGGTCATGTTAGCAACATGTAGAAACGGAGGTGTGAGTGGTATGTATGTAAACACAGGCAGCTGTATGGGCGGCTGTGGCTCAGGAGGTGGAGTGGTCATCCACCAGTTCGATCCCCGGCCTCTGCAGTCCGCATGTCGAAGCAAGATACTGAACCCCAAATTGCTCCCGAATGCATGGCCAACGGTGTGCGAGTGTGTGTGAATGGTTATCACTGATGAGCATGTGGCACCTTGTACAGTAGCCTCTGACTCTGTATGAATAGGGGTGAATGCTGATGTGTTGTAAAGTGCTTTGAGTGATCGCAAAGATTGGAAAAGTGCTATATAAATGCAGTCCATTTACAGAAGTGCCTTACTGAAGAGACAAAGGCTATCTATGGTTACATCTTTTGGATTGTTTTATATGGACCACCTTTAGGAACTGTTCTTCCAAGTGTTTGCAGTCTTTCTCCATTGTTCCAACTTAACGACTCAAGCTTAATAAAGATATTTAGGAACATTATCTAAAAAAGGTTCAGAGAGAGAGAGAGAGAGAGAAGGAGAGAGTTGCAAACAATGTTGAGAAAAAAAGAGCCAGAATGAAATTGCTTAGACCGAAAGAGACATGGGTTGAACCTGCGTCATTGCTTCCATTAGATTGGGGTTAAAAACAGTTCAGACGCTATTTGGCATCGGTGACCTGGCGTTTATGGGGATGGGAATTCAATTTAACGTTATTGACGTTTAAACAACTTTCAAGTGTCTCATCTATAAAAAAAAAAAATGTTTTAAAAAGGAGTGTGAGGGCCAGACAGCGCTAGACGGAGAAAGAATACGTATATATTTTCTAGGTTGCACAAAGACATGCACAATATATATGTGCACAGGACTCTATGTTCTAAAAAAGACACTAGAGTACAAACTTGCCAGACACACCAATTACACAATCTCATGAAACGTTCAAGCTCTCGGTAAAGAGAACGGTCAGCCAGAATGAGTCTTGCAATTGCTTTCAGTTTCACCACAATACCTCACAGTACAGTGATATATCAAAGTGCATGTCAGGACACATGTTGTTGAACCCCGGTGTGGATTAGCTCGACTACTGTGAATTAAAAAAAACTGAATGACTGAAGCGCCCCGATTTTATTGCAACCTGCTGTTGGCAGTGGTACAATCTGATGCACACAGCCTCTATCCGGCATTGTGTCAACAGTGCGGGCTAAAATTGGCAGTTGATAGTGAAGCCAGTGATTTCTTGGCGCGCGTCGGGCCTTGTTTTTTCTTGTGTTTTTCTTTTCACCAGCCAATTATCAACTGAAAGCAAGTGTTTTCCAACATTATTCCTGACATGGCCAGTCACATTTTTCCCACTTGAACATTGCAGTGCAATAATGCGCCCTGCCACCGAGAATTGCCAAAGAACATGATAAGGACATTAGTTCTTAATACAGGGTCTAGCTCTCAACTGGATCAAGCATGTTTGGGATGGAACAGGATTTACTCAGCATGAATACATCACTGGAGGGAACTGTGTGATGCTATCAGACCGACATGTACCAAGATCCCCATAGAGGATTTCTGGCACCTTCTTTGATACACAGTCCTCCTTTCCAGGCTGCTGTGGAGGCAACATACTGCATAGATGTACTCACAGGGTGAGTTCATGGTACTCAAGTCAAGTGTTTCAATCTGTTTTTCTTCTGCTTCTTCTTCCTCCTCCTGTTTCTCTGCATTCTTCCCATGTTGGGTCCCTTACAGAGCAACGACACTCCCTGTCTGCAGGTCTTTCACCTTTTTTGTTTGGGATGCTCTGATAAAGGAGAGAGAGGCACAGTACAGTAAAATACAAGCCAAACCACTGTTTTCAACGTTTCAAGTACTTGTGTTGTGACAGTGCTTTCAAGACAAGCAGAGGAATGATTACAGTGAGCGACATAAAGTGAAACTAAGAGACGATGTGCACACAGAAAAACAACATTGAAAGTGTTTGGTGTGTTTTAAAGAAACTTTTTACAAGTAGCAGTTTGATTCCCAGAAAGCAAAGGCTTCTTTCTCCTTCTCATCTGACACCCAACTGATATGCAGCAATTTTATGTCTGTTTTGGTCTGTTCGACACGTCCGTTTTATGTCTCAGCCGCAGCACTTGGTCTTCAAAATGATCCTCAGATGTCAGCACTGTAAAGGGGAAACGCTGGCTGAAGTCTGCATTCTTCAAATCTTCCACATTGCATAACATTAAGCTATGCTGTCAGCTGGCTTTATGTACTGTATGTGTGCAAGTGTATTGGTAGGCATGTGTGTTGCTCATGCTGTAGTGGATACAACGTTCTCATTCAGTCAAGTATTTAATTCCACTGTACAGTATTTAAAAATGTACCGTTTTATCTTATTCTATTTAATATGTATATATTCTTCTTATTTGTGCATTTTACGTACTGTATGTCTTTTGCACTATTTTTATTGCACTATTTTATTGTTTATTTTATATCTTAAGTATAGTGTATGTTGCACTGTTTGAGGAGCCTGGGATTTTCATTGCAAACAACTACCCTGTAGCTTTTGTGCGTGTGACAATAAATCCTGTGAATCCTTGAAGTCTTTTATTCAAACTTTTCAATTAAAAAGGCTCACACACACTCACACTCAGGTGTTATCAGTTATTCTGGTTAATTTGACCTCTATTACATTTTGACTTGTCATAGCAGGAGAAGCACAGGTGGAACTGATAACATTAACAATGGCTCTGTTCCAAGCAAGTGTCCCTGCAAAGCTGTGACAGTGACTCATTATGCGTAATGAGTCACTGTCAGCCATATTAATAACACCTGCTTTTCCCTTTCCTTCACAATGTGCTGTTAAAAAGGTGTGTGTGT
>CALSBV010010773.1:5510042-5535880 GCA_943590825.1 Bovichtus diacanthus
GGGGGGTGGGGGGGGGGGGGGGGGGGGGGGGTCTAATAACGCAAATAAGTACACACACACACACACACACACACACACACACACACACACACACACACACACACACACACACACACACACACACACAAGAGAGAGAACAGCTGCCGGTGTTATGGCCTTTTTTTGTCACCTTCAGAAATAACATTTGGGATTAGCACAATGGCTGAGCAAAGTGCACCGGTTCTTGTACGTGTAAATGTGTGTTTGTGTGTAAGAGACAGACAGCATGCAGTACATGTGCTGCCTTTAATAAAGTTTTATGATAGATGCTGCTGTCATTTGGCTTATGCCAGGACTGCAACTTTTCCATTTCTAATTTGTGGTAGCTCACTTGCCCTCCTATGTTGTTAGAAACATTGACTAAAGAGTCAGTATGCCATGGTTTTCAGTGCTTCTGTTTGCACTTTTGAAGATTTGATTACACTGAAATCAAAAACAATTAAATGTCTGCTCCCCAGCTCCAATAATGAGAGGCGTGTCGTTCAAATACGCAACAGTGGCAACAGAATTGAGTCCTAAATCAGCTTCTGGCATGGCCAGCTGCCATGTAGCCAAAGAGCAGAATGTACCAAAAGGAATAGACAGCTATAGGAAAAAGCGGGCACCGTGTGAAGCACATGTTTTCATACGTGTTGTGATGGTTTAACACTTCAGTAACAGAGATCACGACTTCCGCTGCCCTCTGGCATCATTCTCCGTCACTAGCAGCTGTTTGTAGAGCACTAAACACGGTTGGAAACATTTTCCCTTTCTGCCCCCTCTCTGGACCATCTATCCGATCTCAGACTTATTAGGTGTCAAATGCTGTGTGCTTAATCATCACTGCTACTCTTGTTTTCTTTGTGTCATTTTGACAAATGAAAAACGGAAAATGCAGACCATACTTTATTCCAGATGATTAATTCCGCCAATGCTGCTCATGCTAGGATCAGACTGATTGACGCCCTGTAGGCAGTAGTGATTACAGTATTTCCCCTGTTTGCTCACTCTATCATATGTTCACACTCTAAATGGTTGATCATAGCAAGACCAACACAAATGTGTAAATAGATGGTACCCAAATGTGAACAGAAAATAATGAGATGTGGGAGGTTGGAGAATGTCCAAAATGACAATTAGGTTGATCAGCTTGTGTGTGCCCTCATCTCAAACTCTTTTATTTACTTTTATTTAAATGAATATGTAAACATTTTGGGAAATATGCTGATTTTCATTCTCTCTGGGAGTCAGATGACAGGATCAGCATTTACATCTTTATATCTCAAAACTCCAGTTATGTCTGTTATTTTACTCTTGTTTTTTTTTCCTCAAGTTAAAACATTTTCAATGTGTGGCGACACCTCAGTTCACACTGCCTTGAGCGAATTAGCTTGCATCTACTTTTGTATTACATTGGCTTTGTATCATAGACTGTACATAAGAAGTGTACGTTGTCATCACCTATAGGTTTGTGAATAGGCATTTAACAAGTTAGAAAAAAAGATTCACCTGGTTGCGCTTTCCAGTATTCCAGGATGAAGCCAAGTTTTGGTGAAACGAGGACATTACAGTTCCTGTACGGAGGTCATCCAGCCCATCATCCAACGCTCGCACATACAATTAACTGTACATCAAGCCTTATTATGTCTGATATTTGCATGAATAAAATCTCCAAAAAAGGCACCAACATCACAAAGACAGCTGATCGGTCAAGTTCTGTGACTCGATTAGCTGACATAATTTAAACGGGTCAGTTATATAAAAATTCACCCCCGTACAGTTGTCATGAACAGGGAAATTAGCTATAGAGACTAAAACTGTTTTTTTGTACCAGGCTCTAAACAGGTTTATTTTTGCCTTTTAACATAGGGAATTGATTCGCTTTTGGAGCCAGACTCAAGCTTTTGGCATTTCCATGTTGGCTTAATTTTTCTGCTTTCTTTCTGCGCACTTCTAAACGTCTCGAGAATTCACTTTGCGTTCAGCCAGAACACACCTCAACACTGCCAGTCAAAACATGAACAAGATTCAGTCAGAAACCTAAAGCTCATTGCTCCACTTAAGTGAACCAGTCATTATTTTATACACTCTGACATGCCGTTTAAATGACTCATAACTGCTGTCATGAAAGCTGTGTAGCCTTTAATCCACCCCTTTAGCTTCACCTGTTTGGATATGCTTTCATGTGATTCTTAATAAAAGATATGTCTGTCAGCAACACTCTTTGAAAGCAGTTACTAAATCAGAACCTGAAAAAAAGAACCTGGAATACACTTATACTACAAATACAAAACTAAGTGGACATCGCTGTGAAAATTATGAAGCGGTTTTTCCATTTCAACATGACAGCAAAAGCATGGGCCATAGAAATGGTTCTGTGATTGGTGATGAAAGAACTTGGCAAACCTGCACACAAATCTGACCATTGAACAACCTTGGGGTGAATTATAACCGAATTCCAGCTAAGCCTTATCACTCAACACACGACTGAAGGCTGATACAGCATACAGTCACTGTCCTCTTTTCTCCTGGCCTTTTGCCTCCATCTGTATTATAATCACAGCTGTGGAAAAACACGATAGCAGAAAAACTGGATGAATTGATGGTTTTAATCAATAGGGCTCTTCAGTCTCCTCAGCATTATATTCTGCCTATCCTACCTCTTCTGTCGCCCAGAGCAGATGCTACTTCTGTTCTTGCCTCTGGGTCCAGACAGAGCCTGGGGACAGACGCTCCGCACAAACTCATCTTCCTCACATCTGCCAATCTCTCTCCTGCTTTCCTTTCACCTCTTAATTCCCTTCCCTTCTCCGTCCCATCCTTTCTAGTCCAGGTGGTGGACTGTGAAATCATATCCTCATTATTGGCCTGTCTATATGACGCCTTGCAGCAACCTGCGCCAAGCCACAGAAGTGATAATTTCTCACAAAACTCCTGGAGGAGGAGGAGAAATAAGTGAGTCTAGAGGCTTAATGCTCTCAATGTATCTCACATCTGTGCCTGTCAGCTTTACTCCAAAACATAAGGGGAGGAATAATTTGCATGCCACTTCGCAAAGCTGGGCAACAAACAAATTGCAGTGCATAACAAATTACAGAAGCCATGTAGTGTCATTATTTGTATGACAAAGCAAGTTAGCTCAGCAGACTGAGACCTAAAATGAGATTCAAAGAGGAACATTGCATAATACCAAAATTACCTTGAAACACCAAGCTCCAAGTTTGCTCTGTTGGAGACAACAAAAAAAAATTAAACGATTGACAGGGAAAGCAATGTTTGGCCACATGACTTTGGTGACCTCCTCTTATCTTACAAGCAAAAAACCACCGAACTGCTGAAATGATATCTAATGAACTTCACGCGTGGCGTCGGCCTATAGTTGACGTTATAGCTTGCTGAGCTCAGTTCAAGCAAGAACATTAGAGCAAGAAAACAGCCACATCAAAACTATATTGACGCCATTTGGAATGTTGCACTAACTATGTGTTTGCCAATAAGCTAACGTTAGATGCGAGTGCAGCATCAAACCGGATCTCTTTACTCTCCTAGAACTGTCTTGTTGGAAAGCCACACTAAATGCTTTTCTTTGCTGCCGTATGTGGTTTCTTGCCGGGAGCGGGCGGTTGGGATGGTGATGAAAGTCGCTTGCCAAGAACTTCGGCCATCTTTGCGTTTACTGTTATGATTCGGACCAACGCTATTTTATGAATAATTCTAATGTATCTCACCTTGTACAATTGTCACATTGTTTGGTAATTAATGTTAAACAAAATACAAATAAAAGCAGAATATTGACTTATAACAGACCAGTCTGATGTGTGTAGAGGTGTGTGTGGTTATACAGTGGCAGCCTGGTGTCGTTTTAATGAAGTTAAACGCATTGAATGGCCATGTGTAACGCCACTGCGCTCTGGTGGGAAAGTTCTCAGAAGTTGCAGATTTATCAACATATGTGTCCTGCTGCCTGCAGATGCTGCAGGGATTTCCTGGACTGAAGGAGAAGCTTTTTATACTACTACAGGTCATTTAGCTCTCGTGCAGAGCGACTTACAGTGAACTAACTACAGGGACAGTCCCCCTGGAGCAACTCGGGGTTAAGTGCCTTGATGGTGCTCAATGGTCGTAAGTACTACGCCCACTAGAGATCGGCGACGTCTCGTTTTCGGAAGGGTGATCTTCGGAACCTTCTAGTAGCTGAAGCAGGTCCCCTCTAACCCATATCTATGAGGCTGATAATCACTGATAACACTCATCCAATGGACTTATAACATCCGAACTGAGTGCATTTATTTATGTTTTAATTTATATGTTGGACATATCTCACACATTGCACCTTTAAAAAAATGCATCTAACCTCCTTAGTATTCTACTATCAGGGCGTCAAGGTTGATTTGGGATTCAGGGCTCAAGCTCAAAATATTTGTCTGTTTATTAAAGTAAAGACAGGTTGCCCGCTTACCTTGGACTGAACAGAGCAATAGTCTCCCAATCAATACTCTGAACAGGTACCTCATTGCCGCTCATATATAATCAACTTGCCACAGAGCATTACAGCTGCACTTTACCTCCATTGCTTTTACACTCTGCTACAAAACAAGCTTTCACGCCTGTCACAAGGATTCAAACCAAAGTGGTAAATTAATTCCGAATATTCCCAACAGCAGCAGCTGTGCAGAGACACCATATGCTGGCTGCTTTGTACAAATTATGTTACAGAGAGTGGGTGCAAGACAATAAATCATTTTTCATGAGGTTAAAGCGATAGTATAAACAAAATCTGTCTTTTGGGTGTAACACAACCACCTGTAGGCCTCGAAGGTGGCTGAGGGGACAGCCGATTCAACCAGTTACAGCAAGTATTTAAGGTGGGAAAATGTCTGAAAATGTCCATAGAAACATGTCCGACCACTCCACCATCCTGTATGTATGCTCATAATGTATAACAAATCCCCACTTTAACTGTCTCTTCAACAATGAGCGCAGTTTAAACTATATTATGTTGGACATTTAAAGTCTCTTTTTGGTGGATGTCTGTCTCACTTTCTCTCTCTGTGTGCTGTGACTGTCAGAGCAGTGCCATTTCTCAAGCAATATTGCATTTTCATGTCCCTACTTATTGAAGATGGACTGTGAAATATGATAAGTGTAAATGTATGACTAATCAAAATATATGGTTGCACTGACTGTGGTATAATAGTCCTGAACTTTTATCATATCTCTTTCTCAAACTTTTATTACCAACTACTTCCAACGCATCTGTAATTATTTTACTCTAAATTATGGCTCACATTGGTCCAACATTTACCAGTTGTTCCTTATGGAGTTCACTAATTTATTTCTTAACTCGCTAAATGAAATGTGCCATTATCCTTATTTGTGAAGAGACCTCTGAACTGGCCTGTACCAGTGGTGCGAAACAGAAGATGGATCATTCAGAACATCCATTAGTTTTATTCTCTAATGTGTCACTCTGTACAATTAGATTATTTTATGCAGATTAAGCCCTCTCTTGCAACTGCTGATGAACAAAATCATGAAAGTCTAATTCTGTCGCCAATCATAACAAGTTCAAGAAAATAAAAGCGAATGACTGAATGATCCTCATTGGTGTCCAGTGTTTGAAATATGTCGTGCTGCCATTTACTGTGGTCTCTGTCCGAGTCTGTTAAGCTGCCATTCCTTTAAACTCCATCCAGTTTAAGATAAAGAATGAGATTTTTGCTGCGCCCTGACCATAGCTCAGTCACCGCTGCCAAACTGTCTTTTTTATCATTAGTACGGTGATATACAATCAGAACCTGTCTTCTATAAACAACAATATGTTTCCCTATATATACCAGTCTGCCATCTGTCTCTATTCATCTGTTGGTCTATTTATCTTTTGTCTCTTTGTATTGTTTGTTTGTCTGTGTTTTTTTTTTTTTGTCTCCGTTTATTTCTCTTTTCCCTTTGCCTGCTACTAGAAGACTATGCATTCATACAGACGGAAATCAATAACATAGCATTGTGCTGTACTTGCAGAGAATCTGTCATGACATCACATTTGGACCTTTCATAAAATAACCACATTTTCCTCTCATTAAAATGCTGAGTTAAAAGCGCTTAAGTCATCTGCAAGGTCACAAATGTCCTGTGATGAACATCTCGGACCTGCAGCTCAGAGAATAAAATGCCACGTCCAGGTTTCATGGTAGCATCTATATGTCCTGAGGCGGTGGTCAGGATAAAATGGGCTTTTCTCAGCACCAATTTAATCCTGCTAAGAGCTGCCGTCTCACAGCATTTCAATTCTTCACGGGAAAAGGCCACAGGAAAAGGTCGATATAGTCAGGGGAATGTTCTGCTGATTATTAAAATGGTTACCCTTAAATAGTTGTGATGATGGTAGCAAAATAAAAGTTTAGATTTCATTTTTTTTTTTTTTTGCTTTTAGCTAGAGGCTAATATTTGTGTGAATTATACCCGACTGAGTGTGATTGCACAGGCTGGTTGAGACTTAATGGGTCCAAGACAGGGAGGAAATAGCTGAAAATATATCCTTGAAAGGTTACTGTCAACACTTTGAATTGTGTATATAATTCTTCTTCCCCAATTAGCCATTCTCTGGGAAAGCAGCCCCCCTATGGCCAAGCCTTTAACTAAAGACTGGTGGGTGGTAGACTCAGCCTCGATTATTAGTCACCCTCTCCTGCATTTTTGGATCATTTCTCCTCGTGTGCATGTATTATGCCTCATCTGCAGCCAAAACCTAAAGCCTCTATGGCATCTGGTGATGGCAAGTGGCAGATAAAAAGCTAAATAAATCGTAAGTGAGATTTAATCAATGCATTGATCAGTTGCTCATTATGAACACCTGAGAGAAACAGCTGAAAGGAGCCGGCTCAAAGCGTCTAATCCTCAGGAACCCTGCTAACAAAATCCAGGTGGATTAGCTGGGTTTGATTGGGAAGTCCATTAATATTTATAAATTAATTTCACACATTGTTTAACCTGAGATGGTAAAAAAGGGTTGTCTCTTTGAAAAAAATAATTACCGGAGCCAAGGAGGTTCATTAAGCATCCGACTAATCCCAGCAAATTCACTCGCCTCCCAAGAAGTCTCCAACCTGAACTGTGTCACTCCTGAATAATAGTGGCACCTGGAGCACAAATACATTTGTCCTTGTTGCCCGTCTTTCCCAACCTGCCACTCGGAGGATAGGGTTGATATACTAACTAGCCAAATGCTCTTTCCTGGTGGCCAAACACTATTTTACTGCCACAAAAACCCTGCTTTATCAGAAATCTCCCTCCGACACCTTTGTCAAACAATGCGCTTTTTCCAGATATAGCCTGAACACCACTGCAGTTTATGACTAATGATGATGTCAGTCATAAAATGTCATCATTGTAAAATGCGTGATAGCAACAATAAATGTAGTCTGAAGAAATTCTAAGGTGGTTTAGAGGGAGTGGTCCCAAAGCCAAATCTTGTCATTTGAAAAAGCAGTTGAAAAAATATTGCTTCAAGGTCCATTTAGCAGCTGTTCCACATTTTGATGAGGTGAAGCTCATATGACAAGGCTGAATTGTCAGGGAGGTATCAATGGAATAACCCCATCCAGGTTGGATATTTGTGCAATAAAATACACTTTTATGCAAACATGAAATATTAATGCCAAATATTTTTGGCAGGACTGTAATTCCTTTAGTCTCTTGTCACCAGCAAATTCTGACATGCTGTATAATACATGACAAGGCAATGGCAAACCTAATGTGGAGGGTTTGGATTTTTCCAGTAATGCTGCCATGTGTGGCAGAATGCAAAAGGTTACAGATTTCACTGCTGAGACTTGGAGGATTTATATTTATTCCCTCAGAGGCAAATCTATCTAATATGACAGTTTAATCCTCTTAGAGACGTATTAACTGTGATCAAAGAAAGGGCTTCGGCATTCAAAGTTTCTCCGCGTTTCTGCCACAGTCTAGTGCCTTAACTCTTAACAAAGCAAAACCCCGCCAGCTGATTGTTTTATCCCTCCCAACTTACTTTGGAATATAACCTGGAAAGAACATCTTGTTCAATATACATTTCTGAATAGCCGTTTGTATTTAATGTCTTCTGTGACACAATGATAGCTTACAGGTTGATAATTGTCTGTGAAATGAGTACACAAACTAGGTACTATTATTCTTACTCTGTTAAAACCATATTTAAGCCAAATTTTTCCCCTTCAGCAAGATACATTGATGGAGTCATCAAACAGGATATAGTGTTCAGGACCTCTGGCTGGCTCTTCTGCGCCATATGAAGACAGGAGAGCTAATTTCAAAAGGTTCTTGATTGTAGAGCTCAGTTGGGACTCAAAGCAAAAACCTGCAACCCTGCAAGCGGATTGTAGAGAGGGAAAATTGGGCTGCATATTTCCTTTTTTTACAGAACACAGCAGGGGGGGTGGACACATTAATGATTCAGTCTGATATCCTGCACAAAAGCCTAATCTTTAAAAAGATCTCTCAGATGTTAGGAGGTTCAATACGCATTCTCTCAATTCTGGAAGTTCGTCAAACGTCAAAAAAGTGTGTTAATCCTAATCTGCTTTCTCTGATTTAAAGCAGTGGGCTATTAATATGCAAACAAATACTGCATGTAACTTCCAGCTTCTGTATGTTCACAGACCGACTTGTGTATACATGTGTGGCAAAAAAAAAAACAACCTACATAATGGATATAAAAGTGATTTCTTTACTTCTTCTGATCCAAACACTTCACAGTGCTTTGCTGTAATTAGATTTTATAAATGATTAAATTCATCACATTCGTAGTAGGATAAAAGATACGTATGTAGATAAAAGAGGACAGTGTGTGCCAGAATTTTTACAAGCTCTTAATTCAGTACCATATGCCAGGGTCCGTGTATCCGACAGTAAAATTGGTATTCTGCCATTTGACTTCAACTGACCACCAGGGAAGAGATGTGGAGATGTAGAAAAGCTGTCTTTTTTTTCTCCTCCAGGCCAGATTCACCTTTTTTTGTCTTACAGAAGAAATGTGTTTACTCTGATCACTGTCTTTGGCTCCATTATTTCATCCCCTTGACTGACTACACCCTCAAGCAAGACTTGGCACAAGGGCAGGCTCAAGTGCTACCTACACACACACAAGAAGTGTGTTAAAGGTCTTTGGAGGAAGGTTGCATTGCATTGATTTCTAAGGATGTATATCATACATTCAGTCTTGTGGGTGTGTGGGGTCGGGTGTCTTATCAAGAATGATCGCTTTATATCTCATATGCAATAAATGTTTCATCTTAAAATATTCAAACAAACATTGGACGAAGCTGCATTCTAAAAGTTATATTTAAGTAGCCAAGGCTTTATTTGACCTGTTGCCAAATAATCATGCAACTACCTCTGGTGAGTAATGCCAATTAGATAAATATACATATTAACTATGAGTTTTATTTTAAGTGCAGGTCACAAACCACTTTCCAAAAAACACTCACAAGCCATTACGGGTCAGGGTGTTCAGCATATGTTCCACATTGCAACGAGCGATCAGATAATCGCTGGCATGAATCTGATCTTCCAAAAAGGAAGAAGACGTGCAGGTGTTTGAAATGGCAGAAACTGCTCTGAACACATTTCACACCAATGCTGTTAAAATGCAAACAGACAGAAAATGTAAAGAGAGGGAAAAGTGTAAGAGCCAAGTAATGAAAGACAGATGACAGGATGTACGGAAGAGCAATTAAAAAAAAAAAGGAAAAATCAAAAGCGAATTAACTACAAAGAAAAAGAAAGGAGGAAAAGGAAGATGGAAAAAAATGCAAAGACAGAAGAAAGAAGATGATTCCAATTTTGATCATTAATACACACAAACTAGACCACCAATGCATTATACAATGCAGGAATGCATAATGAAATGTAGTTGTAGCCCCCTCTACATTACACACACACACAGACAATGTATGAACAGATATTCAAAATATTTAAATTGGAATAGCATACAAACAAAATAAGCAATGAAATAGGACAAACTATAAAATATTAAAGTAGCACTGAAGGAAGAAATAAAAAAGGAAAAATGTATTATATTTACAAGGAACATATACAGTTACGTATATACATAACCTACATACAAAAATATATATACAATATGTGTAGTATCAGTGTAATGAGCGCTTTAAATGATTGTGTTAATAGAAAACTTTGGTTAAAGTCGGAGTGAGGATAGGTAATCAGTCTTTATGTGCGACTTCCAGTATTTCATAGATGCAAACAGTAAGCGCTTGTGTACCACTTGCGAAAAGATTGTTAGAACATCTCAGCATGCATATCTAATTCATGGACCTCTTTGTTGGTTATTCTCAGACTCCAAGGACTACAGCAGAAGGCCATACTGTTGCAGAGGACTTTCATCCAAATTGTGTTGGTGCACTTGATGGAAAGCACGTCTACATTCAGACACTTCTATACGTATCTTGGGAAAACATATGGGAATTACACCAGCCGGATTTTCATCATCTCGATGGCTAATGTTAGTTTCTGCATGCCACCATGGGCACCCAGGGGAGGACACCAATTGCTGGTCTCTCTGCTTGTTCCAACTTAAAGAAAGTGAGTCAGGGCGGAGCTCCTTTTCCCCCAGCAGCTAGTCCAATCAGATATACACAGATTTCAATTAGTATTCCTGACTTAGAAAAACATGGACTTGAAAGACTTCACAGCAAAAACATACCAGGTAAGTCAACATTAATACTGGAGTGTCAGTTTCTCAATGTATCGTGGACCATTTGGTGTAAAGCAGATCATTTTCATCCACATTGATCCTATCCTACTTTTATTTTATTGTGCAATCACTAGAAGAAGACTCCATGAAAGTCTTCGTCAGAACTTCTTTGGTGATTGATATTGTTGACAATGTCATTTGATTACATGTCAGTATTTTCATTTACAGTGAAAAACCCGACTAGCAAAGGTGCATAGACTTATATTTTATCTCACTTTTGAGGTTATTGAATTGCCAACAAAATGCCAAGGGTCCAGCAGGGAGATGGAGCTCATGAATTTTTCATGTATTCCCTAATGTCAGACACTTTCACTGGTGGAGCGACTACATCTTCACTGTTGAAGAAAATGCTGCGATTAATTCTTCAGCATTGCAGACCTTTTGTAACATGAACCAACTATTTGAAGCCACGCAGCTGTAAAATCAGAAGCTTTTCAAATTCCAACCATGTGTGTTTTTACTGCAGATATGGAAATCTTGGGCATATTTTCCTTACTTAAATGTGGAGGTGAAAGAAAAGTTGAAATACAGTTGCTTTAAACTTTAAGCAGCCAGTGTCCCCATGAGACATAATGCCCCTAACTATTCTTGTTGTATCATATGTCTTGTTGCTATATCTGAAAATGAACCCCATATTTGTTTATGCGAGTATTTAAAGTTTGGAAAAATATTTCAACTAGAGACCATCCTGCGATGGGAACACACCAGCTGTAACACCAAATTGGGCCGGGGGTGTTAAAAACTTTAGGCGCCATTGCTTGGACCACACCCATCTTCCAACACAGCCTTCATTTTGATCTCAACTACTCCGCGCTAAAGTTTCGTGACTGCATCTTGCACGGTTGTGATGCTATCGTGTTCACCAAATCTGTCTACAGACAGACAGAAATATAAAAACCTGGCAAAGTACTTGAAACGGCTTCTGTGATACTTCCCCCAACATGAAGGTTCCTCCATATTACACCCCCCGCTGCCCAACTGGTAAAAATTAGTACCAAATTGCTTCTTCCTTGTTTACTAAATAGAATCCACATTGCATATTTTATTTTTATTATACAACAATGAGTCTTTAGTCACATCAAAAGGTTTATAAAAATGTATTCTATAGACACAAAACAAGAGAGCATCACTCGATGTGAACTGATCTTGATTGTGATCAAGTTTGGGACTTTATTGGAACCATCAATCATCTATGATCGAGAGGAAAATGTTTCATGCATGCTTACAAAAAAAACAAAAAAAAAAAACAAGACAGGACAGCAACATGCATAACATAACAGTGACAGTGTTGAATAATTCCATTTTCTATATCCAGTAATTTATTAATCCTATGAAATATTTGATGAAACTTGAGTTCTGTGTGCATCAGAGTCGAAGAGTAAAAGCTCTACTGAGTGAATCCCTGGCTGTAGCGCTGCCTTAACTCCAGCTCATCACTTATCCATGCTGGGCTAACATGGATATGTTGGCTGGGTCTTTGGGTATGCTATAAATTCATAAGAGCACAGCATTTTCTCCAGTGGGTTTTAATAATGACTAGATTATTTATCTGAGTGGAAAGGCTCCTTTTATAGGACATCCAGAAGCTGAAAACACAGAAATATTCAGTTTAAAGTTGGACACCTGCAGCGTAAAGCAAGTGTGTAGAAAAGGTCATTATCTATTATTTATGCTGGAAGTCTAAGAGGAATATATGCTCTTCTGGAGATTACTTCTCTCTTTTGTTCACTCCAGGTAATGACAATGATTCATCACAAAGCACAAGGGAGTGGAACAATGAATTATTGAGCTTTTCTTTTGCACAGATTTCCATCCCAATGTGTATTTTTTCGAGTTCATATCATCAAAATAAACACAAAGTTTACTATATATAAAAGTGGCTATTAGTCTTAAACTCAACGTACAGTATGTTGAATGCATGGTAGGGCTGTGACTATATTTCTAAAGATGCGAATGTCATTCCGTAAATTTGCTTTTATCCATCAACTGTAAGTCAGCTTTAATATTTCTTTGCTTTCTCCAAGTACATACATCAGCAGTTTAGCTTCACATTTTCCTTCTCTCAAACCTAATTCCACATAGACTTCGATGTTCGGTATTAGTTCTATTGTTTGACTTTTTTTTCTTCCTTTTCCCTCGTGGAGATTTCTTCCTGGCATTTTGGATCATGTTTGTTTGCAGCTATCCAGCCCAACTTGTTGAGTTGTATCAGGGGTAAATAACGTCCTTGGACTTTCAGCGGAATTTCTTTCTTCCCATTTGATACATGAGCCTATCTGCTCTTGCTGCGCCGCTCTGAGTGTTATTTTATTTGAAATCCCAACGTATACAGGGTGTATATGTGATCCACTTAGATAGATCTGCACTCGCTACCTTTGTGATTTGTCTTGTGTTCACATCAGAGAGGTGTAGATTCAACTCTTTGTTCTTTTCTGAGGCTGCTGGTAGACCAGCTAATCTAATCTAGAAGATAGTGCTTTTTGTTCGGCTATTGGGGGCTTCAGTTTGAAATGATGCTGATAAATAACAAGGCCGACATCTCCAAGTTTGACTTTCTTCAGCTTCACCATTACCTGAGCCCCTGCGAGTCATAAACGAAGGTCATTACAGCCCTGCTTCTTTGAAATAAGCAAGCGAGGGCAATCATGGGACGATAGTCACCACATCCTACAACATTCACATATGGAGGTTTGGATGTGGGCCGTAATCTTGGCGTTCAGGATTGACTGCTTCGACAATCAAAAAGTAAGGCTCTTTTTCATGCATCCATTCTGCAGTTTGTATTATGCTTCTGTGTTAGTTATCTGAAGAATCCCATTCAGATGATGAAGGAATGACAGCTACTTCTATCCCCGTCCATTTAATAAAAAAAAATTTAAAAATCTCTTTCCTGGATGAGCTGATAAAATTAGTAATTTAGGTGGATATAGGGCCATTTTTTATTGGACCTTGAACTCTCACGGTTATTACTTTCAATAAGCCTGCTCATCTGCTCAGCTCAGGGTGGAGATCCTTGACTTCTCTCTTCACTTTAGACTTATTCATAAGGGGTTGGACGGCATTGTTATGAAATGGAACCATTTCATATTATTATGTTCCATTACAGTTTCTACATTCTATTAGGACTCCCACCTGTCCTGCCGGGAAAGTCATTTATTTCTGACAGAGCAGGGAGAATGGAAGTCTGCCGTCTCACAGAAATAAATTTGTTCATTTTAGTACCACACTGTGGATCTCCCATCCACAGAGACTGCTTCTCTACAAATCCAACTGTTCTTTTCTTAACTTACCCATTCATACTGAGCTCATATGTGGAGCTAATTCTGACAATGGATCTCCTTTTTGGAATCAGGTTTTACAATTTATAATATGTAACTTTACCACATTGAAATGTTAAAAAACGACGAAACATATTTTACAACGGTGTGTTTTATTTGATCGCCTGTAATGGTAACATATCCCCTTTGCACATGTGTCAGCGTTGTAGTTGTCTGCCAGAAGCTGTCATAAATAGAATTTTTATCCAGTTATCCCACATTTTTACAATATACTTTTTAGATCTTGGATGTTTTAACTATATATTTGAACTGGATGAAGGATTTTACTCATCTTTAATTTTCCGAGAAACAAGCGGAACAAACCGTAGCCCAGTAGCTCGGCTGGCAGCCCCCTTTGTCTGCCCAACAACGTCAGAGAAACACTGAATTAAAAACAGTTTCATGGTAAAAATATGTGTTTTTATTCAATGTGTTCACCTGATCTTTTGTGAATAATTTCTCCTGGTAAAAAACCCATAGGAGGCGCAAAAAAAAAAAAAAATAAATAAATAAATTAAAAAAAAAAAAAATTAAAAAAAAAATTAAAAAAAAAAAAAAAAAAAAATCACATATTGTGCGTTTAAATCTTTTTTGAATATTTTCAACCTAACATCTACTGTAACCCTTGAAATCGCTATTTCCTTTAGCATCTATTCTGTTCATTGGAATCATTAAAGTACATTTCTCTGAAAAGTAAAGGACGAGACAAGCTTTTAAATAAATTGGTGTGTGGGCGAGACTTCTCTCAGGTACAATGATGGAAGCAGAGTAGGTTGGGTGACGCAACAACAGGTTGTGTTGTTCATACAGCTCTGTCTGTCTCTCATTTTATAATTTAACTGCATGCTTAATGATCAAAGTGATAACATCTTTTTGATGTTACTAGTTATTCCATACGTGTCCAATTTAGAAAATCAAAGAAGCATTTCAAAAACATCTACAACACTTCAAATATGTCTTTTAATAGGCAGGAATAGCAGATGATTGGTAGTGTATGGGCAAAATATTTAAGCTTTGTGAAATGAGTCAGAATCTTGTTAGCGGCAGATCTCACAAGTCATTCTCTTTGTTCATCTACAGTAAGTCAGCTTGTTGAGTTGCATTAAAGGGTAAAAAGCACCCTTTGAATTTCAGCCCAAATCTTTTTCTCAGCTTAATAGACAGACACTCCGTCACCAACCCGAGAGTAATGTTTGCTCTTTGAAACCTCAGCCTGTGCCGTTGCATCTTTGTGAAGCTTAAAATGTTTTGAGGCACAATAATTAAGAAAAAAACTGCCACCCACTGAAACATCATTTATATGTAACCAAGAATTCAAAAAGAACTACACACAAATGTGGCCCAGTTTATTCCTAGACACTCAGGCGTCTCTGCAATTCACCAAAGCCACAGTTTGAGGTTGACACCAGCTTGACTCGTCGTTGACCCTGTTTCAAGATAAGTAGATATAAGTCTGACTTCCCTAGACTCTCGGTTAGAGGATACATTCCCCAGTGGCTGTGGGTTATGGTGTCTGATTTAAGCTTGTTTTGTCTTCGGCCGACTGTGACAGAGCTCTGGAGGGAATTATTCTCTCGGGCAGCTTGGTAGACAGGGTGGAAGTCAGCGGGAGGAGGATTGATGAGTTTTACAGGAGTTGGACCAGACTGTTGTGGGTATAGAGTCAGACAACAGGTTGTTTTGGACTAGTGGATGATACATGTTTAGTTGCATTATTATTTTCCCTTGGTTTTTTGATTTTGTTTTCAATTTTAGTAGCTTTATCCATGTGTTAACAGTACCTATGCTTTTTATGATCGTCTGTATTTCTCATTTATGTAATAAGCATATTAACTGTATATATTGTTATGTCGATTACGTTTGAGGGAAATGTAATTGACTGGATTATGCTCACTGTCTTATATTGTTCTCATGGCAACACTGCTCTTTGTCCCTTCATTTGGTCCACTGAAAAAGCTTAATTTAATGGTGCTCATGAAGGAAAGTATTGCTTTTCATTATTAAAAGACAGACATAATCCAATTCTGGTTCATTTTACAGGAAATGTAGAACAGCACGTGTATGTTCTGACAAACACTGGCATAGTGCCATACCCGCACTGTTAGTGAAGAAATTATCCAGAAAATATCACAGAAAACATTTCACTTAAATGTTGAATTGTGCTGCGTGTCTGGCTCTGGGTTTTAAAACTAGGGGTAGAGTTAGTGTAGTAGCCCCAATGCCAGTATTCATACATTAATAATAATAATTAGTCCACACTAGCTCAGTGTCTTATTTCCCACCACCATAGTGTATAACTGTGAGCACTGTATCTCCAGAGAAACTGTCGTGGACTAAAGTAATTGTTACAGCAGATGATACGAATACAAACTTAAAACACTGCCTAGCTCGTGACTTTGAGTCACATCCACCTACAAGTTCTTAGAATTCCAACAATGTGTGCCAATTAATTCTGAATGCAGCCTGCTGAAACAATCAGTTAAATAAAGTTACGGCCATTAGCGCCCGCTGATCCCTAAGTGTTTACGTTCTCATTACTGTCGCCTATTTCTTCCTGTGACAGCTGTGGAGGATGTTTACTGACCTGTGATTTGTTACAGAGGGGAAACAATTGCTGGCCTTAAATTAGTCATGGACACCAAGGCTGTTTTCATGTGGGGAATAGACAGCGATACATGTTCATGAAGTGGGCTGCTAATTTTCTCTGCCTACCTTTAGAAATACCTCTGTTTTGTTCTGGTTTTCTTACATTTTGGCCCCGTGTATCAGAAAATGACGAAGAGCTCCTTATATATTTAATTGTCTCGTGGAGTGGAGAGAAGAGCAAGAACAATATATTTTTCAAACTGAAGTATTGAAAGCTCATTTCTCTTTAGCTGTCATTCTAGAGGATTTGTGAGTTACAGAGACACACTTCTCAGTGAATTATAAGCAGATGTTTTTTTTGAGTCAATCATAGCAGACAGTTTTTTAAACATTAGGGTGCAGAGGTTGATAAATTCAGCTTTTAGTTTTCCCTACTTGATCCTATTCAAACAAATCCATTCAACTGAAGTACTACATTAAGGCTAAAAAACAAAACAAAGACATGACTCACAATGCCGTTTAATCTTTCTATCCTTTCGTGTTTCTCTCGTTTGGTTCAGATTATTTTTTCCTCCTTCCATTTCTCTCCCTCATCAGTCTTCATGCCACCAGTGTGAACAATGGAAAGGGTCTTAGCATGTGTCAATAAATCCTAATCTTTGCACCAGCACCCTGAAGAAAACAAAATGAAGTGTGAAATTATGACTCCTGCTTGCTGGTTTCGATTTCCCTATAGGAGAAGTGTCGCTATAGTCAAACAAAGCAGTGACTAATGTTTTAATATCACATCAGCTCCCTTTTTTTAAGACACTAATAAGTTTTCAATGTGCTCTCCAGTGTTGCATACATTAATGCAACCTGTCTGTTTTTTTTCTGTACTGCATTTCTTTCGTGAAAATACATGGGCATGTTTTGCTTCACATTTTGAAACAAAAGTATTCACACTTGCAGTTGTTAATCAATACATCCCACTCACTATAGTGTAAGAGCTCTACAGTATGTTGCTTCCCACGTTCCTCCTACGATGAGCTGTGTGCACTCTGTACTGTATTTCCATCCATATATTTCCATCAATATATCGCACCAACATCAATCCATTCTGTTCAGTGCGTGTTTAACATGCAAAATCAGGAAGGACGTTAGCATCGAGCTAACAGCCAAAGCCTCCAAAACTCACACCCACAAAAAGTGTTCAACTCTCAAGATATTCATGACTTGTCTTCATACTAAATTTGAGGCCAGATCCAGCAGGCGGTAGGCTTGGCTTAGCTTAGCATAAAGACAGGAGGCATGGGAAAACAGCAAGCATTGCTCTGCACACAGGTTTAAAAAAAAAAAAAGTAACTAAAAACAGCATCTCTGTGACGAAATGTAAAAATGACATGGTGCTGTATTTCCTACAGATACAAACTATCGCTTGTGAGCAGATTTCTATAATTATATTCACAATAGGAGATATGTACATCTTACCACCCTCATTAGTTTGTGCCTCTCATACATCTCACTTTCATTACCATAGCTGGAGATTCATCCATATATCCCACGCACAACAGGAATGTTCACGCTTTACCTCACATCCACCTTTACATGGCCGTCACAGCCATGTGCTTCTCATCTGCATAAATATGTCTCCGGCCCCAAATGTACAACCAGGTTGTACGAAACGATTCTCTTCAAATGTGTCCTTGCAAATGAAGCAGCGGCATTGCTACCTTAACGAACTTAGTGCCCGACTCTGTCTCCCCAAGCAATAAGTACCAGCTCCTCTGACAACAATTACCCAATGAGTCTGGTCCCTGGGTGACCACATACTACCTTCTGTCATCATTATAACAGCAGTAAAATCCACAGCCACCAATACTGCTCTTGCCATTAGACCTGCAAGGTTTAGGTTAAGGGCTTGCCGTAATTCTTTCCAAAAATCAATTCGCGCCCTAAGGCTGCAGTTTCCACTCCCGCAGTGTCGCCCATTGTTCTCCTACCGCCCAATCATAGACAAGTTGTTGGATTTCATTGCCAGCAATGAAATCAAGCATGAAGAGCACATGACCCACAATGGGCAGTCTGATCAGAAATATATTTGTTTGAATAAACCTTCCTTGGATGGCTTCAAGGGTCGACTTTCTGTAGTTCGGAAAAAATACAACACCTATTACAAATTTAATTTCATGCTCCTCTCTTTCTTTCCTTCTGTGCATTCATGAGTGAAAAAGAGAGATGACTGAACCCTACTCCTAGCAACAAGCCCTCATAAGTAAATGACTAATAAGGTTGTGCGTCAATGCTTTCCAAAAGGATCCATATGACCATTACAAAAGCTATTGATACGTTTTCTGATCTGCCAGTTAAGGTTTGGTTATGTTTAGGCACTTAAACTACTTGGTTACAGGGCTAACAAACACCAATGAAAGACTAACTCTCTGCTGGGACCCTTGACGCTGTCCACAAGAGTCTAGGAGAAACTAGTCTGACTCGTCGCTGCATCCTGTGCTTAGCGATGCCCAAAATGATTGTAATTTGTTTAAAAGAAATACAAACAAGATATCAGTCTCCCCACATAGGCATCTGAATGTGTTCGCAATCATAGACAACTTCTTCCATCTTAGACTCGAGTATGGAGTGCCAGCTTCCAATTTCTTATTAATAACTACATACTGCCAATACTAGATCATGCAGATAAAGCCATTTCATCGCATAAATGCTAAATCTGAAAGGCCCTTTAGAGACCAACTTAAAAGAACATACATTTGATGACAAATAAACCGAAGATCTCAGATGATCCGATACAAAGTGGAACATGTTGGTAGACTGAGCCCAACTTTGGCTGAGAATTGGTTTGGTCCCTCTGTCCACTGTGTTCAGGGATCGCTGGCTCTTGATTTCTAGTTTGGCCAAAAAGTTCAAATGTTTTTGTTGTACATGTCTCATTGCAACTCTGGCAGTTTTGATGTCCCAGCTCCCTTTGATTTGAAACCGGTCATCGAAGCTAGGAAGTAAGTAAGATCAAACTTCTAGCAACTCATTGTGTTACAGTAATAGCTAAGGAAACTATTTTAGAAGTTTAAAAGAGCAAAGTGGTCAATTCAGGGCCTGGGTGACAGAATTTAGCGGCATGCAGTGCATGGAGGAAATTGGATATGAGATTGCTGGGAAACCAGGACCTAGACGTACGGCAGGCTTTCCTTTAAAACCTGTCAGTGATCGGTCAACACTGTGACCCTGAGAAGATTTGATTCTCTAGAATTAATTCTAACATATGCAATGTGATGCATGTGGAATATTTCTGTGTCGCTCAGATGATGTGAGGCTGAAGAGAAAGGTGAGTGCTTAATATCTACTCACCGGCTTTTAAAACTTTAAATGTCATACTACAGTTTTTGCTGTAGATAGCAGACACCTGCAGTCGCAACCAGACTGTGAGATGTTCTATTTAAATGGACATCGCCTGAATTGATGAAAATGTTAGGAGACATGGTTATGCTTTAAACCTATTTTCTCTGCTTTGACTTCTAATTTTGTATAGACGGCTGAGTGGTCTTTGTCACCTGGTTAAATGAATGTATTGACTTCGTCTCACTCACTGCCAGAAATTCATTTAGCCTCAGAAATCTTTAATTGCAAACTTCATTTTGGTTAATGCTGCAAAGAGAAAGTTATACGAGGATAAACAGGGTCTCTGGCTAATTGGAAATGAATCATTAGAACATGGTAAGAAGGAGATAGGTGCCTGTGTCTCTGTCTGTCTGTCTCCGTGCTTTAATCCCTTAGTTAGCCCATTATAAATTGAGGAATTGGGCTGTACATCAGTCTTAAAGCAGATTAAGTATTAGAAATTTTGACAGATCCCTTAATTCAATTAAGTTTGAACATTTCTATTTTTGTAAATCCTATGAGACAGACAAACATTTACGGATTTTATTTTGCAGGAAGAGTCGGAGAATGGGGGACGGCACTTTGAGAAAATAGTAATGAAGAGACAGATGAAAGGTTATAACCAATATAATTATCAGAATGATTATACTTTATATACTTATACGTTACTTTATAACATGTATAATTTTGGACTAAACAAATACAACAAAATAATTATAAAATAACTATTTTAGTCCTTTTAATTTGATCAAATAAACAATCATTTCAAATAATTATTTGCTACATTTGTCAAATAGTTAGAGCTAGCTGTAATTAGTTTAGTTGTGAACATTTATTTAGATTTCTAAAAAATAAAAATAAATCACATGATATGTTGAATTAATATTTAGCAATATTAGCTAATTATTAGTTAACCATTAGTATTAACTGTCAAAATACATGTACTCAACACTCTCCCCCCCATTGTAAAATTGAATTCATACAATAACGGTATATGATCATTAATAATGAATTTACAAGCTACTGTAGTTAGTAAGTTGGTCAAATAACGACAAATAATGTGCACTTTTGGGATTGTGTATTTACTGTAGAGGTGCGTCAAGATTTTACCTGGAAGGCCTTTACTTCCCTGGTTTGTAAAGCCAATTATAAAATTGTTTACGGAGTGTGTTTTAGGATCGTAATGAGGTGTTCCACCCCAATTAGCAGTTGTGTCAACAGAGATGCAATACTCTGCTTGATTAAACTCACTCTTCAATGGCACCGGCAATGCATCCTGTATGGTGCATTGTGCATTTCTGACAGTAACTGTCACCAGCTAGTTTGTCTTAAGGATCTTGGCTTGAAGCTACCGCGAAGGTTGCATGGTCAAACTGAACAATTACAAAAACAAAAACAATTACAAACAATACAGTTCAGCATTTGTTGATCTTCATTCTTTATCCGTTTCATCTGAAATGTAATTACACTTACGAGAATACATTATATACGAAACAAGCAGGCAGTTCAGCTCCCCTTTGTACTGGCACAGCAGGGTTGGTGGAGAGGCTGCGCTGAAAAGAATCCTTTGTGTCAGAGACTTTGAGCTAACCTTCACACTGCAGTAGAGCTTCTGGGGTTCTCTCAAAGGGATATGCAAACAAACAAAATTCCTAATTAGTTGCGTAATATGCCAATTGATTAAAGTGTTTAAAATCCCCAGTCTGGGCAGACCTACTCCTCAGCAGCAATTACACACCTGCAGTTAAATCACAACGTGGTATGCTTTACAACCTCATCCAATTTTCAAAGTAGACATTTTATATTTTAATGCAACACAAACTGTACGTATTTGTGGGCTCCCCATTTTTTTTTTTAAAGCAGGCTATTTTCTCAGCAAGTTTCATTGTGGATATTAGAGCTCAGTGAATGAGAATGCTTATTGTGGTCAATTCACCACAGGTATCTGATGGGTTGTTTGAATAAAACATTTCAAAATGCAGATTTACTGAGCGGACAATACGTTGAATCTGCCGTTAAAGAGACTGCGAGTGGCTCACACATTGCATTAACTCAATGGGAGTGCCATTTAATTATCCACCTAAGTGCACATTTTTCAACGAGAACATTATAGATACCATGCCAATTAACTTACTGTACACCTGGGTGTGCTTGCAGGGTTTGTGTAAAAGCCTGTCTTGCACAAGCACGCATAACATGCTTCAGCACCCTGTGGTAGGTCATACTGTGAAGATTTGTGCTTTTATTACAAAGTCACAGCAAGGAATGGCAGCGCTGTGTATTAAAAGCAGACAGTCCCCAACCTCAGAGCTGCGTCACAGCGCGTTGAATTCAGCTCAGTTTTCTTTCTTTTGCTTCTATAGTTTTCTTCCACACTTACGATGCTATTACTACTTTAATGACAAATGTGATCCTCACCAAGTCCTGATTTAATTTTATTGGTCAGCTAAAGCCCACCATAATGCAATCAAGAACCTTTTCAAAACTCTCCATTTGTGGTGTAAAAATAAACTGATTGTCCAGCTTACTTTTGATGGAAGTCCTTGGCATTGGTTGGCAGTCTGAAAAGCATTGATGCACTCTTGATTTTAAGTTAAAAAACCTTTATGAATACATGGATAAACGATGCGTTTCGACTCAAGTCCTCAGGCTATAAAGAGCTTTTTTTACTTCAACATCATGAGTTTCTTGTCAGAGAGCAGCGCTCCTTATTGTTTCTTCTTGTATCTGTTATTCCTGTGGTGAATATTACTCAGGAGGGTGCAGTAGTTTATTGGTTTCAATTTTCGCCTCACAGCTAGTGCGTCCTGGGTTTGAATCTGCATGTTCTTCTCTTCGCACCAGTTTCCTCCCACAGTACAAAGATATGCCCAGTTATGTGAGCTGGGAACTCAGCCAGAAAAAAATAAATAATGCATGGTCTCTTTAAGTCAAGTGATTTATGTGACCTATATTTTTTTAAAGTAAACAAAAAAAAAAACTTTGTGGTGTAGAGAGTTTGATGTTTGTCAAAGGAAGTTACCTGGCCTCCCCAAAAAAACATTAGAGATAAAAGGACAGATCCAGTTTAGATAAAAGGCTTGTGTAATTTGTTATCAGATATCAAATCCATTACCTCACCAGACTGTAGAAGAATGTGGCCAATTATAGTACAGTTTAGGCTGAAGACACTCAGGCTTTGCAGCTTTTCCATTGAGCAATCTACCATCTGTTGGTGATTTGTGTTCAGGGCTAATCCGATACAAATATTACTTCTTTCAATGGTCCAATTATTAAATCTTTTTTGTACGGAGTCCTGTTTGGAGAGGTAAGTTAGTCCCAGAAGACAGCAGCCGGCAGAGTTTGGGTTCGAGTGTTTACTCAGATCAGTTTTACCCATGGATAATCAAGCCACCAGGGAGAGGAGCTGTTGCATGATGACTAGATACTCAGTCTTGAAAAAACATAAATGTATTCATGTCATTCGCTTGATCTTATAAAGTTCAAGCAATGTTTATGAATAGTAATGACTTCCTTGCATAGCCACAATCTAGTTTCAAAGTACAAGGCTTATATTTGTTTGCTCAACTGTAGCTCACTGTTAATATGTAGTTTACATGGAGGACAGTCAAGTACAAGAACCTTGCACTTGGAGGTTGTTACCAAAACACTGTTAACAGGGTGGCCTATGAACCATTAAACACATTTTGGAGCAATTTATTTCTCACATGAATGAAAACCTCAGTGGCTGAAGTGCAGGATATAAAAGATCTATGCAACACAAGTATCTGCATGCTGGAAGTAAAGCTCTGATGTGAAACCTTCCTTATTGACAACATTAAGCAGGGCCCTCCTCACGAAACACCATGTTCTATAGGGAAGTGCTGTGTGAAGTGTAAACCAGATCAAAACTGATCTCCTTTTTAAATATGAATACAACAACTTCAACATATTTCCTCTCAAACACGTATTTTCCTTTCTTCCTTATAACTTTGCAGCAGCGTTCATGTCATGTAATGTTTATTCTAAATGTATAATGGAATTTTCTTTATGACTGATGTCTTTATGATTTGTTTGAAGGTTTACCCACAGAGTCACTGTACCACCATACCTCAGCAGTGCCTAAAATCATAGCTGTTGTTTCAGGTTATTTGTGTAAAATCTCAGATATTAGAGTTTGACATGAGTACACTGAAAAGATTCCCCAATCTATAGCTCCCCCTTAGTCCTTTGAATACACATGGAGGAAGAGAAAATTATTTTGACACATCTGGCAATAGCTATGATAAAACAGAAGATTTTATGTCACACCACAATTGCGACAACTCTGGTTTGTGTGGACATGTGTGGATGAGCAATATGTAATGTGCAAGTGTTCGTGAGATAATCTGGTATATGTAATTTTTTATTTGGCCTCTTCTTACACTTATGTCAAAACATTTTTTAAATAAATCAAATAGGGTTACTCTTACATTTCACAGTACCGACTCCACCTAACTACCGGCCAATCCAAAAAGAGGTCTGAGGCGAGCCCGGGTAACGCAGCAGAGCAGACAGCTAGTGGCCAGCAACCTGTGATGGCACCTGACTGTCACTCAAAGTGGCCATGCCCTAAATAATGCAGAACTTTAACCCTCAACATAACTTAAAACGGTGAGTTGTATAAAAATCCACTCCTTGTATAGTTGCCATCAACGGAAAAATCAGCTATAGAGACCGAAACCTTTTTTTTTTTTTTTTTTTTTAAATATCAGGCTGTAAACATACAGTATTTGCTTCTGCTGTAACGACTGCAGTTGTTGGCACTTTTTTCGTTTTTCAGCGCCGGAGATTGTTGCTTGATAAATATGCACAATTAGTGTAATCACAGTAAAAGAGTTAAATATTCTTTTGCAGAAACAGTTAAATATCTATACACTCAGCAGAACAACCCCTGTCCTACAAAAGTACATTCACATAAAACTAAACTTTATTATGTTTCGAGGGAACACACACACACACACACACACACACGCACGCACGCACGCACGCACGCACACACAGTCTTTGAAGCTCATATTTTGTAGCACTTCTCCACACACACACACACACACTCAAACAGCAGTCGGTCTCAACAGAGCACACTACAGAGCTGATTTGTCTCCTCGCAGGGCCAGCCATCACTAATCTTTCTGTAGCGGGAGAGTCCCCCCCCCACAGCGAGCCTTGATCATAGAGAAAAGAAAAAAAAAAAAATTACATTAAATATATATTTTGCACACTACTCAAGGAAAACTTGTGAACTCAGCAAACACAGCTACAGAGGTGAGTTATATTAGGCCAAATGCTAAACAGCAGCTTATTAAGCACTCTAAAATAACACTCCTAGCAGCATGAGACAGACAACACACTTCTAAATATGTCGTATTGAGTCATTAGGGTGGTCCATGCTTTAATTTCCTACCCTAGAATATTGTAACACTTACATTTCTAAATTCATCAAACTTTATAACTTTTTATTTTATAAAATTAGCTCCTCAGCACCGTATGGTTGTTCGTTCTATAAGTATTCATACAGAGGGTTATCTGCTTTTCTTTCAGATAGGTATTCAGAGGCAAGCAAACCACAAATATGGAAAAATTCATCTCACTATAAATATAAATTTTTACTAAAACAATCAAGTGTAACTTTGCACTTGGACGTGATGACCAAAACGCTGTTAACAGGGTGATCCTTGAACCGTTCCAAACACTTTTGTCACAATTTATGAGGAGTGAGAATGTGCCAAGAATCAAAAGCACATTAACAAAAACAT
>CALSBV010010773.1:5536280-5557514 GCA_943590825.1 Bovichtus diacanthus
AGTGCGATATATATATATATATATATATATATAAAAATCAAATTATTATTATTTTTTTTTTTTTTTAAATAAAATCAATGCAACACAACTATCCACATGCTGGAATTAAGGCACTGCTGTGAAACAGTCTTTATTGACAACATTTTAACCAAGCAGGCCCTCCTCAGGACAGTATTTTCTCCTGTCTATTGGCAACCACTGTGTGAAATGTAAACAAGACATTATTCCCCCATTCCCTGGTTCTGACTAAGGCAGATTACAACTTCACAAGAGCTACCTGAAAATTCAGTTCACATAGATTAAACATTTTCAAATTTGTAATTCTCAATTTTGAACTAAGTTCATTTCTTCCATTTAAAAAAACAAAAACTCTTAGTGCTTTAACTCTTTTTTTTTTTTTCTTTATCCAATTTTTTGCAGTGAAGCTGAGGTTCAGACTTTTTTCCCCCAAGTTGGTGGGACACAATTTGCAATATTATTTTCCATTGGAATCTTTTCAGATTTGTTCATAAATATCCTTCAAATAGTCATATGAACTAGTCTCAGCAGTACCGGTAGCTGCACGAGCCATGCCGGCATCTATCATACCATGTCTCAAGGGTTGTATTCTAATTCTGTGACTGCCTGTATCATGACTTTTCCATTCTCAGCCCCTCAGCAGTGCATGTTTGGGTTCGGAGCCAGGAGCAATTGGTCTACGGGTATTTCTACAGATACTTTCTAGTTATCTGCTTTTTGCAGAGATGTTTTCAGTGGCAATTGAGCCACTGACATGGGCCATGCGAACGTACTTCATTGATGTGTTGCGATAGAGGCTTTGCTTACCTTTTGCTTGCAATGCAGTTTGCCGGCTAGGTAACCAAGCAAACAGTCTGCAGTGCTCCGTCTATGATAAGTATAATGAAACCGCTGAAGAAATAACATTTCATGGTCAATTCTCCATGCAAGTTGTAAGTGAGTGAAACATATTTATAGTGCAGTATATTCTGCAGTATGATGCAAATATATGCTATGCAATTGTGTATTAATTGCACTAAAATTAAATGTCAATTTGTGATTCTGGAAAAATCACTTCTGTACTCCATTCAGAGAATTAATTATTTATTTGTGATAACTGTATTACATCTCTTTTCCATCGCAAACTGTTTTTGAAGATGTGTACTCTTAATATTTTAGAGAAAACATTATCCACATCATAATATTCCCCCTTAAAGTGCATTTAGATAATGGGTTGAGCCAAATTATAGTGCTTGCCACCAATGCCAAATGGAAATGATTCACCATTCTGTGACATGTTTGCATTCATCCATTTTCAGCAGCTGCCGACCTGAATGACACTGGCAGCCGGCTAAGCAAATTGGCCCAGGTGCCCTTCTCACTTGCTACTACTCCCTCCACCTCCTCAAAGATCCTGAGGCACTCCGGTCAGATGGGATATAAAATCCCTGTAGCATCCTTCTAGGTAAACGTGCCCGGAAAACCTACAGTAGGAGGCATCCTGATCAGATAGCCCACCACAAATGACTCAATGTCAGTGTAAAGAACCAGTCTGTGTGTTCCTGTCACTAAACTAAAAAGGATCAACCTCTATGACAGCTCCACTATTAGAACAAGAAAGTCGGCAACTGCTGGTTCTGAAAAGTGAAGACAATACGGAAGTGCCTTAAACTTGCATTCTTCCTAATAGACAGCAGGTGGCGACTCCACTGGTTGCAAAAAGAAAGAAGTTTTATAGAAGTCCATAAAAAAAAAAAAAATAAATCACCCTACTTCTCACTTGCTGTATTATCTCAGTAAACATTGTAAACTTGCCAGTTTCAAGTCTTCCTCACTACAGCATTTTGTAAATGATGGTCCCATTTAGATTAAAATGGACAAAAAAAAAAAAAAAAAAAAAGGTCTATGCTTTAGGGAGGGGCTACCTTTGTGAGTGATAGGCAACTACCACTATGTTGTCAGATTTGGATGCCAAGTTTTAGAGCTTTAAACCATTCAGTGAGTTTTCAGTTCATGAAAGTTAATTGTAACATTTTGGTCACCTAAAAATGTTTTGTTCAGCATTCGGGGGAACTTTGCTCCACCCACTCGTCACTGCTTGTTCCAAAAGAAAAAAAAACAAACAAAAAAAACAAGATACAGGTGGGCAAAATGCCAAACTTGAGTGTTCAAAACTGTAGTCCACCATGACAATTTCCACTTCTTATATACAGTCATGCATAAACATACAGTATGAACCTACTCAACTAGACTTCCTCAGCTATCTGCATTCATAAATCTCAGCAAACCTACACTGCTATCTGTTTGATGGCGAGCAGTTTAAAATCAGGCTGGAGCAGTGAGTGAAACGGTTCGCATCCTGTTGCAAATTATCTGTAGTTGTACCACTTGATACACATTAAAGAGTGGCGATTCTACAGACAACAGAAAATATGTTGCAAAATGCCTCAAGCATAACTACAACAAGCCAACAAAAAAGTCAACATTACAACTAACATTTGGCTACCCTCTTACTTTTTACATTCCTGCACGAACTGTACAGCTCTTCCACTTTAAAACATATTTTACCGTTTACTTTTATATTCATTCATTACCTCTCTATTGTAAGTGTGTCTATTTTTTTTATCATGTCACTTGAATTTTGTATTGATCATTATGCACCAAAACACCTATACAAAATTGCCTGCATGTGTAAACCTACTTGGCAATAACGCTTTTGGATTCTGATTACCTTGTTGTCAGAGTCACTGGCCCATTAAAGTCTTGGCTGCCTATGACGTTTAACTGCTTTGTCATTTTTAATTATCTTTTTAATCAGGAATGATTTCAGTCACTAATGTGCTCTTGATTACATCTCTTAACTATGACATTTTTAACTGCTTTGTCAGTTAATCTTTTTTGTCATAGAGGGAGATCTCGAGCTTTCAGTCACCAGTCAGAATGTGCTGTTGATTAAATCTCTTGACATTAGAAAATACACTTTGATTGCATTCGTGCATGCATGCATGGACACATGGTACACACTGGGACACAAAAAGAGTTGCTCACTTTAAAAATAAGTTGATGACCACCATTTGTAGATTTTGATGGATTGAAGTGGCCTGTTGCAATTATGTTGAAAAGATTTAGTTTAGGACAAAATTGTTAGCTTTTTAGTGCCCCTTGCATTTGAAAACAGTGTGCACTGGAAAAGAGTGACTGGCAGCAGTGCCCTACCCCAAAGCTCCTTATTGTTTTCTACCAAAATCAGGATTCCCCTTCCCCTGCATTTACAGCTAAAATGAAACCATGCCACAGCATTTTCTGCACCTACTGTGAAAGAAGAGATCAGCCATCACCTGGGTAGAATTCCCAGTCATCTGTCCACAGAGTCACAGAGCCATAATTTGGTCATTTGTCCTCACCTGTTAATAAAAATGTCCTCAGCTGTGATATTTGCAGGAAGGCTGGTGACTTCGGCACCACATACATACAAACTCAGTGTTAATCATGCGACATAGCAGCAACAAAAACTCATTTCACTGATGGATGTCCTGCAAACAGAGCTTTGTCGAAAGCCTTGTCTTCATTATTATTCAATAGTATTATGATTATTTGCAGCCACATCAGCCTTTTTCTACATTTTACCATTTAAAAATGACACAGAAATCTGACAAGACGTTATTGTACTGAACAATTAAATGTACATTAATGAGAAGTATCTGTATCAGCAAGACTGCCCTGGTGTTACTTGGTACTCGGTTGAATCCAAAATGTGTGACATTGCCAGTCACTATTCACTCATTTCGTCACGGCTGATGGACGCAGCACAGGCAGGGAGGACCAAATGCAGATTCAGAGACTGCCAGATTCTTTAATAGTGAAAAAAAACAAAACTTACAGACTGAGACACCAAAAGACAGGCAGGAACAGCAGGCAGATAACAGGAAAACAGAACCTGTGCAGCAACGAAGACAAACCAACAAAGAACAAAGGAACTGGTATGAATAGTGTCTGACTAATAGGGAAGTGGGAACAGGTGAGCAGGAGGTCTGGTGCCTGCAGGGCTAACGCGGGACAGGTGAAACTAATCAGGGCGGGCCGACATTGAAAAATGGCGGGAAAACACACAAAGGCAGGAAGTGAAGGGCAGGGCAGATTATCACACTTTTCTTTGCTCCTTCAGACCAACCTTAAGCGTTTTCTTTAAATAAATGTCCATCCTCAGTTAATTTCCTACAGGTCAGTTTCCTTTCCTTCAATCTTGAAAATGATTTGTTTCCTGCAAATTTTCCGCCCAACCTCTACATCTTACATTTTAATATAAGGTGCTAGCAGGTTGCAGGGAAACTTACTCTATGACAGTAATAATGTTTGTCTAAGGAAATTCTGTGAGCGGACACTATTCCACTGAGGTGGACTATAAAGTAAATATGATGGCAATCTCTACATTGCATTTCCTTGTTGTTGTCAACAATGACAACAGTCCAGTTGGTTGGCTCTAAGGATTATTGTTGGAAGCAAAAAAACCTTATCATATAGTCTCTGTAGTCCACCGTACTTTTTCATGGTTTATGTGCTCAGTCTGGACTAAATAGTGTTTGAATTATTGGCCAACTGAGAATGAAGTTTGGATTGTTTAAACAGTGTACTCAGCCTGATGCCAAAGCTCATGAGTAGCAAAAACATGCTTTTATGTCTCCTTCTGTTTCCATGTGTGTTCTTATCCTTTGGAAATTATTCACTTGGCTACTTTCATACAGAGATTTAGATGAACTGCTTGTGGAGTGTTGGGGAGGTATGACGGTCGATGAGACTGAGGTGATATGATCTGTTTATGCAATGGAAGTCTTCCCTGACTCCTTATAGCCTGCATCGGGGTGTTTGTGGAGAAGCAGTAACCGGTGTGAATTAAACATAGCATGCAGAATAAGCACAACAGGTCTTGATTTTCTGTTATTGCGTAAATATGACTTCAAGTGTTGCTCATAGGAGGGACTGACGCTGGTCCACTACACTTTTAGACATAAATGTAATCTCTCATTTTGCTTTTCAAAATCATTTTGAAGGTACGCTGACCAGAGTACACAAATTCCTAACTGAACATCTTCAAGTGGAATGAGAAGACAAAAGACAAAATTGCAACATTGTACGGGACAAAGTGAGAGAAAGAAAATTAGTCATAGCATTTCTATTTAGGATAATGATTGTCGTAAGAAGCTCCCCTCGGGGCTCTGGCATAAAAAGGCAATTAGCTAGATTGACTTAAATGAGCAGTGTTCAGGAGAGTGCAGGCAGAGAGAAACTAAGCCCCTAAGAAGATGGAAGTGGAGAAGTACATGGGAAATTTGACAGTGGCAACCCAAAAGTGTTGCTCCTCTTCTGCCTGTGCATCGTAGTAGTTGAGAGCATCCTGCGTTTTGGCATCTCAGTCTGGTTTGGCAACCCCAGTGTACAGCTAAAAGCCCAGATTACCCGGGGAACACAAAGAGCCATGACAATCATGGGAGTCAGGCAGCAACCCACACTCCAGGCTGTCTTTGACAGGTAGATGTTTCAGAGTCCCCCAGTTCAGGCTCAAAAACTGCTTTGTCCCCCTGTTCATCAAAAGCCTTAAATGGCAAGCTAGCTAGTGCCTAACACTAGTCATTATAATGACTGCTGGCGTGTTGTACGCCGGGCAGTGTGAAATTTGTTAGTTGGTGGCAGTCTGTGTATGTTAATTTGTATTTGCTTAACAACAGATACTGTTTGTGTCCAAGAAAAATTTCCTTCGGGACAATAAAGTCTATCTTATTTTAACTTATCTTTATCTGTCTTTATCTTCAGTAGAGAATTATGTAAGCCCCTGTACATAACAGGGTGCCGCTCAGCAATGTACAGTACATGAAATGAGGATTCCTAAACTGTTCCGTTTCAAATGTTGCTTTGTTGAATGTGATTCCTAATGAATGAATGAAGTCTTCAAACGTACAGTAGGTTCTTTGCTTTTTCATTTCATCTCAAGCTTGTTTTTGTTCTGACTGACCTCAAGTTTATACGACAGAAGAGAGACGTAGAAGCATTTCACCAACAGATGCACCACATCATTTAAAAACATCAGGTGATACAAACTTTAATGACAAGATGCAGTCAGTAGTTGGGAGGTCAGAATAGGGGAGACTGTTTTCCTAAGAAAACATGATTATGATAAAGTGACTAAGCTATCTCGTAAGAAAGCGAAAGGTTGACGTTGTTATAGAGCCACAAAGTCCACAGTGTAAGGGTTAAGAAAATGTGACCGATGTTCGTTTCCTGTTGACTACCAACAGTCAACGTTGGTTTATTTGAATACGTGATCGTTCCATAATAATTATTCAAAATCAAATCACAAACTGTCTCTATCCAAGTCATTCTCGTGCCTAAAACTAACCAAAACGAAATTGTAGATGCAACAGATCAGAAAACGCTAAAGAGCAGTTTGGTAGCTGGCAGTTAGAAAACTAGATTAAAGTTGGACTAATATTCACTAGAGATCTTTATTTCTGTTTGTTCAATATCTTTGGAGATTACTTTCCGTGCAGGTACTAATTTGTCCATCCCTTGTGTACTTTTTGCTTAAACTCCCTGCGTGTCGATGACCTAAGAAGCAGCTGTCCTCTTGTCGATTAACATTTATTCCCTCCTGTCCTTTGTGACCTAGTTTTACTGCATCATCCTTTCCTCTCATCAAACACTTTTTGCGTCTCTTATCTCTATTACCTGCCCAGTCTCCTTTTATTTTTCCAATGGGAATAACAGCTCTAGTTTTCCCACACCCATGCACACATACACTCACCTCCATAAGGAATTGCAGAATCAAGGGCAAAGCCTCAATTCTACTCTCCGATCAGAAATAGGCTGGGAAGTCTGTTGTAGTGCAGACGCTTGCAGATTAAAGTTAAAAGGCAGAACCTCTTACAACAGCTATACCAGCCCCTGTGGTTTCTTTTACTCTTACGATGCTTACAACCCTGCAAACATCTCTAGCCAAGCGGGAGAACTCAAAACCATCATGTAAAATAAAATCTGCAATCCACCCAAAGATAGCTTGCATGAAAAGGAAAAAGAAAAGGCCTCGTAACGCAGCAATAAGATGCATGTGTGATAAATCACAAGTTGTCCTCCCCTTCTTTTTCCTCATCTGTTTTTTGTATTTCAATGCTTTACTGTCGACCACATTAAGAATGAGTTTTTATGATTATATCACAAACTAATAAAAGGCAGCCAGAGAGCTGAAAACACACACAAATGCACGTGCCTGTTTTACATTACAGTTTTCTAACTTTCTTTTTACTCTCTCGTGTTGGCTTTTTTTTACGGTGATAAAATGGAACAAAACTCAAATGACATGAGGAATCGACAGGCTTACAAGAAACGAGGTTATGCGAGGCTGTTTGATGCACTAATTCCTGGCCACAGCCTCTGCAGCCCTTTTAATTAGTTTATTCGTTTCTAAATGCAGACAGAAGATTTAAGAGTGCTCTCTTTACTTGCTTCTCTGACCTAAATGGAATAAATTGGACTGGGATTAGTTCTCGGCACAACACTCAGCGTATGATTGGATAAAAATGATTCCTCCCACAGGACATTGTGGAAGCCAAGATATAAAAAGCCTGAGGGAAATGAGCCATCCTAGAATTCCAACTTTCATTTGGTCTGAATAACCCCAAATTACTATTATTTTCAGGTCATGGGTTGACCATTTTCACATGATTTTTCACTGCGTCAATTTCTGTCATTGTCTGAATAAAACATCTTTGTGTCTTCATTGTTGTCAGTATGCCTTATTTTAAATATAAGGCGTGTCCACCTCCACAGGTGTTGGTTTATTTTTGTTCATAATGCACCGAGCAGCATACCAGCAGATGAGATTGACTGGACCACTGTTGCTATGGTGCTGTAACATAAAAAATAAAAAAAAATGAAAAAATAGAGTCCAGTTACTGTTTATGTATTCTTCAGGACAGAAACTGTTGTGTTGGGAGTAACTCAAAGAAATGATGTGTGTTATACTTTCTTAAATACCTAAAATGGTTAAAACTCGTTTTTTTGCTTCTCCATCTCCAGTCACCAAAGAGATGGGTATGTCATTTAAATGCAAATGAAATGCAAATATATTGACGTCCCCTGTGAAAAGAAATGGATGAGATGTGCGATGAGATGTTGAAAAGGAACAGGTTGTATATGTGCTTAGGTGTTTGTTTCAATTGTTTATGTTCTTTTTTTCTATGCAGTGCATTGGTTGATTTGATATGGCTGATGTAATATGGTTGTTGCCTTGTGTGTTGTAATTAGACATCGCTAGCAAACCTGTCTTCCCTTTTCAATTGCTGCTACTTCACAAAAAAAGACCAAAGCATTATTGTGTAGAATGTTTAAAAAATTTTTTAAAAAATAAATAAAGGACAAGTACAAAGGACAGATACTTCAGATGCACATGTATTTAAAAAGAATGTCTAAATAAACTGGAATTGAAATGGGTGGCAGCCATCATACTATTTGTCTCGGACGCACGTCTCCAAGAATCAGTTTTTTTTTTTACCTAAACATTGTAAAAGAAGATTGCCTGAGATCAGTTATGCACACATTTTCAACATTCTTGTGGTAATCAATTTTATTAGCTGCTAAGTGACTGAAATTTCTGAGTTCTGGGAGATGGACATCAATTTGGTATAATGGTCCTGGATCAGGGATAGAGTGAAGAGTCAAATCCTGAAAATAAACCACTTCATTCAACATCTTATTCAGTGCATATCTGTTGTGGAATAAAATCCTATACAAGCATTGTTCATGCTTATATAGATTTCATCAATTTTCCTCACTGGGGGTTAACACTTTGTCATGCAGCTTAGTCCCAGGACACACTTCTTGTCTCACTGAAACAACAAAATGTCCTTTTGATGCCAGTCGAGACAGATAAGATAAATGCTGGCTGGTCAACTATGCCAAACACTTCAGCCAGATCTGATATTCCTGCGGAGGAACCGAAAAGGGACATCAGCAAGATCAGTGTTGCCGAACGAAACGGATGGAGAGGATAAAGTGCAGCCAGATTTCACTGAGTTCGGTGAAGTATTGTCCCTCCCTCCAGCTCCAGTGCAGTTACCAACCTTTTGAAGGTCACTACATGGATGTGTATTAAGAAGATTAGGAAGAAAGGGATGACTGTTGGGGTTGTCAAACCAATCATCCGAGCCAGAGGAGGTATTGTAATCCGTAGTCTGTTTGTACTAGTGTAGTTATAAGAATCCGTGTGTGCAAGTCTTGTCTGTGCGACTGTGTTTGCCTGAAGGTGTGTGTACCTTCTCTGCCGATCCACGTGACCTGTTGTGGCTCCGAGTGTTTCCTGTGGTGCAGCTGTGGTATGAGCAGTGTTGCTGTTTAATTGACTGGGCTCTGTGTCGGCCGTGCTGTGTTACAGACAGCGAGGCCCCGTCCTTCGGGAGGAATGTCATCTCTGCGCAGGCAGCATTACACTAAGGGCTCAAGCTTTGGCAGCCTGCTATAACATCTTGACACAACTCCTCCAGCTAATGAACAGCATTAGAAACCCATGGACACACACACACACACACGCACGCACGCACGCACGCACACACACGCACACGCACACACACACACACACACACACACACACACACACACACACACACACACGTTCTCTCCTCTTTGCATCTCACACAATTTCAGTATGCTCTAGAAACTGAGGGAGCTTTCACACCTAACCTGTTTGGTTTGATTAAAACAAACTTAGGTCTGTTTGCCCTGTTAGTACGGTTTGTTTGTATGACTTCATATTTACTCCTCTTGGTTTGTTTGTAAAAAGTCGATGTGAATACAAACAGGGGAAACAAACATGCATTGTTGCATTCTAGTTTTGATCCCGTTTCAGACCAAATGAACCGAACTACATGTGTGAAAGCACCCTGATTCCCATTCTTTCCTCTTCTATGATTCTTTGTGCCTTTTCTTTCTTCCTCTCTATGTTACACGTTTGTATGAATTCAATAAAGTATGAAACAGCTGTTGATTGTCTGATAACTAAATGCTACGAGAGATGAGTTGTTCTACTGGAATCACCAAGCAGATAAAGACCATCAGATTCCTTTTCTTCTCCACTAAATACGAAATGATTTAAGTTCTGTGTTCTACGTGCTCATCTTTCCCCGTCTCCTCCCATTCGCTCCCTCATTTCTCCATTAGGATTCCACCAAAGTCACTTTGGCTATTAGTCAACTATATGCACGGATGGTCAAGTTTTATCACTTGCCCAGGCGGGCACGGCCATAAATCTTTCTCATCCAGTGACCCCAATCAGCCTGAAACTGTATGTGGAGCTGAGTAGAGGTTGAGTCCTAAATGACGGATGCATTTGCAGTACTATATGTACTAGATTAGTGTGTACACGGAGAGATAAACATTCATTCAATCACTTTGCTGTGTAACCTTTTCGTTACCTCCTGACTCTGACAGGTCTGCTCCAAAGGCTAAATGACCAATCATCATCGCCCTGTCACCCTGATGTTAATCAAGCCACTTTGTCAAAGGTTTTGTCACGAGTCTCCACACTTGTATAAACTGCAGAGTTAAAGAAGAGGGTTTTATTTTCCTATATAACTTTGACAGCCTTCTTAATTTAATGATGGATCTTTGCCTGAGAGAGGCATACTGCTTTTTTCTAACCACTTACTCTGAGACATAACTTGTAAATGGCAGGATGTCACCATTAATACCAAGCAAGAACTAAACACTACCCCGCACTGATGCAGCTGAGGCTTCTTTACAGCCGGCTAAATCTCTTCTCTTGTAGTAGTTTGGGACAAATATGATGGAAACTGTAATAGATTGATGGAGCCAGACGGATACACAGCAATCTATCTGTCAGCTCGAACCATAAAACATTTTCACTTCTACACACACACGTTCAGAGAGTTGTTTTATAAGTTACGTAAAAGATTGCAAAGAAGGTATTTACACACACACACATGGAAATCTGAAACAACATTTAGGAAACTTTTGTTAATTATTCTGTAAATCCTCTCTGTCTCTTCTAGGTTCAGTCATATCTGAAAGAAATCACCCTTTTAGGCTTATTTGCTTTATTGCTCATCTATCTCTCTAAAAGAAAATGTCTTTCCCAAAATGTCAAACTCTTTCTTTAAAGACATTAGTGCAGGTTATTGTCATTTTGTCGAATCGAGTTGAAATGAACTTGAATTGGCAAAACTTAATGAAGCAACCATTTATGCTATGCTGTGAATACTAAATTCAAACATTGCGTTTGTAAGATACTTAACATTTCAAAGAAGTGTTAGTCCTAATGCAGGAATTGTGTTTCAGGAGTATTGTGATTGACAGTAATGGAATGCCATTACAATTCTGAAAGCCTGCATCTGCATGAATGTCACTCCAGGAGGTGAAATTCAACACATAAATTATTGCTTCAGCTCATTCTCTTCATAAGAAAACATAAGTGTTTAGAGTTGTCTACCATTAAGCCATACTGATTGATTATAGGGTCAGTGAATACTCCTTAGATGTAAGTCATTTAGCAGCTACATATTAATGGAGGCTGTCAAACCCGGCTAATTAAGCAGTATTAAAATGGAGATGACAATGCTTGGCAGGACATCACCAATTCTGGTCTCTGTAGGTTTTTTTCCGCTGTTGGCAGGAATTGTGTTTGTGCATAAGAGAGAGACAGCATACTTAATATTTTTGATGGGGACTGATTCTAATTGTGTATATTTATGTTCATGACTACATAGTATGTATGATAGGTGAATATATTTTTATGATTGCCCTTTGTTTCTGCATGACAGCAGCCTGCTACACAACACAGGAGCCACAGGTATTAATTTTCCTGCTAATGTGTCTTATGTTATCTATCTTACAAACATGAATCAATGTCTTGTCCTCCACCTTAGCTTGTGCTATCAAACAAACCTCCTCGGGGGACAGTGCACTGCTAACGTCAGACTGGCTATCTAGCTAATTAGTTTTTCAGCTGTAGCACATTACAATTACAATTGTACCTGAAAATATAATTCCTATCAATTTAGATGCTGGTCTTGACTTCCTTTGTCTTAAATAATACTGTTAACAAAATGCTGTCTGCCAATGGCTTCTATGCCACAGTTTATTTCTCATTTCCCTGCAGGAGCTAAGCCTGCCAGCTATGCTGTCAATCAAACATGGACAATGAACGCCCCTACAGAGGCTGACAAAAAAAGAACATTTCTAAAATATTTTACCACAAACAACATTTCTTTCTTTTTAGAAGTTCAGAAAATCTGATTTTTTGACAATAAAAATGGGTGACTGATTTTGTATTAGATGGACTTTAAGAGGACCTAACCTGTGTGGAGAAGTGTGTTTATAGTTAACTGTAGGTCACAGAGGCTCACAGAGGAATACATGCGTACACATCCCAGAGCTCCATCACTCTACAGCCTGCTGATTGGGTGATTGTATAAAAGAAACAGCCATGAACACAGCTTTAAAAAGAAATCATTGGCCATTTTAATAGAACGCATTTGGAGACCTGAAAGTCTCACAATTGACGTGCAATTTTTTGTTTATTTAAGTCTCGAGACTAACAACTTTGAATTTGAGACTTGATTTGAACTTTTCTTGATTGACTTGAGACCTGACTTGGACAGACATGACCACTGGAACTTGAAAGTACCAATGGAAAATCTTATTTCTTCTACTTACGTTTAGGACTCGGGGAAACACATTTCAAATCCTACTCACAGAGGCTTCAGTGCACAAACACTGTTTGAATAATTATTTCTATCCTTTTTGGCCAAAGACAGTGTGGAGCTGAAGAGAGCAGAACTAGGAGTTCCAGGAAACAGCAGCCAGGAGTTACTAAGGGACACAGCCATGGCCATGCTGAATAAGGTGACCCCTAGCAGATTATTTGCAGTGAAAATGAGCTGTGGATTCTGGCAGTTCTGCCTCTTTTGTCTCGTTTTTTTCTTTCCATCTATCACGACCAACTCTTTGCTGTGTCCTTATCACACTCTACCCTCATATCGCTGTCCGACACCCTGACTGGCTGATCTACAACCTCTATTGATTTATTGCTTTCTGGTTCATTTATCCTTCTATGAACGGTGCACTTTTCTCTATCTTACCTCTTTCGCTCAAAGCCTCTTGTCTTGTATTCTTATGTCCTCTGAACTTCGCTCCTTCCCTAATAATTTTGCTCTTCTTGTATAGATTTTGTCTCGTCCTCTCTCTTCACCATCTCTCACCTCTGCGAGACTTCTACACTTCTCTAGCTACACTATCTTGACAGAAGCAAGTTTCAGAGACAGGATACTTCTCCGTCTGGTTTTGGGACAAACTTTTAGGAAGTCATTTAAACCCCGACTCTCCCTCCCAATTGTTTTATTATCTCTTCTTCAGTCCAAACACTCGACAGTACACAAATGGAAAGGTAGCATCATTCCCTTATCCTTCCTGAATTTTCACTGGACACTTAATCTTGTGCATTGTAGGTTTGGATTTCTTTCTCTACTCTTTCTTTCCTTGCCTTCTTTGCCTATTCTTCTTCTTTCCTATTCAATTAGTCACTTTTCCTCGTATCTTCTCTTTTTTTTTCATCTTAATTCCGCTCGATCTCTCTCTTCATTTATTGCTCTGTCCCAGCTTGATCCTATGTCTTTGCAGAAATGGAGAGTGATGATGATGATGATGAGAAAAGAGAATGGAGAGCGAGGAGAAAAGTATAGAGAACATCTCCCCTTCTCTAAGATGAACCTGGACAGTTTGTGTCATTTTGGTTGGGATGTATCCTCATTAAACCCCAGACACTCACACATATTTGTGACATGTGAGGACATGGTGCTGACTTATTTTTATTTCCTGGTGTTTCAACCTAACCTTAACCCGAAACGGCTACGTGTCTTACCCCCAATTTCCAGTAATTGTTTACAGTCCAATTAGGAATTTCAGATGTAAGAATAGAGTTGGCATTGAGAGACAATGCCTATGACCGGGTGGTTTCACAAGCAGCCAGTTAACAAGCCAATAGAAAAAGCTAATAAAAAGGTTAATTGTCATCAGACGATAGCCAATGGGTTCCGAGATTGCATTTTGGGTTTCGCCACTTCTGCTCTCCATATGAACTGTTCACCTGCATTCAACCAAAGCCCGCTCAAACGTGATCGATCAGTACTACTATGACTACAAACCGAAACAAAAACAATCCGAGCATGGCTAAAAAGCCCACATACATTTTAGGACTGACACACACACACAGAAATGTCAAAAATGTTGACGTGAACTGAGCTTGAGCTAGCTTTTTATTTTTTCTGTTTTGCTGCAGTAGAGACGTTTAAATGTTTAAAATACAATTGGATACATTTCTCTCACCTCTGGAGTGAATGTGCCTATTTTTATGGCCTGTTGATCATAACTGACTTTCTTTTTACTCTTGTAATTCATTCTTTGTTTTTATTCTTTTGTTTAGTTTTTAGTTGAATTATATAAGGATCTGCAAAGCACATTGAATCCAAGGGATGTTCAAATACAAACACAAACATCTAATTAATGACCTAAGGAACATTTGTAGTTGATGACTGGTGTAACCTTTCCTGTCACATTATGCCATAGGGCATCGAAGTTGACTGAAATAAGACAAAAAATTGCTTTTGACTCCATTATTTACTCAAGGCACTTGTGACCTTATCTTTCTGCATAAACTATTCAGGAGCATGGTGATGCTGTCCATATGATGCAACTTGTGGTGTTATATCCTGACAACCCTGAATTCATCACTACCTACATGATTCAAGAAGAGTCCTAGTCTTCTTCTCTTCTTTACTGCTGCCTGTATCTCACTATACAGCATGATCCACAGTAGTGCAACAGCAGTATGGTTTTTGATGAACAGAAATCGGTGAAAGATTCATCGGTGAAGAGCCATTCCCAAATTTTAGTTGGCCTGCTCAGCAGCAGTAGGCTGGAGTGCTGTCACTGACCTTGTCTCAAACTCTGTTAATATGAGGAGGGATTCCGGGCTGCACACACATTCACATTAAAGCTTGAGTGTGATTTACAACCACAAAATTGACTTTTTTGCATGTCCAACTGACCCGTTTTGCACCGACTCGCTTGATTAACTGGAATTAATTAATTGAAAGCGTACCAATTGAACACTGCCTCTATCCTCCTTATTATTATGACCCTATTCAATGGTCCTCTCCAGGAATATTCAGAAGTAATTACAGTCCTATCAATTATTTTTTAGGAAATTATTTAAAGAAACATGGGTCCTTTTGAAAAATAAAGTTGTAACCAAATGTTTCCTTTAAATGTTGATTTGACAATGAAGGTTGCAGATTACTGATAGTTATGGACACTTGTTACGATGTCAGCATTCGAAATGCTGTCTCTCTATCTACTGTATATATTTGGTGGTTTGAATTCCTTAAAAAAATGCCTCCATCTAAAGTGCTGTGATCCTAATTATCGTAATTTTTTAACTTGCATCTAATAAAAAAAAATGTAAAAGATCACACTCAATCATGGGCTATGCAGGGTTAGTTCTTCATTCTTATGCGTATCTAGCGGTGCACTAATCTAATTTGAGCAGACAGTGGTACACTTGGGAAATTAAAGCCACTTAGGAGTAGATAGTTAAAACTAAGCGTGAAGCCTGAAGGCTGCCTTGTGTTGGATAACGTAGCCTAACCTATTTCTATTCCTAAACCTATTTCTTTTTTCATTAGCAAAAGCTGAGCATGTTTTGTTTATGTTCCTCTGCAGAAAGGTAAGGGTAATATAATTAACATACGAAAGCTAAGGCATTTTTCTATAGCCGTTTCTTTGTTAAATACTTTTAATGGTTATCGGCGCAGATCGTACATCAGCTGTACAAGTACAAGTTTACATCATACTTAATGTTGAGAGAGCAGTATAACAAAATACTGATGATGATTCTCCAAAATGTTTGTTTAACTGTCTAATGCCAATATTTTATCACACCTATCCAGCAACCTGATCTCCGTATCCTTACTTTCTGCCTCTCTACATAAAGAACGTACTAATTCCTTCCTACTTAGCTTTGGCACTGTACGTAAATCATGCAGAATTGTTCAATATGGACGTATATTCTAGAATAGGATTTAAATGTATCAATAAAATAACAATAAAATATTTTATGACAGATGTGGTTCTTGTCAAAAACTGAAACATTGTACTTTTAACTTTTTTTTTTACAAAATTCTCTATCCATAGTCTTGAGCAGAGGGTTACACCACAATCTTGCTTTGTAAATGGTTAAAGTTTTCAAGTACAGGCACATTCAGAACCTTATGTCCATTATCTTTTCTAAGGTAATCATACTTTCCTGTAAAAGGAGGCTGAAAAAGAAAAAAACTAATTATGTGCAAAGAGGAGGATTTTTATTTTCTTGTCTCAGGGTTACAACCTTACCTACTCTGGTTGAAAACCACTGGATTCTCAAATTTCGTACAGCAAGTTATTTGTTACACTGTTGCTCCAGTGCCGTTAATAGAATCTACAATTACTTACTAAAAGTTATCCGTGTCAAATTGAATTGATTGGTTTGGTGAAACGTTAGAGTAAAGGTAAAGGGAAGTTTGAGGAAAGGCTTGGAGATATTTAACACTGAGGTATCACTGGCTTTTTGTAGCACGGACAGTAGAGGGTGGGCTGCTAATACCAGTAAGTCAACCTTTTTACTTATGTGCTTTACTGATGGGTCGAAGACGATTTCATCTATAGCATTAGAGTATGTCTACATGGTCTTACAATGAGATGGAGTACAGTTGTACATGGAATTAGAAATAACAAATCTGTCAAAATACCTTAATTGTTGCCAAGATAAGCATAAGATTTTCACACAGTCGCAAGGACGGGATGGCAGGAGGAGCATTAATAGGACAATGAAAAGGAGCCTTGGTTTGTGACTCATGGTAGTTATTAGCTCAGGGACATATAATGGGGCATATAATGTTCTTTTAGCAGATCATTTATTCTCAGGGATCTTTTGTCAGACCTAATTGTCGCGGTTTAACATGGAGCAGTAATATTAAATGAAGAGAAGCAGACATGATTTAAATCACTAAGTAGTCCAGCAGTATTGTCTTACAGACATTACTTCATTTACATCAGTTTGAATTCGGCATTTCAAGTGGGAATTTTTCATCTGTAGCCAAATGTATTTTTTTCTTGAGGGTGCCTGAAACATAAATTCATACAAACTGCTGTAGGGCCGACAATTCAAGACAGGGTAGAATATAATACCAAGCAATATTGTGTGTGCTTTGTGGCCTTTTTCAATAATGATATTTGGGGAGTATTTTATGCCTTTTTTCTTTTTAGAAAGTGCCAGTGGAGAGGTAATGGGAAACAGGGGAGAGAGAAATTTAACAAACAGACTCGAACCAGGGACGTTATTGTTGGAATCTTAATCCCTAAATCACACCAAGTGCTGGACGGTCTTTGCAGCCGAAACTGTCAAAGGCACTGATGTAGCTACAAGTAAATTTCATTCTGCAGCAGGACAGCAATGGACATAGTCCTGGCCAACACAAAGAGGAAAATTCATTCTTAACAGACTGTAACTGTACCAACTTGAATTGACTAATTCAGACTGCTCAAGCAATAATTAGCTTGGATTTAACTTTTAATTAACGTTTGAATGCATTTACAGGGCTTTTTTAGTTGGGGCTGAAGTTTCTCTTAAGTATCGCGTTGTATTGTGAATTCAAATTTAGAATGTAGTGAATGGAGTTTAAATGGGAGAAACCCCAATTGCGTCAGATTTTTGAGCCAACAAACTGTTGGAATTCAGATGTTTTTTTTTTAATTTCTTGTAAGAGCTTAATGATTTGGATTTAAACTGTGAATATGCTCAAATGGAAGCACTTTAACAGCTTCATTTTAATTCTGCCATCTGTGGTTTATGTCACTTGCTATACCAACATTTTCAACTCTCATTCATTTCCTCTTGCAAATTCAAGCCAATTTGTCATTATCAGTTAGCTGTAATTATGCCTACTTTATGGTGCCATGCTGATGACCCTTTGAGTAAATTCTACAGATGGCCTCATTCAACTACCAGGTTTTAAAACACTAACAGTATGTGAAGAAGCCTGAAATTACGAAAATCGAAAGAGAAGGCTGTGTTTTTTTTTGTCTCTTGCTCATTCCTCCGTTAGATTTTCTTTGCATGCCCTTAATTAAGTATTTTTGCTTGGTTTGAAAAAAACCACGTCGACAAGTTTATGCAAAATGTACCAGCAATAAATCTATGTACAGTAAAGTGTCATGTGCAGTTCTTTTTAATAGTTTTTCTTCTTTGTCCCTTCACAGGCCCTTTGTTTCCCTACCTGTCCATCAGATGTCTTCCTGCTCACTCCAGCAGCTGTGTCTAATTAGTCATTGGCTCCCATGTGTCCCTGTGTGGCTTATTTAGCTGCTGAAACTCTCAGAAAGTGTGTGTACCGCTGTACTTTTCCGATAGCAAACTCATCACTCAAACTTTTCAGTGGTTGTTGTGCTTCCTCTAGACAATCTGTGAGCACAGAAAGACGATGCATGAGCGAGGCCAATCCATGTCACAAACAAAGTAGAAAGTGAAATAAATAACATTAATGAAGCCAGTGACATTTTCTCTATAGGCCAATGGGAGCAAGGCGTAACCCCATTGTTCAAACAATAGACCTTTTTCACTGCAGACATTGTTGACTTAGTCATAGTAGGGAAAGCACAGGTGTTACTAATAACATTAACGATGGCTCAGGTTTATTCACATGTCCCTCTAAACCATGACAGTGTGACAGAGAGCCGGCATTCAAAATACCAGGACCCTGAAACTGACGCTGCTAAATGGAATTTTATATTTCATAAATGTTATTATTAACACCTGTGCTTTTTGTACTGTGAGATGTCAACATGTTTTTCCAAAGGCCTTTTCTCATTATGTGTTTTTTTTTTTACTACTTTTCTTCTGTTGTATAAATGTAATTGGGAAAATGAATGCAGAACTTTCTTGAAAAATAATACTATAAAAAACAAGTCATAGTTTTTAGAGGAAGGAAGACAGTTTTCTAATTTTCCCTATTCCATCCCATCCTGCTCTAAAAAACTTTGTCAGGACATTGTAAATGCATGATAATGATAAACCTAGCACAGTAAAACCCTGGATTTAATTTTGATAAGAGTTTTTATGTAATGTTTTTTTTCATTTTTGGGACACTTATCAATTGTTTTTTCATTTGTTAATTTAGTAAAGCCATAAACAATACAAGACACATACACAGAAGGGGGGTTGGGGGAGTGAGGGGTGTCGCAAGGTGGAGACACCATTAACCCAGTCCTGCTGAAAATGGGACGGGGATGTGGTGCCTCCAGCCTGGCACCCGCACAAAAAAGCAGAGAGTGCAGAATAATACCTTTTACAACAAAACAAAGCATCAGTAGGCTCATACACGACTGCCTACAAATCATCAAGTTATGTGGAGTAGCATGTACATCAGCAGCCTGGTCTCCTAAAGATTCCATTCTCATAAAACAAAACTGCTTCCTCAATTAGGGAAATGCATTTTCTCCTGTATTACGCTTGTTTTTGTCATATGCCAAATACATTTATAATCTAGGTCTTCAGGAGGTCAGGGTGGATGGTAAACAAAATGCACAATTTTCCCCAGGAGACAAGTGTTCGTGTCTTGTGTGAAAAGTGAAAAGAATGAAAAGTCAACTTTGATTTATTTGAATTTACTTCCGTAACGTAACAACCCTACTTATTTTAAAACACACAGAAAGAAAACTCAAAACAGCAATACAAAGTACTGAAAAAAGACCTGACAGTGTATGTGAGTATGCTATTGTGCTCCATTGATATCAAATTGAAAGCATCTTTAAGCCAGTTCCCCAGGTTAAAACAATTATGTTCAATTTCCAATTAGAAAGTATAATTCTCTCTGCTGAGAGCAATTCTAGATCCATTGCACCTTGAATTACATGTGATGACCATGTATCTTGCTGCTCTGTAGGGCATAATGGGATATTTATACAACACATAAACGTATTACCTGAGCCCAGAATGTTTTTACTGCTGAGCAGTACCACAGTCGATGTATAAATATAACTCAGCCAACACAGATCTCACATTTTTGGGGTTTATACATGACCTTATCAGAATCTCCAACTTTATACATAAAACAATTTGAATACATCTCTGTTTTTTTTTTTTTATCAGCAGTGTCTTTATAGCGAAGTAGGATGCCCTTAGCAATGTCACCATTTAATACATTGTATCATAATTGTTAATTGTGTATCCTAAAAGTAGTTGGCATCATTTAAATTATACTGCTTTTCAGGCAAAGCAATTGACACAATTTAGTAATGATTTCACTGCTGCCAAATCCTATTAAAAAAATGTTTCCCCTCCAGCTGTAAATAGTGGCTTCTTCCAAATTGGCCATGAAGGCAGGGAAGGGATAAGCCAGAAAAATAAAGACGTCTATAAAAGTTCTGTAGCTGTGACACATGAATGAAGAATTCATTTTTTTTTTCTTCTATTACATTTAGGGTGATACCACGAGAAATGTATTTGTTATTTTCTGCAATGATCTTTTGCTCCAACCTGTCCCAAATAAAAAACTTTTTATATTGTGCTTTTTGAGCTCATGACAGTGGATATCTACCATTATAGGCTAAATATTGTGAATAAACATCCGGAATACCCAGACCACCTGGGTTTCTGTTTTTTTTTTTAATTTCCATGACAAAATTGTAAACCACAGCTGTGGAAACTTAACAGGAATGACAGAAATGTATAATAATAACAGTGGCAAAGGTAAGTATTGTTTTCAGAAGCTAAGCACCATTCAACTCATACATTTATCAATTGGAGATTTGCTAATAAAACCTTAGTATGTCATCCCTTGTGTTTTGCATACAATGTGGGTAGAAGCTAGGTGATTGGGCATTGTAAGATGATTAAGTTGGATGTCTTCACTCTCAAGAAAACGTAATGAAAAAATATTGAAAAAATAATAAAAAATAAATAAATGAATAAATGAATAAGTTGAGTGAGGTGGCATTGTCATTTGTCATTTAAATTTTAGTCATGAAATGAAAAAAATAATGAAAAAATAATGAAAATATAGACAAATTACAAGTCATTTGCATTTTAGTCATGAAATGAACAAATAATGAAAATATAGACAAATTACAAGTCATTTGCATTTT
>CALSBV010010773.1:5572514-5678594 GCA_943590825.1 Bovichtus diacanthus
GTCTCTGAAATTCTATTAAGCATGACACTGATTTACTTTTTCAGATGTTTTATGGAGTTCAGATCATCAGACTTTTGCTGGAACAACTCCTTAAACCTGCTTCTTACCTGATCCAGAAGATCTAAAAAGGTTGTTCTTCTTCAGCCATAATTGGTTTGGCAGTAGCACTTCAACTTCACATTCTTTAACAGTTTATCTAGATTCTCTGCGGTTTTGTGTTCTTGACATTCACATCTCTAAATTTCAAAGAATTTTATTGTTGGAGGATGTTATTATCATGTTGTCATGTAATCCTGGTTGATGGATACATGTCTTATTTTTTTTTGTATTTCTTATTATGCTTGCGGTTTGGTTGGTAGCGTATTACATTTGTTTTGAGAATATAGTTTGTCAAAACCAAAATAGTTTGAACTCCTGTGTTGCAGGGTGTTGGAAAAAGCTTGCGGGATCTTTGGAAAAAATGACAATAACATTAAGGAACAAATTTATTTCTTCCTGTGAGTGTACACGTCCTGGTTATGTTTTGGCAATTTGTCATTGAATTGAAAATTGAATCAAATTATAAGGAAATTGAATGGATAGAAAGAATAAAAAGGCACAATATTGAGGAAAAGAAGGAAAAAAAATAAATACTGAAATACATTTGAGCTTGGGCTGCTTTGTGTGTGCTGTTTATTTGTCTAGCTAGAGTGAAAAGTTTCCGATGGCTTTGTGCTGAGTGAGACGGAAGGCTGTCTTTTTCTAATTATCAAATTCATCAATTATCTTTATATCACTTATCCTGTGCAGGATTATAGGGGACAGGAGCCAATCCCAGCATGCACTGGGCGAGATGCAGCGAACAAGTCCATTACAGAGCCAACAAACAAACAAACAATAAGGACATACATAAGATTGCTGTTTAGTGTGCCTGTTACTGCCTGTTTACTTGTAAGAGGCATTGAAAGAAAAAAAATTGGAATCAATTGTGAAAATGAATCTGCCCCAATAGTTCGAATGTTGAATTGGACTTGCTGTAGTATTGTAAATCAGATTCATTTGACATGTTCTGTGATGTTGTCTTTGTCAAATTTGAGAATTATTTTCTAATCTCCAAGTTGATGAACGCTTGCAGCTGTCCGCTTTGAATGCGTCTTATTTTTGCATAAATCCAGTTTTCTCTGGAAATTAACGGTTTGATAGGGACATACTTATCTTAGTATAAAAAAAGTATACATTAGACAGACACAAGTTCACAGTCAGAGCACTGATGAGAAAAGAGAAGAATTTCACCCTTTGTTCTCAAGGTGGAACATATCATTTCCATATCATACACATATAGTTGCATTGGCAGATGGTGATGTATATGCAATTGGTTTTGATGGTACTAATTACACCTACTGCTTGAATGTGTCCGTTCAATTTTGGCTGGAGAGGCCTAATAATCTTGGAATAAGGGAGTGACATTCACAATTGTGTGTATATTTTATGGCAGTATGAGGATGTTTTTGGGCAGCTGCCTTTCTGGTATTAGGCTCTGTGTGACATGTTATAGTGAACATACTACTTTTCTGTACTGTTTGTGTTTTCAATGTGTCAAGTCAGAGTGTTTTCCTACTGACTAGAGCTGGAGCAAGGCAGGCCAAAATAAATAGTTGACCCATTTGTTTGTGGAATTTGGGATGGGCTAGCTCAACCCTGCTGGCCGTGATGGGGAATTGCCAGAAACCAACCATTACCATATTTCACTATGCTTGGGCCGTGGTACTGGCTCTGCAAGGATCATTGCAGCAGGAAATAGAAATAGGATCTTGAAAATGAAAATGAATATATGAATTTATACATTATCCCTGCCACAAATACCATATTACTGGTGCTTCTAATGTCCATTATAAGTGTGTATAATATCCATCCATCCATCCATTTAGTTTCAATTATCCAGGACACAAATGGCAGCAGGCTAAGGCAGCAGGGCTGACTCTGTCCATATTGGTGATCCGAGAAATCCTACCAAAGAAAATAAAAAAATGTTTCTGTCTGCTACAGCAGACTCCGTAAATCCAACACATTCTCTCACCCAACTCATCAAAAACGGCAGCTTGGTCAGTGGCACTACGCTTCAAACTATGAAGCTTTAGGCACCCCTCTAGTGTCCGTTTTGGAGTGACAGGGACGGCGGTGTCAATTTCCACTCTTAACATGTGTAATGGCATTTCAAAATAAACTTCCGTCTTCACAGGAAGTTAGGTTTAGGCAACTACTTGGTTAAGGATAGGAAAAGGTCTTGGTTAACGTTAACACACAATGCAGACTTTTATGCCATTTCCGTACGTCTTAAAATGGTGCAGGTGTGATTACATTGGAGTTAGTTAAAAGCCCAGTGCCTCACATAAAGATGCTGAAAGATGCTGAAAGGTGCCTCCATACATATCATATGCTGAGGGGCACTGACAAAACTTGCGTATTTGACACGTTGGAAGTGAGAACGGGTTGGTAAATGACATGTCCTGTGTTCTCTTTTGACAAAAAGATCAGCAACAAAAGTTTACATTTTATACCATGATGACGGCCCCTATTTTTGCATTCATTTGTTGGAATACAGTCTATGTAGATGGAGAATTTTTTTCCATACAGCCAATGAAATCTTTACATAAAGCAATAACGTCAGCATTCAGACAGCAGCCTGCAACACACCACAAGAGCGATTGTCTTTGAACAACACACATCCGCTTTCCTTCTTACCGAACTTACACTTACAAACATGTATTATACTCTACTTTAGCTGTTTGAACCAAGGATCAAACATTTACCAGGGAAACTTGCACTGCTAATGTCTGTTTAGACTAATTTGCTAATTAACTGCTGAGCAGCAGCACACTAAACCGCATGTAAACTTACCTGCAAAAGTCACTCCGATCAGTTTAGATGCTGGTGTAGCCCTGGCTCTTCAATACCTCTGCCCATGGCGTGTAAAGCTAGCATCGCAAGTTGTTTACTTTGTCTCACACCGACACTCCCCTTTAAGGGCTGACTGAGCATATTATTTTTACACTTGATTGCTAAAAAAGAATTGATGCAATTTTTGACTACAGCGAGGCAAACTTATCTGCTGCAGGTCGAGTATATAAGAAGACTAAACCAATGCATGCAACAATTTACAGCAGAATAGTGAGTGAAATGCCTTTGAAGAATAACACGTTCAACAGAGAATAAAATAGTAAAAGTACATTGGGTCTAAAAAGGTCGAGCGGCTCTGAATGCAGAAAGCTTGCAGCATAGGTCGGAGTCTAAAAAGCGGTGGTGCTCCAGCTGATGGAGGTCAACAGAGTGTGAATAGAGAGTCTGCTTTTGGCCCTAGCAGGCCAGCAGGCCGGCAGCACTAGTGAAAACAGGATCAGCTTTCACTATACCAGATGGAATTTAGAGCTTTTTCCCTTTTGGCTATGTGCCACAGCATGAGTTTATAATACTGTATGTGTGTGAATGTGCATGCATACTCACACTTGTGAATCTGCACCTTTCCACTCGTTTAATTTGCTGCTGCTCTAGCCTTTCACTCAGCTCTGATTAGATTGCCAGTGTCCAAATAAAGGCAGCTTTCTATTTTCTGTAGCTCAGAATTACTCTAATCATCCATTCATCCGTGCAGCCCTGTTTTGCACCTGTGTTATCTTTGTTCCTGTAGTTCTACTCCATCTTAATCAGTTTAATAAGGCTTATTTGAAGGTTTTATTCATTTTATCCTTAAAGACTGATTAATGATGTTTGTTGTTGTCGTCCCTTTTTCCCCCCTGCCTTACACACCTGCATACTTTTCCTGTTCGGTAATTTCCTCTTTGGTTCATCTTACTTCCTCATCTTTTTTTTCTCACTGCAGTTGAAGAGCAAATGACAGTGAGCAGTACTCTTAATCCTTAATCCTGTATATTCCTAACACTCAACAGGTTATGCCATTAATGCTGCCAAGTTAAAGGGTTTGTTCTCAGAGTAGCTGAATGGTTACATCATTATTATGTCTATTTTATGGCTCACGCAGAGGGTACAAATGCTATAAGTACACTTTTGACACAAGTATGTATTTTAGATGAAAGCAGCCCTAGTAATCTTTTTTTATTTTTATTTTTTAAAATGTATGCATTGAATGCTTTCTGTTATGAGACCACATATCTAAGACCTGAGATAGACTATGACCTCTGCAGCCACCCACACAGTATTTGGAGAAGCTTTTCTTTCTTTTATCATTTCTTTATTGAGATCAGAGCGATTAACAGAGAGGTTTATCTCTAAGCAGAAAAGATGAGGAAATGTTGGTGGAAATGTTCACCTGTTTTTTTTTTGCAGAATTTAAGACCAATAACCTCTATACACCAAACCAATTATAGCACTAACTTGCATAATTGTCTTTATTTTTCATAACTTTAAATTATTTTTATGATCAGGATATATATTCTTTTACATCTTAATAAACGTTGTTTGTCAGTTTGAAACAAACAGTGCTCTCCCTGTGTTTAAGTCCATTATTTTGTTGACTCATCCATCCACCATGACCGCTTTCAGAAACTTTGTCACCCTGTAACAACTGCACTTTACATCCTCTTTTGTTCCTGGCTGCAAGAGGGCTTTGTCACTTGAATATAAGCACATGTCCTTTTATGTTTAAAACAACTAATGCTGATGTTCTTCTTGGAAGGAAAGTCTCATATTAGCGAGGGGGGAAGTAACAAATTACATTTACTATCGTTGCTGTAACAAAGTTGTTTCTTCGTGTATTTGTGCCTTTGTGAGAATTTTCAATTTAGTATTTCTATTTTAAGTACGGACAAACGTCATATTAAAACGTCACGATAAACTATCACGCGTCAGGAGATGCGAGTGTTGCAGACGCACCCTGGCCAGAGCTGGCAGTTTGTGTACAGTACAAAAAATTTACAATGCAATAAAAATAAGGGTGACGTCATTATGGGTTACGGTTAAGATAGGCATTACCACTGCACAGGTTTTACAAATGAAAGGTTCCTTTTACCTAAATGAATCTCTGATTTAATGCACCCACTGGCAAGCTAAGAGACCCATATCAGACATACCCAAGGTGTTGCTTGAGCAACAGGTGCATGCTGGCTAACATGAGCATGATCATATACACCAGTGATGTTTGTGGGGCCTTTCTGCAGTTTGTGATATGACAGTTTCTGTTATGACTGCAGATCCAAGTTCAGCATAATGTTTCACCGAGAGACTGAGTGGACTGGTTGTATTACACATTGAGAATGAATGTACAGAGAAGTTGAGCCTGGAAGTGTTCAGGCAGCTTCAAAGACTGCCTGAACACAGCACATGTGTGTGTGTGCGTGTGTGTGTGTGCGTTTGTGTGAGCTACATGTTGTGTAAAAACTGTGCAGCTCTTTTTTTTTGCTTTAATGTGTGTCTGTGGGCTGTAGCTGCTGTGGGGTCTATCTCTCCTTTGTTGTCTGCATTGGTGCTTTATTGTGTTGTTAAAGTGTCAGGCTACTTAATTTATGCAGTCTAGTATTGCAAGTGTCCATCTTTTTTAATTTATCGTTGGTCATTTATGTTTAATAGTCTGAGTTTTGGCCTCTTTTCTGGTGAGTTCTGGTAAGACATCAGTGAGGAAGGCAGCTGATGATAAATTGATGGATGAATGTTTCCCCGATGGCACATTTTGAATGTTAAGATGCCGGCAACATTATCTGCCCAGTGAATTCACCAGTGTTTTTTTTTTTGCTGTTGTTTACGGTCCTCCTGATGCTAATTCAAAAGATGCATTACAGGAATGCAGTACTGTTTTTGTTCTGGGTTTTTTTGTCATGTATTTTATGTGTTGCATAAATGGACTAGGATATAACTGCATTCTGTTGTGCAACCCTGCGTTGCAGAATGACTCTGCTGATCGGTCTGCACGACTTAATGTACCTAGTTGTAACTGCGTGGTGCTGTTTCGAAAATCACCTGCGCAGCTGTCACTACGAGCTTATTATTTCATTATTGGTAAGTGATGAATATACTGTGCATAAAAACATCAAACAGAAGAGTCACTCACACAATATTTCCAGCAGTTCACCCACGTGAAATTATGCTAGATAATTTGTAATGTTTTTAAGCAATTATCCCAAATCATTAGATGTCCCAACACTAGGTAAAACTGTGTAAATATGGCTAAAAACAATAAACTATGTGCCTTTGTGTCTCTTCCTGCCTTATTTCTATTCATTTTGCTTAGATGTTTCATCTTCCCATGTTCATTTTAATTTAATGTGAAGCCTCAGCAGCCGCTTATGAGTATATAATTTCTTGGGCAGCATTCTAATGAGTCATAAGCAGAAATATCTGGTTTCATACCTGTCTAAGAAAACAGCTCATCAGCTGCGAGCGTGACATGTGTTTTGGTGCAGAGATTTTTAAGTAGGGTAAATAATTCATATGGTACAGAATCTTGCATCCTGTTTAAGAAGGATTCTTATTTTCTCCCAAGTGATGATGACATTCTTAGCAGCACTGCTTAATTGTAAAGGTGCCAGAGGGCTATATTGTATCCCTCTGTTTAGGGTTGTGTTCTTTTGTTACTTTAATTTTTCTCCGCTGTTGTTTTCTCTCTCGTTCACTCTCCCCATCTGTCTTTTCTCTTCAGTGCATGTGAAGCTGTTTCCCCTGTGTGTCTTTCCTTTGTGTTTCTGGTTTGTTACAAACTTATTGTGGTGCCACGTCCTATTGTAGAATATGTCAATAACGTTTCAAAAAATGATAAAATGGCAGAAGTAGCTGATTTGTTGTGGGTTGCATTTGAAAAGGGGAAGCATGAGTTTAATCCATTTCATTTAATTAAATTCAAGACTGATTTATTGTTTGCAGGCTCTTGCAAATATTGCAGTGTGGAGATAATGATCGAAAGGAAATTGCTACTTGTTGCTGCTCTCAACCGAGACCTTTTATGTTGCACAATGTGTTCAGCATGAAATACAATCTAGATATGGTCCTGTTTACTGTCCAAAAAGAAAAGTAGGGGAAGACACAAAAGAAATAAGGAAATTATGTGTGCAGCAGATATTAGTTGGCTTGGAAAAAATTCAAGTTAGCAAGATTCACAGTTTGTGAATCAAAGAAATAAATAGCTCAAGTTGATCACCACTGTTACGTTTGCTGTGGTTTAGTTGCACCTCTGCATCCCTCAATACACAACTTTTAAAGACTACAATTAAATCACTTAAAACACACATACACCATATCGTCATAGTGTGAGATGATGGGTCCCTGAACATGGCTGACTAAAAGCACTTTTGTAGTCAAGTGACACAGTTTGGAGTGGCCAAATTGCATGGTGTCAATACAGAGAAGTTGACTTGAACATCTTAAAGGTATCCTGAGAGGATAAACACTTTGTGCAATGAAATATTGCTTCCTGTGACAAAATGAAAGTGAACTTTAGGCCATTTCTTCTGTTTTTTTCTGCAGGACATTTTGTCCTTTCACTCTGCAAATGAGAAATGTTTAAGGGTTAGTTGTGTCAGATAACAAAAGCAAATGTTATCCCTTGTTACCTCTGCCAAGAAGGTTATGTTTTCAGTTTGTTTGTTCATTTGTTTGCTTGTTTGTTTGTTCGTTTGTCAGCGGGAAAACTACTGGCACGGTTTTCATGCAACTTGGTGCACAAGGGATACACAAATTATTTTTCACTTTCGCTAACATTGCCATATAGGGAATTTGGCCTTGGAAGAGGTCTGCATCATCCGAGTGCCCTTCCAGTTCCCGATGGTATCTAGCCATGCAGATAGTTTTGAGAAATGTTTCTAAACTAAATTTCTTCAGTAGGACTAGTTCCACTGAAAATAGTTGACAGCATTGTCCAAGGCTATGGACATTGTTGTTAGGGTGGAGGCTAAAATGTTATATTAGATGTATAAAGAGATATTCTATATTTTTTATTGGGCAGCTGTGGCTCAGGAGGTCGAGGGTCAGTGGTTCAATCCCCGGTCTCTGTGGTCAACATGTCGAAGTGTCCTTGGGAAAGGTACTTAACCCCAATTTGCTTTCTGGTGGCATTGCCAATGGTGTGTGAGTGTGTGTGAATGTTTATCACTACTGTGGCACCTTGTATGGTAGCCTCTGACTCTGTATGAATGTGTGTGAATGGGTGAATGCTGACGTGTTGTAAAGAGCTTTGAGTGATCGCAAAGATTGGAAAAGCGCTATATAAATGCAGTCCATTTACCATTACCAATTGGGTAAATACAACCCAAAAACTACTAAAACGACTGTGACTACATGGTAGACGTAAGTGAGAACATTTATTTTTCTGAACTTGGATGTCTTGTACAGCTATCCCAGTGAGACACTGTGTCAACGCCATCAACCACGATTGATCAATAAACCGGTGCCATGTTACAGTAGATAAACAACGACCCTGAGTACCTTTCCTCTTCTTAACGTCTTGAGACTTCCTTAACACTATGTCTGCATGTGAATGATTAAATAAAAGATTTAACACCGTGTGGAAAAGGTCAAGGCAGGATAATATTGATCAAATCCAACAGAACTGCTCCATTAGTCAATGTACAGTTACTGTGCGATAGTTTACAGTGGCACAACTACAATGAGGAGACTGCTTGATAAAGGATGTCTATCTGAATGTTTTTGGATTGAAATCCTCCAATAATCCCAATGTGCATGAGATCACAAAAAGCCTATTTTTTTTGGCACTTCTTACTTCCGTCTGTGAGTGTCTTGCCTTGATACAATATAACCCATGGGTCAAACATTCTGCCATTCTCCTGGCCAATCCTGTGCATGTGTGTGTGAAAAGAGTTTTATTTGATTATTATTGCCTTTTTATCTGCCTCTACAGCTGTGCTGCCTTCAATAAAGTAGTGAAGGGAGGCTTTCTCAATGTGTAATTGTCCACTGCCATAGAGGAATAGATAACTTTGAGTCAAATCGAGTTGAGCGAGGAAGCGGTCTCACAATGAGCCCATATCCTTTTATTTCCGAAGCAGATATTCTTCTATTCCTTCTAAGCCTGTGAAGATTGTGTGACTTTCAGCTCTTTCGGCAACTATTCAAGATGTGAAAAGGAGAAGGGGGAAAGGTTACTGTTAAGTTAAGTAATTCTGGATATATACACCAGGTGGTAAACTTTTTGAATGCCACCTAGAATTGGACACAAGTTAAATCCCAAAATAAAGCTGTCAAGTTAAGATTTATTTATACAGCCCATCACTACACTTCCTTTCAGCACTAGCTTCCTTTCCACAGCCTTTCGCCTGGTTTTAATAAGTTCCGATGACAGAGATGTCCGTCCACTACCATCCAGCCGAACTTTCATGGGAGTACAGTAAATGTTATGTATGAATCATGAACCAGGACACTCTTAGCTTAGCCCTACATAAGGACTGCGGAGCGGCTGTCAAATGTTTTTTTTTTTTTTTAAATCTGGACATCAAGAGTACCTAAAAAATTGGACAAATAAGCATGTCATTTGATTAATCCGTAATCTTGTCATCACTGTTACTTGGTAACCTGTGAGTGTGAGTGTGTGTGTGTGTGCGCGTGTGTGTGCGTCTCCCAAATAGTCAAAACAGATGCGCGGTGTAGGTTTTTGTTTTATTGTGCGAATGCAAAGTCCATAGGTGGGGCAGCCGCCCAAACCCACTGTGTGTTTGTTCTCCATTGTTGGCTCCTCTCCACATCATTGAAGCTTGCCCTCCCCAAAGACTAAAAGCTAAAAGGAGGTTTAATCAGCCTCCATACAACTGACTAGGAAAACGACTGCTTGGCTCAAGGACTTTGCATTCATTAAATAAATAAATTGTAAGTGAATGAAAACACTACACTGCCTGTGGGTGTAAATGAATTTATTTGGCGTGTTAGCTATATTTGTTAGCTGTGTTATAGACTGGCAGGCTAGCTATTTCTCTTAGTATTACTGGGAAACCATACTGTAGCAGCTGAGTTAAGTATCTTGTCCAAGGGCAGCTCAAGGGCCCACATTTACTCTTACCGTCTGTGGACTGAGCACCTCTGCCACAAGAATGGGATTTATTCCCGAGCACGCTCTGTATTCTTCTTTCTCTATCAGACTGAATGTCATGTCACCAATAATTTCTTATAGTTGATGAATATAGGTGGAGTAGAAGTATAAAGTAGCAGGAAATGGAAATACTCATGTAAAGTAAAAGTACCCCAGAATTGTACTTAAGTACAGTGCTTGAGAGTGAATGTACTTAGTCCAGTAATGCTTTAGTGTATAACTTACCCATTCATTTCAGCCTACCACATCCATGTGATGTTGCCACAGCTCTCATATTGAGTATTTGTCTTGATCAGACTCACATTATCATGTGCTTAGTCTTTGCCTCCCATCTCTCTCTTTGCCTTCCCATCCCTGAAATTGTTCCCCTGCAATTTATTTGTCCCCCACTTTTGGTTGTTTGCCAATGAGTATTTCCCTTCGGTGAGGGAAAATACAATATAATAGATGGGAAAAGATAGAGAATAATGAAAGTAGCGAGACAGATGGGGAAAAACAGAAAATCACTGAGTGTACACACAGACTTAGTTATACATGGAGAGAGAATAATCATTTCAGTCTAACTGGCTGTTGTGCTGTAAGTGCACTGGACAGGATTGTTTAGAAAAGCATTTTCCCTCAAGGTCTCAGCTGGATGTTTCACAGTGCATGCAGGAATGCCAATTGGCCAATCAGACTGTGACAGAACACAGGGGGAACACTGGAGCTTTTGCCTGAGTCAGTGGACAGCATCAGCAGCAGCGGTGGATGTGGTGGTGTCCCTTTTTTACCCCCCCATCTTTCCTGTCTTTTCTTTCCTGGTGCCTGCTGCTGTCTTTCCCTGTCTCTCACAGACAAACAGCCCTGCTTCCCTGCCTGGAACCTATGTAGAGTAAAGCTGCCAATATTCCCCTACGACATAAACTCCTTCACATTCAGCCTCTCAGGGTCCAAACTCTGGAACGTGGGCAGAGCTCTAAACAATGGCCCCTGAATAACTATTCCATTAGAAATGCAGACAGCACCACTGTAATTGGAGAAAACCTCTAATGAGTGAGTCTGAATAGCTGACCATGGGCCACCAAACCTGAAGCCGGGAGTTTGTATTGTATTTCTCTCCGACGGGTTTGGATGGGATAAATTTAGCGCTGCCCTTCTGTCACTTTTATTGCAATAGAATTTCCTTTCTCTTAACTAAGTACAACCTCACCATGCTACGATGGATTAAACGCACATTACAAGTGAGTTTGATCAACTGTATTATCCCCTAAGGGAAATTGCAGTATCGGCAGTATAGGTACAGAAAAAAAGAACTATTCGCACATTAAAAACAAATTAAGAACACACCCGTCTGACGAACCATGAACAATACAAAAAGGGCTTTTTTCTAAACTTGTGCTTTTTGTGTATTTAAGTTGCAAAGGAGATAAGTCCCTAGCAAAGGTAAAAGAAAATCAGGATCAATGACAGACAAAAAGTGGTTTCCCCCCGCAGTGGGTCCAATTCTGCTCATTGGAGTGGCAGGAGAAAAATAGCTCTTAATTGGTGGCATTTTTACTCTGTTTGAGTTCCTGTGACCTGCATCTCATACTGTAATTACACTGGCTTTTTCACTGCCTTAGCTGCCAAATGGTCTGAGTGTAAAACACTGACTTTTTTCTTATATCAATCTCTTTGTAATTTCCATTTCTCCATGATCTCTTTTCTTTCTCTGCCAGCCACAGCAGAGCAGCAGCGGTCTCCTGCGTTCTCTGATATTACACGCCAGCCTCTCCACATTCAACAAAGAGTGAGGTCGCAACCTGTCTGAGCTTCATTCTGACTGGCAGGCATGATGGCCCTGCTGGGTTTCTCTTGGCGGGAGAAGTCTGCATTTAATCTGGCTTTGACAAAGTGGGGCCGGGAAAACACTATTTCTGACCCAAAAAAGATGCAAGCCGCAAAAGAAAGCAAAGCAATAACTGAGCAGTGACCATGACCCCTCTGTGTTTTCTAGTGAGAGGCGAAGTAGTGTGCTTATTCACTGTTATGACAGTAGTCTTGACCTGTTGACCACTGTGCTATAGTTATATAATTATTGCATAAATACACCCCATTGCAGTTATATCTGTCTGAATAATTCCTCTTGACGAATTATTTTGTTAGTGAAATAGAGTGGGGCAAGCTAATGCCGACAATTTTCTATTACTATATCGACACAGGTTACAGTAACATTATGGTTATAAAATCTAAACATTTTTGACCAAATCTACTTGTTTAAAATTTGGGAAAGCTCATGTTCATGATAAACCCAAACTACATTTTCCAAACCATATCAACATTCCTATTTTAACCCAAACTATGAGTTCCCCCTATGTTAAGCCAAATCACGTTTGTACTTAAACCTAAATAAACCTTAACCATAGCGTAGCAAAACAGTTATATGTAACACTTTTGGAGGGCACAGTTAAATTATGTCCTCTTGCTGATAGTGGCGTCAGATCAGAAAACGTTTGTATGAGTGTATGGACAAACAATGTATTTTGGAATTTAATTTGGAGGACTTTTAGGTTCAAGATGGGATTCAAACTCCCGATATCTCAATATTCCTTTTCACTTAAAACCCAATGACACATTTCATAAACTGTGTGTTGCAGAATCATCCCTGTTCATCATCTCTGGTCCCTGCTATGGGTTGGCCTGTCTCATCCAGGGAGCATTTTAAGAGTGGAGACATCAGCGCCAAGCATAACTGTATTTCCATTTGTTGCAAAAAGTGGTTAAGTCTATGACGTGAGTGTTCCTGACTGAATTAGACAGCAGCAATATTGAGCAGCAGCGATGTCAGTAGCAGCAGTGTGTGCAAACTGAAAAATGAGGTATCATGATAGGCCGAGCAAAGGCGAACTGGGCCAATTGTCGAACGCGGGAAGTGACATGTTTGATGTGCCATTTGTAACCCTGCTCAAAATTACTTTTATATTTACATTTGGATCAGAAGTAGCTGCTTGTGCAAAAGAAAGGTTACTGTATTTTTCGTGCTCTCCATATTCTTCTCCATCATTATTATTATAGTGCCAATAAGGGCTATTTGACCACCTTATGTTATCGTTTCTTTGCATCCAGTTTAAAGACCTGCTGTGTATCAATATACTGAGACAGACTCCTGCACATTCATCATTCATTAGGATCTAGTACATTTCATTCTGGTGATGTTTTTCAGCTAGGGAGGTGAGAGAAAAACATCTCCTTGCCTGCTCTCAACTACTGAGTGATACAAACCTGTCACTACTAGTCAGACACACTTCTAAATCATAATGATGTTTGAGGACAGGGCTGTGTAAAAACATTTGCGTGAGTAATGATTTATTCATCCTCAAAATCCCCCCCCCCCCACACACACACACACACACACACACACACACACACACAGCTTCTAGAAAGCTCAAATAGAAACAAACCAACCATTACTATCTCTACAGCGTAACGATCGGGTACAGATTCAGTGCCTTCAGCAGCCATAAAATACCTCCATTTTCATTAACCCTGAACTGAACCTGGAAAATAAGAAAGACGGGACTTTATTGTGACAGGTGGCTGGACAGGAAAATTTACAGTTGTGCCTTTTTAGATGTTTTATGCTGCTACGTTCTGCTCAAATAACCATCCGAGGCAATCATAACTCATAATGTCCACAGCGATGATTAGTTTTTCTGTGTAGGTTGGTCAATCTGAGCCCACACAGACATGTACAGATAGAGGAATTAGAGAAAAACATGAACTCCTAATATACTGTATAACCAGAGCTCATCTTCTTTGCTCTCCAGATGACACTCCATTTGACTGTTCCATTAAACACAAGTGGGCCTGCAAAATCCACTCATTTATTAATAACCGAGCATCACTCAGGCACAGTTAAAAACCTGCTATGATTTTTTACAAAACCACATCATGAACATACTTAGTCAACATCTCCATGGCAGAAGTGAGTATTACAACATTGCAGCACCGGGCAAGTTATTATCCCCACTCAGTGCTAATCATATAAACTATCTGGTTGCGTAAATGTAACAAAGGATTAATAAGAGTATGAACGAGGAGGCATAGACATTCCATTTTTCAATTTAACTGGATTACCATCATCTTCATCAGCTCCATGAAATTGCTTAAGCTGTTCAGACCCTGATACACATTTTCCCACAGAACTCTTCTGTGGCCTTAAGTTAGCAATGGACGAGAGGCGAGCTATTACACTCCCCACCACACTGCCATGAAATCCAATCATTGTCTACTCTTTCCACTTTCTCTCACTTTCTCTGTTTAACCTACACTTCTTCTTCTCCTCCTCCATGCTTCCACCACCACCCATCCTTCCATCTTCATCCATTCTCCCAAATTAATCTAGGTAATGGGCCGAGCCCTTCTGCAACTGAGTGGAACGAGGCCCACTAACAGGAGCACACTTAAGCGCAATACTAATGTCCATGCATGTACACACACAGGACACACTTTAAGGAAACACAATAAAGGACAACTGAGCATAATGCACAATCACACTTTAAAGCCCACACGATGTGCGCTGATCTGAAAGCCTTTTCTTGATCGCTTTACAGTTTCCGTGATGATTCTACTGCTAAAAGGAAAACAACATTTGATTTACGTGTCCTGTGCATGAACTGGATAACCCTGCCATAGCACTCCCTTAATTAGCAACTAGATCCAAGCAAGTGGCAGGGCGGGGCATTATGGGATTGACTAGTTGAGGTGGGGAAGAGGCTTTCTCCTGTATTACTCATCTGCTAACACTTGCACCAGGGAAAGATAGAAAGGGGAATAGAGCTCACCTTTGTATCCCTCTCGCAAAGATAGCTTCCAGAAAATTTCCCCACCATATATATCTTCTCCTTGCCTATCTTTCAGTAGGGAGTACTGCCCCGTGTTTTTTAGCTATTTTTTGTGTAATGAATATACTTTTTTTTCTCAACGTTTTAATACTTAACTTTAATTTGCTATAAAGACTATGAAACATTTTTTGTTTGTTGTTTTTTTAAGACGTGTATAAGTAGTCTACTCTATGTAGCATGAAATGTGGATTCATGTAGCATGAAATGTAACTGGCTACATCATATTCCTGTCTGTATTTTTGATCATTAACTCTCCAACTCCGTTATATCTCACCAAGCGATTGCCTTGATCCTCACAGAAAGCATGCAAGGGTGAGAGCACATCAATCATTGTACCATCAGTCTCTGTGTGATCTATGTCTAATGAGCCTGGAAACAGCTGCTCACATATGCTTTTCTGAATAATATATGTGACGGGCCGGTGCTTCCACCACTAATCAATTCGCAGGTTTCGTCGGCAGATTCAGATTGAATTGGCTGGTGAGGAAAAAGAGTTATCATGTTATAATAGATGCTTCACAATGAGACTATGTTACTCTTCTTTGGTCTTTGATGGTCCTTGACATGGCATTTGAGGCTTAAGTGTACATTTCCTCAGGATATGATGTCTGAAAAGAACCTATACCATAGACTGTATATAAAAAGTGGAAGTAGCCACAGTGACATCACCCATTGGTTTATGCACTACGGTTTTGAAGCCTCAAGTTTGGTATTTTGGCCGTCGACATCTTAATTTTTGGAAGCAGAAGTGACATGAGAGGGTGGAGCCGACATTTACGCCGCAAACACACAGTTGAAAGGGTTTTTCTAAAATGAAAACACGTACAACTGTGTGGCAGCGACCTATCAATCAACAGATAGCCATGCCCTCAAGCATACCCTGCTTTATAGTCTTAGAGTATTTAACTCTAAATGGGACCATCATTTGCAATTTTTACAAACATTTTAATAAACCAAGTGAGAAGTCGTGTCATTTTCTCATAGACTTCTATACAGTCTGACTTATTTTGCAACCAGTGGAGCCCCCTGCTGGCTACTAGAGAGAATGCAGGTTTAAGGCACTTCTGCATTGGCTTCACTTTTCAGACCCTGAGGTTGCCGCTTCCCCTATACCTATAGCAATCTAACAAACTGTTGTGTTTAGTCTACTCTGTTTAAATTGTGAGAAAAGAAGATCTAACAATATGGGTTAAAAAAAAAAAGATTGCACTTAAATCTACTCTGACCTTATTTACTTTTATTCAGATTCTTATTGGATGGAGCTTGTTTCAAACACTGTCCCACATACCTCTGTCTCATCTGGCAGATTATTCAGCATCAGTTGGCTGTTTTGCTTCACTAATGGCCTGAGTGCAGAGGCTTTTGTTTTCTTATCTCCATCTAGCATGGGTAGGTGGCTGGTTGATGGCTGCTTCATGCTCACATGAGGATACAATGATCCAGTGGAGGACAACATGAGCAATCTCAGAATGTACACACACATTCCTGAAATTCAGACAGCATTTGCACCAATTAGTGGAATCTACTTGGGATGGAATTGCACACAAGGGATGCTGCCATATACAGTGGCATGCATGCATGTACAGTATGTACGCTTATATACACACAAGGACATCTAGTCCTCTAAGATCATAATTGTTAGATACAGTACGTATAGTTTAACTGGCATGTATCACACATGCCTCCTTTTTCAAGGACCCTCATGACAAATGGACCATCTTTAGATGTGTACTTTCCTCTTGGAATGAAGTGTTCCTACATTACTGTATGCTCTGTTGCCCAGAGGCTCTGATGAATTCAGCAGCCTTTATCCTCTTCTCTGGTTTTGGTTCTACTCTGACTCACCCTGCTTCCTGTTGCTCTGATCACTGAGCTCTGATCATGTCCCTTCACCCACTGTTCTCCCCTCCTCCTACTGACTTCAAAGCTGGAAATTTCATCTGCTTACAAACTGCAATGTGAAGATGCAAAAGGTAGCTGTGTGGTTAAGAGCATATACAACTAGGGTCTGTTTTAGTAGCTGTGTGAGTGTTTTATATCTTAAAGATCCCCTCCCCTCAAAAGAATTGTTTTTCGTATGTTTAACAGTCTACAAAATAACAATGGCAAAGAAAACTGAAACCTCCAGTGCATGGTCAGTAGAGTCGAGAGCTTGCATTAGCATAGGTAAAGTTTTGACATGGTAGAGTGTGCACTTTTTTGGACGTAAACCGGACCCTGGAGCTTCCTTCCACTATCTACCCAAAAGATCCCACTAGACCGTAACGCTGTGACAGTTACAAGCAAACATTCTAATAAAACAACCTAAACAAATAAAAGATGCTACTACCAATGGGATACTTCTGCTTGTCGTCGATTTTGGTGCACGACAGACTCCTCATCCGAGTCAAACGTGTTTTTGTACTCATTCATGTGTATTACATATACATCCTTGATTGCTTATTAAGAGTGTGTTGCTCAATGAACAAATGTTAAAAACTTTTATCAACATTTTTTGCTCACATCTCAGTACTTTTTCCAGTTAGCAAATTACTATTTCGATGAGGCTTTGTATGTATATTTGAATGAGGATACATTTACAAATGAGCGTGCACAGTGCTATTCGAAATAGTGCAGCGCAAACACACTCTCACTAAATTAAGGCACTCTTCTTAATTGACAGCAGTCAGTGATTTGTGTTTTGTGTTGAGCAGCATCCTAGCAAACATCCTCCTAGACTGGCATTAAATAAATCGGGCCCCTCAATCAGCATTTCCACCACATCAGCAAACAGCAACTAAATCCCTCCTCTCCCAAAAGCTCGACATCACTTTGCTATTGGCCAACCATGAGAGGATGTCAGCGGGCGTCACTGAAACACACAAACATCCCCAGTCCGCTCACCATCTTTATGATGTTTGCTCATTACGTCAACTAAAACTCAAAGCTAATCTCAAGGGGGATCAATATTAAAGGAGTAAATACTCCAGTAAGACACATACTCACTTACTTTATTTTCTGTAATTCTTTGAATCTCCCATGCTCACCAGTCCATCTGAGCAATCTAAAAGGAGTCGTTCTGCCAAAATTACAATTGATCTTTCAAAAAGTTGATGGCAACATAACAAGACCCTGTGGAGTAGGGGACATCTTTCACAGTCATGGAGCGCTGCCTAAGTGAGTGAAGAAACGAGAAGGAAAACAGCCTTCTCTTAAATATTAATTTTTAAATTAGGCATCCCCTCAGGATTGTTAGTTTTAACACTTTTCTTGGAAAGTAATGGTCAAATGGGACCTCAGTCAGTCTATTATAAATTATGAACAGCCTTTTTTCATACTGAACAACACACATAATATTACAATATAATAACAATGTGAAGAAAAATGTCCCCAAGCAATTAATTAAGAGAATAGTTGTGGTTAATCCAATGGAGAATGGCATACAGAAAAATGCTGGAACTAACTATATATTTATTTTGTAATAGTTATGAGTAAATGCACACATGCTCTGGCTCAAACGTTTGGAGACTCCCATGCGGAGACAGTATTGATTATATTCACACACCATCGCACACCCATGCACAGTATTAACTGCAATGCCCAGAATCACATTATTCTCGTTCACATTAAAAATGTCTACCAAACCCAAATTCTAATCCATCTTCCTTCTAAGTGGCTCTCCGACTTAAAGTGGTTTTGTAAATGTATACTGTAATACAATAATATATCCAACAAAAAATCAAAAGGAAGCGAAACACGAGTCCATTTGTACACTTCTGCCAGGCTTTAGAGGAAGTAATGGAGAGAAAAATGTTTTAAACACATGCCACACTGTAAAACTTTAGTATTTTCTGATGTTTATCTTTACATATTTACCGTTATGTCAGTATCGTTTTGGCCAACTTCAAAGTCTTGGTTGAATTCAATAACTTTTTTCACTATTATGTTGTATATATTAAATTGTGTACTATATTCTAGGGATTGAAAAAACATTTACGGTAAAAGACAAGACAAAACATTGAAAAGGGCTTTTTCTATGCAACTAAATCCTGTTCAAATGATAATGATTTTTACAGATGACAGAAAATATATATCCCCTTTAAAAACACCAGAGGAAATTTGGATTTAGAACTCTGAAAATATCAAAATGAGGAAGCCGCACAGAACTTATTGATGGGCCAAACCCACTGAGACAGTCCTTTAGGCTGCATTTGAAATATTCCTCTTTTCCCCTAGACAGCGTCTTCAAGCACAGAATCTGATTGCAAAAGGTTGAAAAGGTCTGCCAGCCGCCCCCCTGGGTCAATAGGTTCACGCAGCTCTGTGCAGACCTGAGGCAACCAGGGGAAATGACCCAAACAGCTGACCTTCTCAGTATCCATCCTCAGACTAAAAGTTCCCTGAAAATTGTCCCAATATCCACCGCTGTGTAAATACCTTTAGTTAGTCAACCATGCTAACCAACCTAGTCACCGTGCTTAGGAATTTAATACACCACTTCCTGGAGAAGTTTCGAATCCTCAGTATCTTTAGAAAATATGTCTTGCAGTCAATAGCAAAATGTCATTACAAATGTGTGCACCACACTTGTGCAAAACCTCCAACCCTACAGTATACCCTCAAAACGAAAATGTGTTTATATTCTACTCATTTTCTATACTAAATACATTATTTAGGAATCATAATTGCTACCTGGACTTTGTTCATGCAATGTTGTTTCCAATCCAGGAGGTGAGACATCCTTGCACAGCACCTGCATAGAAAAATCATTTTACTAGTATCAAAACACACAGTCTGACTTCACAGTGTTAGATAGGTCTAAGGTTGATATTTACAACAGATTGAATCAACCACAGTTCAGTGACATCATTTAAATGTGGTGATTTATTTTGTATTTAAAAAAAAAAAGAAAAGAAAAGAGGAGCCAGCACATTTTAAAGATTGTGAGGCACAGGAGTGTGTGCCAGAGGTTTAGTTTACTGAAGGAACTCTAATTATTGACAATGAATGCTGTGCAAGGACTGACTAATAAAAACTGAATTATGGTTAGAAATTAAATTAACAATAGGGACTGTCAAAGACAGAAGGTGAACAGCCCCAGCAGGATAATGGGTGCTGGGCTGATTTCTTTGCAGGTCTATTTCAAATGACTGTGACATCTCCTACAAATTGGAAGCCCTAACAACAGAAACAAATATGACACAAATTTCAGAGACGCAATGAAAGGGGACAATGAATAATGCAGAATTTCTAAAAATCCAAAACAGAAGTACACAAACTACTTTTTAAAAAACTGCATGAAACTCTCAAATCATCTATCGTTTGGTCTGACGTGAACAATAATGTGGACAGACACACAATTATGTTGCAGCGGAAAACTTTGGAATTCTCTCCAAAGACGGACATAGAAGCTTTGTCTGAGGGAAACTTGTGGCTTAACATCAAAACTACTGGCTTACAACACGGTTGTTGGAGGAAGAGTGAACTAAAGAATACATAATCGGATAGATCAAACAAGGAGGCAGACAACATGGACAAGGTCTAGCCGCAAACCTGATCATGAGGTCATCTGCTGGTGCCACAGACAGCAAGGCGATATTTTTCCTCTGTTGGCTCTGGGATCAATCGGTGGGGCGGTAGCCTCTCAAACCGAAATGCTTTCTGGGCCTGCTGTACTTAAGTGCAAAAATAAAGAATCCCCTTTCATTTGCCATATTGTTGAAATCTGAACCCAAAGTTCAGTGATGTTTGAGTTAAGCTCACACAGTCACTAAGATACATGGAGGGCAGTCAGCTGCAACAACAAACATAGTGTGCAGGGAGGTCAGATACGGTACAAAGACACAGTTGTTTTTGCCCTTTCTATAGGCGTTTCTATTAAAGCTTTCAATTTGGAAATGACAGATCCAATACAATGCTCATTTGAAGGGTCTCTTTAGAGATTGGATTATATGTAATGTAATGTAATGATAAAACAACCAACATGTTGAACCACTAAAGTAAATTAATCTCGATGTGTTGCTGCTCCTATTGCAAGACACTCTTAGAAGTGTTAACCTCCCTCAACAGTGCATGTTGAGCATGTGTTTAAACAACCGTTTTATATCAAGCAAAGGGGTGAAATCGTGGCGCGATGAGCAATCACACGCAAAATCGGACTTTTATTTATTGTACCTATTGCTGCCTATATTTTCACTTCTTGAAAAAATCAGATTCAGGTTTGGTGCGGATTGAAATAGATAAGAAGTAGCATACAATGGCAAGACCAATTCTAAAATAAATTGTATCAATATCCTAGTGGTTTTTTAGCAATATTATTTGTAAAATAATTTCTTTGTATGATTGACTGAAGTCTCATATTGATTTCTTTTTTTTGCTCACAAAACACACACACGCAGTCTAACAAATATAATTCATAAGAGAAGGAGGATGGTAGTATAGAGCTTTATTTATTTAACCAAAATGAATGCTAAAATGAAGAGTAGAGCTGATCATGGTCAGTGCTTACTGTCTCAAAACGTTTAATACATTTCTTACCCAAAAATGTCAATATGTTCACAATCTAGACTCTTGACAGATAAACAGGAGAAGAACTGAGAACTGCACCAAGTCCTCTCGAGCAGCAGGGAAATGCTGTGAAGTTTGTTTACTTGCACACGGATGATTCCATTAATGTTAATCTAACAGACGAATCATAGGGGGGAATGGGATATTTGGAAAGTTTAAACCAGAGCATATTCATCTGAACTATGTTCCCATGAATGAGTAATCAGGAGAGAGGTTGAGGCCGGTTACTAATAATGTTGTGGGTTGAATCTCTTATTCTATTTGTTTTATTGTGCAGAAGAGAGCACATGTGAGCAGATCAAACCTATTGTTAGAAGTAGCTCCCTGTAGCTTTTGTTCAGTATGTACTGTACAGTATATGATTATGCAAGGTGAGCTATTGTCTCTTCCTTGTCTTACTTTGAATCTTGCGTGGCAGATTTAAAAATATGAGTTTTTTTTTTCATTCAGAGTGATCAAATAATAAACATTCAGTATAGGCTGAACCTATTCCTACTAATTACACCTCGTATTTGTATATTCACAGCTTTACATGAGCACAACCTCATTTATCAATACATTTGTGAAAATAATATAAAGTCTGGAGTGTAAGATTAAGATCTTTACGAGAGTTAAACTGCAAGACTATGTCAAATTTGGTAGTACACCACATAGCATAATACACTTTAAAGCTGCAGTTGATAACTTTTAGAAAAAAGTTCATACGTTCAAACGTTCATATTTGCTGAATCTCTGTGTCCTGACAGTGGTGCATGAGACAGACAATTTCTAAAAAATTAATAAATAAAAAAGGCAGTTGGATGTAGACTCTCAATACGTAGGCATGACTTTCTTCTTACAATCTCTTGGGCCTTTCATCATCTCTAAAACCATGTTATCTGCAGTAAGCCAAGAGCCAGCTGTCAACATATAATTGCCATAGAATGAGTCACGAGCTGCCTCTCGTGTGTAGCTGTTGTTATTCATGTATGTTGAGGGTCAGCACTGCTGCTCTCAACCATAGTATCCTAGTTTATACTGTTATTATCTAGGTTACATACTTCATCCAGGATTTCATTGTTTCATGAAATCGTCTTTTTCTGTGATGAGTTTTGAGTGTTTGGTGATTCAATGTTTTTCTCATGCTAGCTAAGTCCCTAATGAGGGCTATGACGATTAAAGGTCAGTCAGTCCTTCTAATACCGTCCTGATTGGCCCTAATTGAGCCCTAATTGTTGTGTTGACACTTCAACGTTTTCTCTTCAACCATCCTCGAGCCAAAATGTCATCTGTTCTCTCCATTGACATTGAGGAACTACTACACCAAGATGCTATTTCTATAGAGCTTGTCAAATGTGGGAGGAGAATGTGCATCACTGTATTTCATGGTACAGAAGAAAACTGGGGAAATAAAACCCATGCTTGACTGGTTTCAAGCAATTATACATACTTATTGTGAACAGCCTGTTGGAACTGATCCAGATGGATGATGGTTTCACCATAATATTCCTCAAAGACTCTTACTTTTATGTCTCACTTGCTCCCGGGCACAAGAAAAACATTGCGATGCTGGTCCCAAAACACCACATGGTCGCCAATCAACATGAGCCTAATCTACTGGGGAAAAAACTCCAAGAGGTTGCTTCTCCCTCTGGGGACTCTGGGAACATACTGGTGTTCACAGATGCAGTGCACAGAGGGGGAGTCTCGGAGGAGTATCAGGACTTGGAACTGATAGCGGAGGTCTCGCAACACGAGGCAAGGATGCAGTCAGAGGTGGCCAACAGATTGAAAGCCACAGAAAACCATTGGTTTTGGACATCGCAATCAGAATGATCCACTCCCTCAGAGCACTTGAGTCTTGACCAACAAAAGGCCAGGGCCGACAACTGAAACGTGTGAAAAAAAAAAAAAGACTTTGGCTCTGTCCTCCGTGTGAACCCTCCGCTGATTAAAGCGGGAGGAACTGAAAGCAATGGTAGCCTTGGAGCAGAGAAGGATAATTCAATTGACACTGGTGCCACCATGAGCACACAGAGTCATACAATGGCTCTAAAAATCTAAAAAAAGTTAGTTGCCCAAACTAAAAGATGGCATTGCTCTTTTCAACTCTTTTGACCTGTCACCATTTGTTACTGATTGTTAACAATATTTGCAGTTTTTGTATGTCATACGCACATCATTGTATGCAGATACAGCACTAAACTATATGTTCATGGAGATACAGTCACAATACATAAATGTTAGGATGCCCACAAGCAGGAGTCTTCAGGCAGGGGTTAGTTGCAGACCAACCAGGTGTTTAGTTTACCCACAATGAACACATACAACAATGGCACTCATATTCTCCATATCACCAAGGCAGCATGTGGTCTAGACGGCAGCAGTGCTGGATGGAAACTCGCAGCCTCCTTCTTATATATTTTCACTCCTCACAGCAATTGTTCTCCACTACACACTGCAGCCACACGATCACATTCCTGACAGCAGCAACATCTGGGAAGAGCTCTCTTCATCTTTTGTTTTACCTTCCCCTTTACCAAATGGAATGTCCATTCTCACATATTTAATGATCTTTTAGATATCCTCTCTGCATATTTATTACCCTTTAATCCCACATTTGCAGGTATCCAACACAAATCCAGAGGTTTTCCCAACCTCTGTCAATAATCTGCATAATCATTTTTATGATCTTAAATTATGTTACACATGACAATAGCGTCATTAAAAAAAAACCTGATTAGAATACACCCCTACACTAATTACCACATGGTCTCTCCCGGAACCTTTACATTTGTGCTCAGATACCCTGGGGACTCCTTTAGCCCAAACACCCATAAAAGAAGACACAAGAGATGTGAGTGACCTGAACACAAACGTTACACATTGTATTATTGCACAATCAAGAATCTGTTAGCACTGCTTTTAATCTTTCATCACTTTGGCAAAGATTATAATGAGCACATCATGTTGAGGTAAACAAACTAGCCAAAGCTAAATATATGTTTGTCTTGAGCAAGCGGCAACCTCTGTGTCTGAAAAGTTCTTAAGGCCAGCAGTGGGCAACTCCACTGGTTGCAAAAAGAAGTCAGATTATATAGAACTCTATGAGAAAATGACCCTACTTCTCACTTGATTTATTACCTCAGTCAACAAGTTCCTAATGAGTTTATGGTCCCAATCGTTAGTTTCAAATCTTCTTCAATACAGCATGATCGTTCATTTAATAAATGATGGTCCCATTTAGAGGAAAACAGGCAATGAAGCAGCGTATGCTTCAGGGCGTGGCTACCCTGTGATTGACGTGTCAATACCGCACAGCGTTGTCCAGTTTTGGCGCTCTCTGTGTTTTTGTCTTAGAACTTCAACCCTTTTCAGTGTGTTTTCAGTTCATGAAAGTTAACTGCAACATTTTTGGTCAAATAAAAATGTCTAGTTCAGAGTTTGCTTTTGCTTTGCTCCACCCTTCTGGTTCCAATAAACCCCAAGATGGTGACGGCCAAAAACCGAGATGGCTGGCCTCCAATCAATTTCAGCTGAGAGGCAGCTACAATATCTACAAGATACACATTACAAAACATTCAACCCTTCAAGTGTGTGCCTTTTATTGTGCTAGAAAAACTAGTAATGATGACTTTAATTACAGTGAAGCCATTGTTGTTGTTCCTCAAACTTCGGCCTTTGGGAATGACATATGGATGAATCTTACATCTTGTAATTGGCCCTTATCCTGTTTTGTCGGATCAAAGAAGATTAATGGTTCACTATGACCTCTTAGTTATGGGGCACCTCATAATGATGTGTGATAGGGCCTTTTTTTTGTTGCTGGTATAAAAACTGTGCACATAAGCTGTTTTTATGCTTATTCAGCCATTATTGTTGTGCAGAGGGACCTGAATTGTCTGAAGGCAAAACTTGTGAGTGATCTCTGTATCATCAGAGAGCGGCTTACTGACAGCAGAAGTTTTGGGGAACATTAAGGCCCCTGTGTTTTGGTTCTAGACCAAAAATTAAAATAGCTGAAAGTTGTTTTGAGAACTGAGGTCTTTGTCTCCCTGTAATTATTCTAGGAAGATTAATGCAAGAATGAAATCCCAAGTCGCAAAGACTTATCCTCCAAATGGAAACATGGTGTTACGAAGATTATTAGCATCTTGCTTAGTTTTATTTTACTGCAATGTTACTGTAGTTCTTAGTAATATGAAGGTCAATCTGTGATGCTGAAACGGGCACAATAAGACCAGTACACCCACACAAATGTACAACACTGACACAGCAGTCCGCCGTACAGAAAGGAAAGGAAAAGACTGAGATTGGTTCTTAAACTTGGCAAACTTCCAGGTCTTTAAATGTCCTCCAGTAGCAACTAATGTTAACACAACTTATGCTCATCGTGGTGCTGCGTATTAATAATGGTGGGGTCTATAATTATCTTTCTGATGAGCGTTAGTTTAGCAGTTCTTGTAAGATTTAGGAAAAAGTCTTCCCTGCTACCCTCAGTGCTCGTGCTCTCCTACTGGGAACAGTATAAACTGCAAATACTATTAATGCAGACCTTAAACTTCAACATTTTTAAGGGAAAGGTCAAAGCATGGCTTGAGCACAGCTAATGGGTTACTTTGAGATGATTCTACATGCGTTTCCATAGTTGCTGCATATTGTTTTACACTATTGCCAAGGGACTGATGAAATCGTCCAGGCAAGAAACAGTAGCGTGAAATTATGTCATTACTTGGCAGAATCTCAGGTCTTTCAAGACGCCACTGCACACCTCGGGGTCGGAGTGTTTCAAAGGGCTCACAGGAAGCTGTGGTGTGATAGTTGGATGAACAAAAGCTTTTATTCATTTTTTTGCCTTTACTTGATTATATCAATCCTCCTACTTGTGCTCCTTAACATGGCCTTTTGTCTTGTGTCTGTGATAAGAAGCAATGTGGCGTACATAACCATACATCAAACTACCATGATGAACAATTAGAAAGTATTTTAGAAAACAGCCATTTAGAAATCTCAATTCAGTAATACAGTAGCGATTTACAAATGGAGTGCTTTCTTTTTATCGTACAGAATATGCTTTGTACTTAGTGAAATCGTACGTCTTTTAGACAAGAGTGTGTGCCTTCTATGTAAAAATGACAAATTCCTCATGCTTTTAATGTGCACGCTCATTGAGTGACTGAGGTTTTAGTTTAGCCTTAAAAGAAAATGGAAACTGTGTCAGTCTGTGAGGGTGCAAAATCCTTTGCCTGTTTAACAGAATTAACAACTCTGTACTCTCAAATACAGCCTTTCATAGACTAGCGTATAACTGTGCTCATTATTTTTAGGCTTCATTCATCCAATCTGGGAATTAATGTGTGTATTTTGCATATTAATAACAGAATGAAACGAAAATGAATCATACAAAACCGATTGAAAATCACATTTTGAAAATAACATTGGCAACACAGCCAGTCTTTATTAATTACTGAAGGGAGTCTGGTGCATAATCAGCAGCTCATCTGTGTTCTCTCCAAATTGTTCTCTTCCCATTTATACCTTTTTTTTTTTTTTTTACCCAAGTTGTTCTTATTTCTAGAAGAACTTTTTTTTCTTCATACAGACAAAAAATACAAATTACAGACATGACAGTATGATGACACAACAACACAAAGTAAAAAAATATTATAGTAATAAACAATTGGACAAAAAGTGAAAAAAAATCAAGATAAGAGACAAAACAGAATCAGTAGAATCACTTCAGCATTTCAAATAACTAGGTTGACAATCAAATACAACAAAAAATAAAACTCACAAATGACATGCAGTTTTTGCATATAGTCCCACTCTTCACTAGAGCTGATTCATCCCACTGTTTGTTGTTCTGTGCAATAGGTTTTCAACAAGAAATTGGATCCACAAAGCATTTTTGGAAACTTAAATTCAGATAACTTCTTGATTTATTTTTAAATATATATATATATATATACATACACAGTATATATATAATTATTTATTTTTTAGCAATCGCAATAATTGTATTTATTATGTGTGGACAATTTTCATCCATAACTCCCAACATAATGTTTAAAGGTGCAAATTTCAAATAAAAGTTGAGTGGCCATAACCAATTTTGGATATTGTTTTGAACATATGGACAATAGAAAAACAAATGCAACTGGTCTTCTTCTTTACTCATTGCAGAATGTGCGTAATGATGATTGTTCAATGTTAAACATGGTGAGTTGTTTTGTAGGTAGCAGTAATCTTGTAGAATATCTTCAAGCAAAAACAGTTTACTGAAACGCATACGGGTGACGAACGAATAGCCTCTTTTCAACAACTTTGGGGAGGATTAAGACATAAAACTGTTCTTAAAGCCTTTCTTATGTTCTTTAGTTGTTTTATTTATTTTTTTATTGCTTTCATGGTCAGAAGCGCCTATTCTTTTTCAAAGGCTACGTAGTGTGCAAATGCAGATTCTCAGCCTGACAGGTGATGTGTGAGGAGGAGATGAAAAGCGGAGTCAATAGGAAGGAGGAGGACAGCAGAATGACTACAACATTGCTTCCATGATGCATCGCTTGGCTCAATCCCCTATGGTGCAGCTCTTTATTATCTGTCAGGGTCATAGCACCATTGAACTGCGGGAGAGCAGGCGATATTAACTAGCCCTTCCTGTGCTGACACTTAATATTGGAAAAATGATGCCAATTAGCCCACCCTATACGCCCACACGCACTGTACATGGAAGATAAACTTATACTACAGGTCGTACAGAGTAGCACTTGGTTTATAGTTAAAAAAAATCAGAGCCATGCCCTGACTCACAAACACAAATATCCACTTGTAGAAAGATATCAACTCTGTGTTTTTTTTTCATGCTGTGTTTAATGTTATTGTGTGCAGCTGGGAGGACATGGAAGCTGAGAAGAAAAAAGATTACCTTTGGGCATGTGAGCCCCAGGCACAGTTTCAGAGAACCACTTCCAATCTTGGACACAACTCTCTCAGAGCCTCTGGGCTGGAAGAACCATCAGGATTTTCTCTTCTGTCTGATTAACAAGGACAGACGAAAGGTGCATATCCATTGCATGCACAACCTCTTGGCCTTTCTCATTTCACTATCCAATATCCAGGAGACAGCAGATTCCCCGGACATTCATCTTTTTTTACAGCAGTAATGTTGCTTGTCTGCATGCAGCCCTCTCTCAGCCTGGACACCAGCTTTCATTATGCTGTGCTGCTGCTAGGCTGTTAAAGCTTTAATCAAGGGTCTAATCGTACTATTGCCACTGATCACAAATGCATCTTGAGATCAATATGCGTTTCACACATGCAGAACCTCTCGGCAGCGAACACTGAGCAGCAGTGTGTTGCATCTTGTATGAAATCGAGCGGAGAGGGCCATAAATTAAAGATGACTATCAAAGTAACTGAAACCTTGTCTGCTCTTTTACATCACATGTAACCAGTAATGAATCATTTATCGTAACCCTTTGAATCCACTTTAGAGCCCTTATTAGATTCATTTGGTCATTAATTAAAGGGAGGAGGATTGAGGGAAAACCCAGCACGCTATTGTGAACTTCTGTTTTGAGGAGCTCCCTCATGATTTTCGGTCACATTTAGGATACACGGTGGAGATCTCACAGGGTCCGACATACAGTAAGATCTGACTCGTGTATGATTGTGGAGTTGAACTTTAAATACAAATGTGTTGGAAAAGAGCAGGGGTTGATGGGAAATCGGTCATAATGTCTATACATTTCCACACATATGACAAAGATAATGTAGATCAATAGAAACCAAAACCTAAAGAACACAAAACATAACTTTACCTGCATCAACACAATGCATACGATCTGTCACACACGACATTATGATCTAAAAATTGAGTATCTGCCACCTGCTCATCAAGAGCATTCAGCGGGAGTTCATAGTTGCATATATTTCTTACAGGAAATACAAAACAATGTTGGATACAATAAGAGACGTGATCAATAAGAAAATGCTATTTGTATCAAATAAATCAAAAAAACATCCTAACATATACAAATGTGTCTGTGCCAGGGCCTGACATTTTATGGGTAAAATGTGTTTAAAAAAAAGATTTTATTCAAGCATAAAAACTTCCTGAGACGGCATTACATTACATTTAGCTGACACTTTTGTCCAAAGTGACTTACAATAAGTGCAAACAATCATGAGGATACAGCAAGACTCTTATAAGTACATTAGCTTCAAATAAGCCAAACCAATTTAAGTGCAACATACAGAAATAAATGTGTGTGTGTGTATATATATATATATATATATATATATATATATATTTTTTTTTTTTTTTGTTCTTTTCTTTTTCTTTTCTTTTTTTTGTATTGGCCAAGATGCAGTCGAAACAGCTAGGTTTTCAGTCTGCGAAGGAAGGTGTGAAGACTTTCTGCTGACTTGATATCATATCATTCTGGGGCCAGGATAGCAAACAGGCGGATTTTATTTGAGGGGTGTCTGGGTCCCACTCGCAGTGAGGGAGTAGCGAGCCGATTGGCCGATGTAGAGCGCAGTGAGCGAGCTGGGGTGTGTGGTTCGAGCACGGCCTGGATGTAGGAAGGATCCGTTTACAGCACTGTAGGCCAGCACCAGAGCAGATGTGTGATATGCGTTTCTCATAGTTTAACATGTTCTCCATATGACTCAATGTTCACATTCACAAATAAGATCTTTTAACCCCGAGCTTTTAAGACGTTAAAATGTACGTTTCTGATAGAATGTCCCCTCTGCTTCTCCCCTCTGTTGTTTTTTGCGGCGTAACACTCATTTTGTTAATATCAGTTTTATATCCTGTCTGCCTTTTAATGTCTGAATAGAGCTATTTTTGTGACTGCTGACAACAAGAGTTATGCAACAGGTTTTGAGCACATCTTAGTGAAATTGAAGTGGACACTGGCTTTTGTTTGAGTGATACCTCCAGACACTTGTTGTTGTCTTTGTCATAACCAGACTGAGGTCACCAACTGACAGAAACTGTCCAGGCCCAGCTTTTCTCCCCCTGCCCTTGCTCTGCCACACCTCATTAATCATATATCAAATCCCTGAGAGGAGCTGCCCAACAGGGTACGGAAACGGCTCTAACTTCAATTTCAAGAATAGAGTAGGGCTTATGAACATTTCTTTTGAAATCAGATAGGTTTTTAGCAACATCAAAATGAAAATTAGATTGAAACTAAGTGACATTAGGACTGTTGTAGTTTGAGTTGGCATTTAAATTAAACTGTCATTCTCAAATCTTACACTACTGACAAAAGACAAACAAAATACGGATCCATTCCCTGCTGTCACACACGGAGTAGAACACATTAGTTTCGAGAGCACAAAGGTCTAAGAGGAGGCTTGGAAGCCCAAACTGTTCAATATACACTCATTTATTTATTTTACATAATTCTTTTAATATGATTTTTGATTTTTGATTTTTTTTAAAATGTAATTAATATTGAACACTTTGTGTATACTTGTGTTTCTATGAAACCCCAAAGGTGGAAAGAAAACATTAGAGCTTTAATGTTGGAAATTCGTAGATTTTGTTTCTCAACATTTTTTTTCAGGAGTCCCCCCCACGGCTCCATCATTTTATTAAATTTTTTAAACTACAGTGGCATTAATATGCCATCGTAAAAAACCTTATGTGCCTCATGGAAACCTGTAAGGATTGGTCGTAAATTATTAAAACGTGGTGAGCGTGTACTGGTCTTGACTTACGACCGTCATTAAAAGACAACATGCAGGAAAAAGGGGAAACTTCACATGAATTTAAACTCCACCGTAACACGTTGTCAGCTATTACTTTGATCATGCACAGAAACTTTGCATGCTTGGTGTCTTTTAAAAGTTAAAACTTTAAAATATAAAAATTTAAACAAAAGTTGACTTGATAAATTGAAAGTACTTGACAACCCATCGTAAAACACAACCGCTGTGTGAGCCGTATGTCTATCAGCATTCATTGTGACTTGTGCTTCCTGCTAATGGAGGAAAGCGGAAAGAATGTCCCACAGGTTGCCTATTTATACCCTCCCTCTTAAAAAGGAGCGCCTTCCACAGCTGCGTGTGTAACTTATAGTGAAGTGCTCGTGAGCAGGGATCAGTTTAGAGGGTATACATGTGATGTCACTGTGACAGGCTAACCCTCCGACATTGTCATCCCTTAAACCAAGTGGCTGGCGAGGCTAAAAATGTACACGCGTAGGATAAACAACAATAAGCACTGGCAAATGACCTAAACCTCGTACTGCCAGCTCTGTTTATTCTCTTTGTGCTTTTTTGTTTTTGCACATTTCTGGGCTTCTTCTGCCATCCCCTCTTTAAAATACACAATCGTATGAATTATGGATTATGTCCTCAAGCAAAGCAAACTCGCAGAAAAATGTGCATAAAGGCTTGAAAAAGCCTCGCGCGCTTCCACTATAGATTTAATGGCAGGGCAGCCCCAAGGTGCCGTGGACTTACTAGAACTGTACATCAAAGCCTGTGAGTCTGTGGCAGAAGGATTGGGCGAGACAGACTTTGAGAGGAGGGAGGAAGAAGAGACGAATGTGGAAGTTGAAGGAGATGCATCGGGGACAGTGACACGCGCACATACAACGCGTAACATTGATTAATTACCATTCATCCATTGCTATCATTGATTTTACTGTCCAGAGTGATATTGACAAGTCCTCCAAACTAAATAATGTTATTGTGAAACATCATTTACAGTGCAGCCCATGCACACTGGCAGGCTAAATGGGGTTTACTAAAGTTTGTATACTATTTATGCATGGCGGTGTTTCCCAAGGGGAACTAAAAGTCTTTGTCAAACACTCCAAACACAATTTTTAGGATTCAGAAAAAGGACAGTTTCTCTCCCTTGTCACTGCTACACCAGACTGGACATAAATAGAGTGGCAGGACCTGCTCAGGGGGGGATACTCTTTATATTTTCATACAATGGAGAGCATATGGAAGAGAATGTAGACAGATGCACCTGGGCTTTGTGCTGGATTAGGGCAAAACAGAACGCATATTTGTCCGTCCACTGCTGTTGGATTACTCCGTTTTCTTGGCCAACTTTTTTTTTTATCTCAGACATATTCTTCCAACTACCTTCACACCAGTTGTAGAAATTCCATCCGAGAAAAAGCGAGACACATTCTGTTACTGCGATTTTGGAGCTGAAAGCAAATTCTCCTGTGTATTCAATGTCACTAATGATTTTTTAAATCGATAGAAAATGCATTTGAAAATAGAACACGTTACACTTCATAACGTATTGTATGCATAACACAAGGTATGGGCTGGGTCCTGATTCACTTGTGACTTTGAGAAGCCCTGCCCTCGAGTCTTTTCTGTATTTGTGTAGATGATGAGAATGTCTTTTGCAAGAGGTAACTTTACACATTAATCTTGCACCCATTATCAAAGTGCAGATCATATACAATCTATTTGCTTATTTAACTTTACAACCGGTTCAATCATCCCTATTCATAGGCAGCCTTCATATTCCACAGGTGTTTTCATGTCTTCATGATTCAGCTTTAACATACTGAATAACATAAAATCAACAATAAAATGTAAAGAGATTAATGTTGTGTTCCATGTTCAAACATCCCAGCCACACAATACATTCACATCACTCCTTGGTTGTACTACGTGGCAGTATGCAATAGTAAATACAGATTTTTGACAATATTCATCTATCTTTTGAGTTTTAACCTCATCAGTGGAAGAGGCCTGCAGCCAACTTGGCATGTAATGCTCCAATAAATATCAAAAAGCATGAATTACAATGGCAGCCAACAAACTAAATTCCATCCACGTCCACACTGGGCAATGGGTTTTCATATAATTATACGATTTGACCAAAGAAAATGAGCCAACTTTCTCTGGGAAATACTCATGCACTTCAGGTAAAAGGTGCACAGCAGACTGAGATGAGTAAATGGATGTTTTGTCCTTCTGTTAATGTAAAACTGAATGACTGAAGCTTCTTTTTGCCAGCAGACATGATGTGAGACGCAATATTCAGATGCTACAATTATCATAGTGCTGTGGCTATACAACAAGTGACTGGAGGCAGTAAACTTGAGAAGTTTTAAGCCTGGTTTTAAGTTTTAAGGCAGCAGAACCTGATGCTGCTGAGCAGAAAAACATATTTTTCATGTCTTTCTCCTTCGAACAAGTGATGAACGACTGCTGTAATGGATCTGAATAAGAAATGGAAGTGTGTGTATTTGTGCATGCGTGTCTGTACCGAGAACGAGAGCATGGTGAATTTTAAACAAGCAACAGTCATTCCGGTCAGATCTTTACTCAAATTCTTCAATTCCCCGGCACATCAACCATCAGCTAGTCCATTAAATAGTTAATATGCTACAGGGGCATGTAGCGCTTAGTGATTGTTAGTTCTTACAGTATGTTCCTTTATTACCTGGTGGATTTTAATATTACACAACACGAAGGAAATAAATAAGTGCAGTAGTCTTTTCTCAGAAGAAGAAAGCAGTGGGATGATACCACTGTTTCATGTAATAATTATCTCTGCAGCTCAGCAAATCGTTTTGTGCTTTCCTCTGATGTTTTCTCAAATGTGGAGAAAATAGAAGTGTAATGAGGGGTACACAATAAAACATATTTGCATTTCAGAGACATATGCAGTTTCTCTACTTCAGTGACCTAGCTTCTGCTGATATGTACATTCAATTGGGTGTAAGTTAACTCTTTGAACGTGCACTGTCCACATTTTAATTTAAAGTCTTTATTGTTATTATTGATAATATTACAGTATCTGTAGTAGTGGTAGCATTAGTTGTCCCTGATTTCTGAAAAGAATATTTGATTGGCATCTTTACATGTCCTTATAAGGCACAAAGATGATACGGGATGTATACTGTATGTGATATTGATTGACTGAGGTTTGGATGGAAACAATTAATTGACCTTTTGTAGTGATCTATTTTGAGATTTCTATATGGCGATGCAATGAAAGGGCAACCAAAAACACTCCAGAGTTTCAAGACTAAACAATTACCTGCGCTCTCTTTCTTCATCGCTGGCCTTCTCTCAAACTTTTCCATCCTTTGCTCTTCAAACACTTGTCTCGGCTTGGACCGATGCGAATATAAAAATGATTATATTGCTAGTTCTAAGCTGAATGCCGCATTGATATTTTTCTGGATTTGTATTTGTGAAAAAATGTTTTGCAGTTTCAATAAGGAATACTGCTGTTTCATAGTGCTTTTTAAAAGACATTTTATTGCGATTTTTCAAGAGACCCACAAAAAAATGTTCTGTTAAGGCTTTCAGAGTCAGTCATGGGCATGACTCAAACCTGGGCCGCGGCGGCAAGCACTCAGCCTTAATGGTAAGCACTCTACCTGCTGAACTACCTAGTGCATATTTTGGGGTTTGGGGGTGTCAATAAGTGCAAAGCACACATCATCATTTTTGCCATCCAAGTAGTTGACTCGCATCTTTTCACCCCACTGGCACCAGAACCCCCAAAACCTGCGGAGGTGACGATGAGGACCAGACAGGTTAAACCATTTGTTGGTGGCTGTGGCTCAGGAGGTGGAGTGGTCATCCATCAGTCAGAGGGTCAGCGGCTCAATCCCCAGCCTCCACAATCAGCATGTCAAAGTGACAATAATACAAAAATACTGAACCCCAAATTGCTCCTGATGGCCAATGGTGTGTGTGAATGGTTATCTCTGACGAGCATGTGGCACCTTGCATGGTAGCCTCTGACTGAATGCTGATATGCTGTAAAGCAGTTTGAGTGATCACTATGATTGGAAAAGCACTCTATAAATGCAGCCCATTTACCAGTTAGATTGATGTGTTACACAACTAGGCTGAAATCATTAGTCTCATTAGTCTCATGGTTAAGAAATTATTCTAAATTATTTATGCTCCTGTAACCTGTTTGTGCTGGGCTAAATGTTGGGATGAATATATTTTAAAAATATATATAATTAAAAAAATAATAATAAAAAAAATAAAAAAATAATAATAATTATTCAAGCTACTAGTTCAAACATTGAATTCACTCCAAGGCATGTCAAACCCACTCAACACTGACACATATTTCTCACACAGCGATGATGAGCAACACACACAAATGTAGTTTACGTCTTTTGGTCTCAACCCTTAAGACTCAAAAAATGGTGGCGAGTGTGATAAGAGGGTGCCGAACCCCCCCCCCCCCCGCCCCTTCTCCTTTGCCGTCAATCCTCCGGGCCAAATACTCATTCACTCTCACTGCGTGTGCGTCTGCTCGGGACAAAACCGCACGCAGCTGCTTTCATTTTCCAGTGCTCGAGACCGCACGAGCAGGAGGGGAGCTCGCGCTTCTTGCTGCAGGAATATCACCTCAGATGGATTTGATATAGGACAATAATACACATTTTTCATCTGATAATGACCAGGCAGTAGTTAGAAGTGCCGTTTTTAAAAAAAAAAAAGAACAAACAAAAAAAAAAAAACACAACAAAAACAAACTTGTAAATCCGTGCAGCCAGGTTTTGAATGTGTTTCATGTGTTTGCGCTCAACAGTGAGGTAGACCTTATGCTGGCACATTTTTACCGGAGTGTCGGCGTGTGATTTACCCCGTGGATGCGGCTGTCGGGGTCGGTGTCTGAGCCCTGCAGGATCAGCCTGTCATAGGGCATCATGATGCCTCTGGTTCTTCACAAGTGGATGAGGAATATTTCACCGGAGATGCTGCTGTTGGTGCCGATATTGTGGTTTTTACCTCTGACTGGAGCGGCTCCGTCTCACACTACCGAGCAGCTGGACACCGGGGTGGTAAGTTTTTTTTTCCCTATCTTTTCGAGGAAGTTTCGCTAGTTATTACCACTTTTGGACATGGGGGACGGGAAGTTTTTTTTCCCCCCCACTTGACATCCCCACTGGACACATGCAGTATAATGCTGCGTTGTTCTACCAGACCTCTCTCATAGAAAGGACAGTTTACCTTACGTTTGGATTTCGGAGGCAAACGCTCTTCTCGTAACACCTCGCAGCAGTCCAATGCAGGCTGGACGTGATGGAAAAATAAAATAGGAGCCTGTGGTCCATAGCAAATCCCTGTAAATGGCTTGCAGTAAATAAATGTAAATGTAGGCTATTTGTCTTCGCGGGATATCGACCTCCTCCACAGTATGCTGACATGGTATAGATATCCTGCACTGATGAATGGCAAAAGGGGGCTCACTTCCAACACGGTGAGGGACAATCCAAGCCATAAGACGTTATTGGATATTTCCTCCTCTCAGTCATCCCTCTAAGATACTGCTCCAATGTGTCATCTGATGCCAAGTTTAAACAAATACTGGGTTTAACATTTTTTTCCAATTTTTTTCTTCATGAGATGTGATGGAGCAGCAGATCCTGCTAAACCATTTAAAGAAAAACAGGCAATTTTTACTGTTAAGATATATTAAAATTCAAAATGAGCTGTGCATCTAGTAGTTTTAATTAAATGTCAATTGGGGAAATAAGAAATCAATAAGTAAGTCCCTGTTACTAATATTCACCTCATTTGTTTTGTGAATGTATGCTTTTTGATAACGAGTTAGACTCACCCTTCCAATGATCTGAGCAAACCAAAGCTATTATAGGACATTTTCATCGATTGTGGTTGGACCCACAATAAACTTCAGCTTTGTATTCAGAGTTTAATAAACGCAGCACCTGCAGATAAAACAAGTGCTCATTAGTAACTCTTTGGGCAACCTTCTAATTAATCGTTTGCTTTTAATGGCTCTAATATCAGCGTACATTTCTCATTTGCATGGATGGATTCATTATATGCTGCCGCTCATCCAACTTCTGTCTCTTCAGTGTCTCTCTTCTGCTCCATTGTAGTTTTTTTGTTTTAGGTCCAGAAGCTTGAGGATGATTCCTATTATTAAAGACATTGCTGAGGTATTTCTATTGCTGGACCACCTATACTAACTCCCTGTGTATGTGTGCTACGAGAAGACAACCATTAATTCCCTTGGTCTTAGATTCCCTTAGCTGCAGACATGAATCGTCCCTCAACGTTGTTGGATAGTTGTACGGTGTCTTATTACAGTTTTTTCATTGTAGTTGCTATCATCTGTTTTTTTCACAGGATATTTAACACATTTGGGGGTTTCGATGTGAATGGTGTTTGGTCAGGCAATCCTTAAAGCTGCCAGGATACTTTATTATCCCTTATCACGCTATGTTTGAGTGTGTGAGCAAACACTTGGCTTCTTACCCCATCCAGCAAGAAACAGAGCAATGTGGGCATCACTGGGGTTCTTCTTCTCACCACACATCCTGTGTAACTGCAAAATTCACTTTGGTTCATCACCAACTGTTGAGAAAAAGATCAGTTTATTGCTCTTGAGGTATTCAACTCTGAACACTTTGTATGGGCTCTGGGCTGGGAGCAGCTGCCCACAGTTTCTTTTTAATGAACCTACGAACCAAAACAACGAAAAGGGGCTTAAAGATGCTATATCCTTATTCTCAAAGAGATTGGCAGCACAAACAAACGTTTTACACATCACTGGAAAACAGTCGACGTGGTGTTGACGTCCAAAATATTTTTAACTGCAGGCTTAAATTAAGAGGAATTATTTTAGATTATTTTTGAAAAATGACAATTTGGGGAAGGGGCCGTTGACCCCCCCCCCACTTTACGCCACTTGCCAGATTTTTACATCCTGGCTGGTGTGATCCCATTGCAAAGCGGGCTCTAGTTCTAAATAGCTTTGAGATGTCAATAGCTTTTCAACCAAATTTACCCCAGCGTTAACCTTGGTGTGTAAATATCTTTTGACGTGGGTTGGTTACCTCCTGTACCGTAAAGTTCAAGCAACAACTTACCACATGCAGTAGTCATAGTGTTCAACTGTGCTTTGATCAAAAGCCATAGTGACTTGTGACAACGGGTCTTGTTAACAAAGGCAGACACATATTTTTTTTTTGTTTGGTGTGAAACGGTTTTGAGAATGACCAAGGGAGTTGGACAGACGGAGCACCCGTCCAAAGACACACTCCTCCCCTGAGACTGCCCGATTGACTTTTAAATTAGACTTCTCCTGCATTGATGCAATTGCTCTCAGCTGTTGAGAGCAGGTGGATAATTGGTTGTTGAGGTTTTAAGTAGGTTCTCCAATCTTATCCCAGTCGTGTTCATAAGTGCTATACATTTGGGACTCGGCCCACAAAAACAGCCGTCTACCCACAGAACCGTGTCCTGATCTCCAGCTCTGCAGCTCTGCAGCTCCCCAGACCCATTTCACTTCAGAGCCACTGTGCTGCATCACTTGGCTTTTAGTCGAGCTTGAGCACTGAATGTATCCTTCTCTCCTTGTAACTACTGTACACTGCGACAGTAATTAGCTGAACCACAAACTTAAGCACAGCTCTGAGGCATCCAGCTTCTAGTCTTGCTGTTATCTAGCCCAATATAGAACTGCAGACCAAGAATTTGCAATTTCAGCATTTTCGTGAAACTACTACATAACAGCTATAATGTTTTCCGCTCATCATATCACTTTACTCCTGATGGCTGTTATTCGCCTCTAGTACAGAACGACAGAGCTCCTTTGGGGACGATTCAGAAGCAGTGCTTTAGTTGATTTAGCAGCTGCCACAAGATGGAGTGAGGTGACCTGATCAGCTGCTGATAAAACTACCTTTAAATACTATTTAATCCTGTAGAAACTGACCTTGAAGAATGCGTGCGTGTGCGTAGCATTTAATCTCTTTCAGTGAGGAACAATGCATTTCCAATGCGTTGTCGGGGCGTGAATCGCAAGTTTAATCACAATACAATATTATATCGATTTTTTGGACACCGTACGACATTTGCAGATAATACAAAGTCTACCACGACACGATTTCGATTCAGGGGCAATGGATCGAGATGAGACGACATCATATGCCCATTTAACACAATCAGTTACACTAATATCAACTCGCAAAACGCAAGTAAAATATGATTTGACAATTTTATAACTGGGCTCTTCCAGACATTTAAATGAATAACAATCTATTCTTTTGAATAAGAACAATAAAATCAGACCTCTGTTGTTAGCGGTCTGGTTGCTGGTCTGAGTTGAGCTTGTGAGCAGCTTGTCACGTTAAACGAGAATAGTTGCTCCACCTTAAAGGTCGGCCCACCTTAATTGAGCCTGGGCTATTGTTGTTCCTAACTTCAGCTCTAACCCCCTTCACTTTAATCATGTATCAATGTTTTCACTTTGCATCTATGGTGTTGAATTGTTGATCATTGAACCAATCTGGATCGTTAGAACCCAATGCATTGTATGAAATAAAACGAGTGTGGGTCTGCCTGATGGGACAACCACATCCTGCCAGTCTGCTTCTAATTCTCATTTTGCTTTATGATTTCTACTCATGAGAATACCATCTGGTCTTATGTCCAGGATAAGAGAGAGAGAGAGAGAGGGAGGACAAAAACAACTGGTAGACGCCACCCTCCTCCGCCTACTTCCACCACTGGTCCCACTTACTCTCCCTTCCTGCTAGGCCTCATAATACTGAGTTCTTTTGCAACTAGCCTGCCCGGCACCAGTACCACCACCCCTCATTATCTCTCTCTCTCTCTCTGCCTCTCATGAGTGCACATTTCACCAGTATCATATTCTGCCCCCTCAGTCTTTCAGTCTCCATCCGTCAGTTGTCTTCTTCCAATCTACATAGGAGGCTTTCTTCTATTAGCACATCATGGATTCTTCTGATTACACCCAGAGGCCCAGGGGTGGAGGGGGCTCAAAAAGAAAACACGATGCAGTGACAGTCAAGGGAAAGTACGATGTAGGAATTGCTCTGCTGAAATAAGTAATGAACCAGACAGGGTCAAGAAAGGAAAACACATGAAATGAAAACATAGAGAATATATCATCTAAAGAGTGGCATGCGTGGAGTTGGGATCCACTTTTTCTTGACTGTGTAATGAGAGTTCACTTTTGTGTGTTGTACCTGTAAGATATTTTTAAGTTATTGTCGTCAATAGCCGTGGCATGAATGCAGATTTAGTAGGGACAAACAAATCAAATGAGTAAGAGCAAAAAATGCGAGTTGACTTGTGTTTCTCTTCCTTGCAGTGTCATGCCAGATCATTAGGATACTTTTAGCACCGCTGTCCTACTTCCCTCAAGCTGTGTGACCTTTGTGCCTGTAGCGCTGCATCACGGGACTTGTATTCAGGGCAAGGACACTTTTTTCTCATGCACGTCAAGTGGGAGATGTCTGCACAGTAATATAGAATATATCATTCTGTGATGATTTGACATAGAGCACAGGAGACAATTCAGCATGTTATATAAAGCACAATCACAGCTTCTCAATAAGAGGGATATACTGTGGAAACCAACCAGTACTTCCAATCGCAGCTTTGCTAAGTGTATCAGTTCTCCAGGGAGTTGCAAGTTTCTGAGGAGATGTCAAAGAGTTTATAATGTCCTTGGAGGCCTTTTCAAGAAAGATTTTAAGGGCCGTGCTACTTTATTGGCTGCCACTGCAGCATGGCAGTGTGGGACTTTTGTGGGCAGCAGTAACATTTCTGCTTGATGTTTTTTTTTTTTTTTTTTTTAAACAGATACATTTGAGAGAATTCCCCTGCCACAAACTGAATACCCCTCTGCTAACCACTCTATTTACAAGACGGCGACCTGCCACATATGTCTGTTTGTTGACAGATTTGGTTAACACAACAGCATCGCAACTGTGCCAGATGCAGTCACAAAACTTTAAAGGTGTGTGGTTGAGATCAAAATGAAGGCCAAGCTGAAGACGGCTGTTGTCCGAGCAAGGAAGTAGTAGATAGGAAAGCCTGCTGGTTTACATTTTGTAAGGAGCAGGTCATAGATTTCTTAACACTGCATGTGTTTCTTGTCTTTGAGCAACATGTTAAATCCCTGTCTGTTACTGTGGTAGTGAATCTGACTGACGATGGCTTAGATCTACCAACAGTTACACTTCTGAAAGACGTCTAAAATGGTCCAGCACAAAGCTGTCTAGTTTTTAAGCAGTAAGACTAATTTGCTATATATTCTTGGTAAATAGAGACTTGTTTTTTTTTTCAGTTCTTCTCCAAACTATAAAACATAGCTTCATCAAACTGCTCAGCTCCCTTCACTGCAGCAGAAAATGTTTGCCTTCTGGAAGAATTCAGCTGTTGCAAGGACATTTTATTGTAAAAACTTTGACAAACGTTTAACAATACAAAAGCTCAACCTGTGCAGTCCTGTGGCAGGGCTTAGATGCTGAGGCTTTTTAGTTTGGCAGGGCTGAGTACTTCAACTATCAGTCAGGATAGTCAGCTCAGGATAGTTTCCTTGGGCAAATGAAACGTAGGTCTTACTTCTGTGTTGAGCCTGAGGGTCTGAAGACCAACTTACTTTAAAATAAGTTTTGTCAAACTGCCTAACTTGCTTTACACTAATCTAAGAGCAACATTAAGACTGACCTACGCTTCCGGTCCCTGGAGCTCCCGGGGAAATTTGTTCGTGTACTGCATGTGCATTTCATTTGATATACAAAGAAACAAATGAAGTCTCTCTTTGCTGTGCTACTTTGTGTAATAGTACAATGATTGAACTCATTTGCAGAACAATACTGCCGTGACTGTAGTTGCATCTCATCAGTTTATTTGCTTTTCATTTCAAAAGAAAAGTGTGGATATATCTAAAATGTCCATTTGTAAACAGTCACAGTAAATATACCCCTATTTCTGTGTGATTTCTGCAGTAGTGATGGATTTAATATTGTGGGCAAGGGAGTGCTGTTTTACCACAACAGAGCTGCACGCGATAGTCTTTTTCCAATGGCTTGAACTGACTTCATTATTTGAGCAGACCCACTCCGGGGCTCCCCATATAGAAAACCTCAAATCAACTCCATGTGGACAGTTCTATTTTAACCCGAGGAGCCCCGCCTCTCCTTCTTGTCTTCAACCAGATCAAGCTTTTGGTTGCCATTGCTAGTCAAAGGGCCGACCAGATCTTGTAATTACAGTGGTTTCTGGTGTAGCGCTGGCTCACACGCTGAAGCTCAAAATAATCTATAGCCCTGCCAACTGAACTGGCAATAGGCTGCTTTAATAGTACGATCAAGAAAACCCAAAAGCAACAACAAAGCTACTCTGAAATTGCTTGCAGAAATTGGCAGAATAATAATAAATGTGTTTTTTTGCGAGTGTGTGTGTGTGCACATCACTTTCTTCTCGCGTGTCGCTTTGAAATGTGTGTATGCATGATTGCGTGTGGGCGCCGCTGCCACATTGGTGATCTCATAGTTGGTCACATTTGTCATTTCTTAACAAGTCATAGCGGGGGGGTGGATTGATGAGGACAATCGCTTATCTGTGGAGTCATTTTCACTAATGTCATGATCTCATCTCTCTGAAGGTTCAAGTGAAATAAAGAGAATTAGATAGGGGGGTGAAGGGGTGGCAGAGATAAGATATGTCTCCATCCAACTATAACTGCCAATTAAGCCCACTTCTTTTTTAGTCCAGTGTTGATACTCAACTTCCTGTCAAGTGAATATAATGAGCCACTGACGGTTAACAGTCTGTTGAATTTCAAGTTCTACCCATGATTGTGTGAATTGCAGACGAGGGTTAATTTTGCTGAATAGGGCCGTGCTCTTTTTGTCGTTTTTAAAAATATAGAGTCAAACACATACAGGGATGAACACACACACGCATATGTACATGTACATGCATGCATGCATGTGTATTTTTGCATGTGCATACTTGGTGTCGACATGCCAGTTGCCGGCATTCCTCAGCTAACTCCAGAGAGACATTGTCTTCTGTGTAAGGATCGCGATAGTAACACATGGCAGCTATTTTGTGGCTTTCGTGTAGGCTTTATGATCTGCACTTAAGGACAATCCATAAATCCATGCTCCATGTATTTCCTCCTACAGCTTTGAACTTTGAAAGCAGTTACTGAAACGCATACCATGTCGAAAACCTTCATAAATTGCAATTTTTTTTCCGAGGCTGCAGATTACTGTTATTGTAAAAGTCAGCATACACATAAGTAGAATAATATACCTCCATTTTATGAAGTACAGTGTTCCTGGTTTCCGTTAAGCGGATTTTGATTGATGTTTTTTCATATCCGTTAAGGCCATAGAGATTACAAACATCTACATGCGATATCGATTAACTGAACTTTTGACAGAAAAAAACAATTATGTACTTGTGAATGACCTTTTTCGCTGTGATGCAGTCTGAGATTTCTCAAATGTGATGCAATAGAAACTAGCAAGTTGCATTCAGAGTTTTGAACTTGAACATCTCCAACTCACCTTCAGCATGCAGCGCTAAAACAATCTTCTTCAAACCCTGCTCAACTGTGCCTGGAGCAATAGTAATCCCTCTAAAACAATTACGATGGACACGTTTGTTCGCATAAAAAAATGGCTTCCAATTTTTTGCAACTTTGTACCCAAATAGATTGCTTTGAGATACGCTGACACACGGGTTAACACAGAGAGAGAGAGAGAGACGGTAAAATAACTAATTGAAGATTGACTGATTGTCATGATCTGTCAGGTGTCTGTAGGTTTGTATATATTTTTGCTTTACCATCTTCTCCTTTATCCTGACTATCGGGGGACACTGGGCGAGCTTTATTCAATCCTTGTGTCTGTGGGTTTTGGCCGGGTGCCATGCCACATGACCGCCCATAGAGAGAAGAACTTCAAAGAAGGTTTGGGGGCTTTTCCCCCTCACTACAGGCACTGAAATTTATGCCTGTTAAATTAAGCTCCAGTTACCGGGGGATGTCCTAATTGGCTCCATCAGTATGTTTATCTTTAATCTTTTATTTTTATTTTAAAGTCCCTTTCTCTTGTGCATGCCGTTCTTTCCCTATATCATCCCTCACTACTTGATTCAGTCCTAAAAATCTCCATCCGTACTCCTATATTCTATTGAGTCGATTTATCACCTGACATATAAAAGGTTGGATAAGCGATGGACCACTTTGTCTGTAGTAAATACGTCTGAATGTACATGCACTATTTGCCGAGTTGTACGCGTGCGTCAGATTTTTGTGCACTCCTAAGACTTTGCTGGATTTGCCACAGGCGTGAAAAATGCAGCTTATAGGACTTGAATGTGCACAGGGATGACACTGGTGCATCTTGCTGGCCTCTCAAAAATGGAGGTTAGTTGCTTCTAGGACAGACGAAGCGCATTTTGCCAACGAGGCAGTGATTAACAGTCTCAGCAGAGGTTCCTGCAGTCCCTGGGAAAAAAAAAGAAAAAATCCCTAAAAAAAAAAAGCCCTCTGTCATATCGTCAGAAACAGAAGGGGCCAGTCATTGTCTGCACCATTGCAAACAACATGTGGGTGTGCCTTTTTTTAAAATTTTTATTACTTGGCAATCAATCTTAACACATATGCTAATTCAGTTTAAGATTAATGTGTGTTTGGCGCATGTAATTCTGAGGATGTATTCTACAGGCAGGGCTTTCTGTTGTCAGGAGTGCTTCTAAACACACACGCGCTGTCAAACACGAGAAGAAACTGATGAATGAGGTTTGGTATGGCAATGTGAGCATGCACAGTTTACTCATAAAACTGCTTACAAATGCTTGATTTACGCGGACCGGGCTTATTGCGGTGCATGTAAATGTGTTCTGCAATGTCCCGCTTCAACCTTATTTCTTCCAATAACTGGGTTTATTTTCTTCTCTTTCTCCATTCCCCTTAACCTCTGTTGTTCTCTCTCGCCCTTCTTTCTGCTCTTCTTTCTCTCTATCGGTTTCTGGCTTTCTGCATTACTTCCCCCCCTGAGCATGAACTTTTTTTTTTTCTTTCTCTCTCCACCCCTTCTCCCTCTGTAGCATTCTCTCTTTGGATTCTCGTCTCTGTTGTGTCTCTCCTAACATTTCTGTCTCTCCACCTTCCTCCTTGCTGCCTCCAGGGACAGACAGTAGTTGAGTCTCAGCACTCCGTACAACCAGCTGTTCCTAAACCAGGGATTAGATGATTCATTTACAGTCTCATCGTAATCCCTGTTGTCACGCTCTCACACACACAAACATGCAAATTAGGACACATTTTCCTCCCAAGTGTCTAGGAAATGACATTCACACCTCCGAGCTGAATGAAAACTGGGTGTCAGAGTAGGCACGTCCATCAGAATGTACTGTATCCTTTACAACAAGTCAGACTTGTGTCCCATTATAAACTCATTGTATCTGCAGGGGAGAAAAACACTTCCTGAAGTGATTGAATGTTTCAGCGGAGTGGCGCGTGTGCCTGCCATCTGCTTGCAACATAGTGGGCTGGAATGTAACTGATAACTTTAATTGTATGGCATCCCTTTTCTTCGCGGTGTGCCTTCCCTGTTCACCGCATGCAATCTGAGGAAAACAGTCAAATTATAACTCGGTAATTGAAAATAATGTCTTCTTATGAAACTGCATGAGTGGAACGAAGCCAATCTCTACAAAATTCCACGTCAAACCAGCAGTTTATTTAGATTGGAAGCTATATTTTTAAGATGACAATCTCTTTTATTATGTGAATATATATTGAGACTTTATGTTGATTATATTTTGCAGAAGAGCCCTCGCTAAGAAAAAGGCTGTAACTCTGCCTGACATCAATAATCTCATTTTACTCCTCGTTGAAATTAACTGGTCACTATAAAGCATAAAATATTTACCCCTGTGTTGCTGATTACTTGTTCTTTGGTGTCCACTCGTAAAGGATATATGGGCTTATATATGTACGTATATACTGTATTCTTTCTGATGCCCATTTGTTATGGAGGCTTTGCCACACATCTGTTTAGCAGCGGCAGTAACATTTGCCAAGTCCATTGTGGATCCACAGGAAATGTGACATAATATATGCACAAATAGTGCTATATATAATAACTGGGACAGATAATTTCAGGCATACAAAGAAAGCGGTGGCGTGGATGTACTGTAGATCCATTCAATAACATTGTTTTGTTTTTTTATTTTCACTGAACAATGCCCAGATTTTGAAATGAAGTGAGCGGTTTAAACCAGATTCAGACAGACTTTTCTACTCCCACACATCTCAAAGTTGTGTTTCCTGCTGCAACTCAAAATGTATCACTTATGATCAATTTTCATTGTTCATTACAGTTAAAGGAGTCCGCTCGAAGAGGACAGCTTAAAAGACGCTTCTGGTACACAGAGAGAAGAGAAAAATATGTGCAAAATCGATAACAGAGCCACAAATGCAAGTCTGCCGCTGCCTAAACTATCTAGTTGATAACCAATGTGAGCAGTTTACAGGCTGTAGTAGACTGTGTGGGATCAGCTTTCACAGTAACTGGCAGGAACATTTCAAACACCATCTGCTATGTTAAACATTTCACGTGGTCAACATATTGTACTAACTGTCATTCTAAAAATCCCCGATTTTAAAATGATAAACATTGGTCTTGAAAAAACAAAAAGGTGTGGAAATCAAGCAGACGACTCAAACTAGAGTTTCAGATCATTAAAATGACATTAGGAGCGTAATTCTACTTTCGTGACACGCATCGATGTTAAACTTCTGCAAAGACTGTTGTCACGCGTCAATTGTCTTGTGAAAGAACTTGTTGGAAATGTGATTATGGAATATAAGAATTTAGAATTTATTGTAACGCTGTGAATAGATAATTATATTTTTCTTCTCGTCTATGCATGTCAATGACATAACGGATAATTGGTCACTTCTACTGTGGTGTTACGATGACGCTCAAGGGCTAAAGCTGCTGTGGAAATCAATGATTGTTATGGAAAAATGCCAGTTCTGACTTCTCTCTGCAAGTTTTATTTATCTTGAGTCCGCAGCAAATAACTTTTAACTTCTAGAATTGAGCACGCTGGTGTGCTTTTGTAACGGTCACCAAAACAACACTCGTAAAAATTGTCCAGTGATCTTTTACTCATGACCTCCTCTGATTCAATTTCAGTGCTGCTGCCTGTTGACCTGAGTGCAGCTTTTGAACATGAGGTTCTTTGAAAATATATATATATATATTTTTTTTTGTATATAGATGGCTTTAGTACTCTGTGTTATAAAGGTTCTGTTTTCCCTCTCAATAAAACAATCTAACTTTATCATTTTGGTAAACTAATGAAATTACATTATTTATACTCATTAACACAAATGACTAATTAAAACTCATTGACCTATTTTAATTCAAAGAGTGGATGTCCCTAAAAATATTGCCATGTCTAATAAGTAATTCCAGTCCAATTTTAGATTATATTTATGTATAATAATTGGACAGATATGACAATTAATGAAAGCATAAATATGGGACTAGAGGAATAAAAAGAATCTTTGAGAGTTTCTAACATTGCTTTTTTTTTTTTTTTTTTATTCCACTTGGAGGATTTCAAACAAATATTAAAGGAGTGCAAGCTGTAAACCCTGAATACACACCTGCATGGGAATGTATAAAGAAGGAGCGGGAGGTCATGTTCAGTTTAAAGCAGTTAGAGGAAAGGTGTGGGGAATGCATCAGAGTAGGCATGGATTAATTCACCCTCTTTTACCGCCTGGCAAGCCAGCCTCAATTTTCTGTTCGATTAAACGTGTCATTCAGGCTGCATGTCACCCCCAATTTCCCTCTCTTTTCCATCCCCCTCTGTTCTCTCGCTTTTGATCTTATCTGTTTGCACAAATGAGACTAAGTCCTTCATTTCTTCAGTGAATTGTGTTTACGCTCAGGATGTGCCATTTGGTTCCAGGAGCTTCTCAGTCAAACAGACTTTAGCAAAGGTTTCATTCCTTGGATCCCGACATCATCCCGGTGTAATACTTTAAGTAAACCATCTCTCTCTGAATAAGCTGGTGGTAGGGAATGGAAAGCTGCTACAGCTGCTTTGAATAATGATTGCATCTTTGCGCCCAAGGATGTTGTGAGAATTCGGTTCAGGGAAATATATTCGGTGAAGAGCAACATAAGAAGCAGAAAATTGCTTTATGCGAGACATTTACATTTGTGTGATACGTGTTTATTTTCTTTTATATATCATTGAGATTATTTATTTTTTAACATAACTGTAAATTCTAAGATATTTATTCTCTGTGTTGTCGACGCTGTTTCTTCATCAGGCAAACGTACTTATCATACATACACATACACATATAGATACAAAATTAAATGACACAGCCAGTATGGACGCATATGAAAGACGTATGAATGTGTGTGAATGGCTGAATGCTGACATGTTGTAAAGCTTTGAGTGATCGCAAAGCGCTATATAAATGCAGTCCATTTACATAATTATTTGAAATTGAATAGCCACTGAATACTTAATATTGGAATTTAAACAACCATTGAATTCATAGCATTGAAATGTATGTTAATAGGCCAGAAGGTTGATTGATGGCCTGGATGTGATATTTGACTTTTTTGGATCTGAATTTGACCAATCAAATATGAGCAAACCTGAATCAATCTTGACTTGAATCTTTTGATCTGAAGTTGTGACCTTTGGGGGGGGAAAAAATAAATAATTCTAATTCATTTCAAATTTTTATTTCAAAGAGGTGAATCCAGAACATTCGGACACATGGTTTTCAAGGTGAAATATTCCAATGTTATGAATTCAATGGTGTTTTAATTATTCAATAGTAAGTATCCAGTGGCTGTTAAAATTCAACTACTTACGTTTCTTATTTGTGTGCTTATACAAAAAGCAGAAACTTATAAACCACCTCTGCTGTTCGCACTTCAGACTCTCTTTGAGCTCGTCGTCATGATATTTCATGACTACAGTAGTTCCTGCTTGACTGATGGTTTGATCCCCAGTTCATTTCTGCAGTGAAGATATCAGGATATGCTTTTGATAGGTTTGCACTCATGAAATGTATTTCCTCCATGGCAGCAAAACGTGTTGTGATAACACCTTTTGGTGCTGACCAACCAATTCTAAAACATATCTTTTTTTTTTTTTAAAAAACACACACAATAAACAGAATTAAAGTAAACTTGCGAGCCTAGCAACAGTGAGGTGTTAATGTAACGGGACCACTCTGCAACTCAGAGCGACGCTCACTGCGCATCTGGCAGAAACCCTGAATATGACATTCAACTGCGTTCACCCCTTTTAATTATTTTGCTGTCAAGGCACTCGGGTGAAATATTCACTGCTGTTCAAAATGTTGGAATCACCTGCTACCAAAGCTTTGTGTTCACATGGCTGAGAGGACTACTCCTATATTTTTGAATGGTCTTTCATGTTTTTAGGTTTTAGAAATTCCTCTTTACAAAATGGATGTTATTTTGTATAAAGAGTTTGCAAAAAAAAAAAAAAAGAAGCTATGTTTAGTACATGGAGAACAGAATACTGTACAACGGTTCAACCGACTGACAATTGAAAGGGCAGAAAGAGACAGAAATGTCTCTGAGCAACTATTAAAGGAATAGAAGAAATCAAGTGCTTGGTAAAATAATTTGGAAGGTTGGCATCAGAAAGTTGTTGTGAGTTCAATACCAGAGGCTGCCGCCATTGAGCCCCTGAGCAAGACCCTTCACCCCAATGTGCTCCAGGTTGTCCCTGTACTTAGTTTGCTCTGTCGCTCTGGATAAGAGCGTCCGCTAAATGACAAATGTAAATATTAAATGTGTATAGATTTAAATGGAGTCAGGTTCCTGTTTCAGTGTCAGGTGCACATTAATGCCTAAAACTAGCGGGACTTAAGAGGCGTGTTACTTAAGCACAGCTATTCTTCAAACCTCAAAAGGAAAATAGTCTATTCTATTGGAGCACTATTGGAATTGGATCGGGGAATATCAGCCCAAAGAAAAACGTGTTTCCAAAATATTTAGAGCCCAAATGCAAGCACTGTCGTGGTTCAATAATGATTTAAGGTCACTTAAACTTTCTTGGACTTTCTTCAATTCAAAATTGAAGGCTATTTGGATGGAAAATGGTTTCGACAGTATTCTCCTGTTATACAACACTGTGGGAACATCGACTAAATTGAAGATTTAATCATTAAAATCTTCTTGTTTTGGAGCCAAAACTATTTAAAATGTAAAGAATATAGAACCTTTAATATATTATTGTAGGAAAATCGATCAATCAATATAACGGGTGATATCCAAACTTTTGAACAGTAGTGAATGTATAATATCATTTCCAACATCATTATTTTTAACACTATTAACTTACTGCGTGTAGCTGCAAGTCTAAATATTTTATAGTGCTTACATTGTGTGCGTGTAATGTAACATTGTCTGCCTTGAACACCCAGCCCTCTTTCTTCCATGAACAAAAACAAAAGTCTGTTGTCAGCAAAGAGGCAAAGGAAAGCTTAATTAGCATTAATTAAGGATTCACATGGCGGTATCACAAAACGTTCAATGCCAAAACACTTGCTTTTCAAATGAATTCACCCTTTTTAAACTTTCTTCTACTCTAGTGCAGCTTCATAACCTTTTAAAAGTCCAGGAGGTCGGCCACAAGTCTGACCTCACGTAGTACGGAACAATGTAAACACTATAATGGACTGCGCCACTTCATGACCCTTTGAGAGTCAGCGAGGTCGCGAGGTTAAATATGACTGTGACTCATTTCCTGTCAGAGGCTGAAGATGAAGGGGCTCAGCAGCTGTTCATCAGGGCTAAACAGGGAGGTATTGTGGGACAGGAGGCCACGTGCGCGGGGGCAAAACTGATCCTGCTTTTGATGACACGTTGCTGTGGTGACACCATAGTCACAGAAGACATTTTGTGAGCCTGTGCCAGCTGACAGAATTGCATTAAATGACCAGTAAAGGATGAGGAATAATGACTCCTCCTTTTTCAATAAGAAGTAGAAGCAGTAGATTCTGTTTTCAGGTCAAAGTTGAACAACGGTGACCTTTTGACCTGCATATCTGCCAGAGCCAACGGGAGCTCGCACCGAAACGGGAAACACTCTTCAACAGTCGAGAGATGAGTGAATATTTGCGGGAGCTGGTGCAAGTGTGAAACGCCTTAAGAGGAGTTACAATAGTGTTGCTAAAAATAGAATGCGACACAAACCTTTACCTTTTTAAGTGTTGCGCTACCTCGATATTAATCGAGCTCATTTTTAAGCGACTTGCACAAAGACTAGCATTCCCAGGTTTTTTTTCTTAAAAATCTCTGTGCACAATAAAACGCCAGAGCAAGAGAAAAATGTCTACATTTCTTCAGACGTATTCTTTTCTTTTGGTAAACAAGAAAAACGTCAACTGGTAGGCTCAGCAGTGGGAGAGACAGCTTGGTCTGCTGATTCTCAGCTTGTTAAAGTCCAACTAATATTAAATAGCATTTTGTGTCTGCTAGCATGCATGTCTGCTCTACAACTCGCTGTCCTCTGTCCTCCTTTTGAGGGGAAAAGAGAAAGAGAGAAATTTCTATTTTTGTTTTCATGATGGCTCCCCCTCGAACATCGCTGAAATTGTAACCTGTGGCCCCTGCTCTTCAGTACCACCGCTAACAACACACTGTCTGGCTGTTGCTCGTAAGCTAGCAGCGCACGTTTGTTTACTTTTTCTCTTGTTCCCCTGCCAGTGTTCTGTGCTAAATATAATCAATCAGACAGACACGGACACGCCGCTCCAGCCCGCTGAGACCAAAAGGACCATTTCTGATATTTCCCCAAATACCTTTTTATTCTTCTTTTTGATTACAAAAAACTATTAACAATACATTAAAAAAAAAATAAATAAATAAATCATGGTGACATTTATTTGACTTCTGAAAGGGATGAGTAAATGCGAGTTCAGTTGGACTTTAAACTTAATGTAGATAAGTCACACACCGCTTCTCTGTCGCAACCCTCCCGTCTCAAACGCTACACTGATGCATCTGCAATTCAGCAACACTTCAAATCCGCGCGCACATTAATCAATGTCTCACACACATGACGCTTGGCTTCCTACCTCAAATCTATTTTATCCTTGGCTTGCACTATCGGCTATGTTACAGAATGGCGATGTGCAGCTCACTCACTCTGTTTTGCTGTGTCCACAGCAACAACCTGCTTTTGAGTAACGAGTAATTCAAAATATCATTTCATTAGGGAAATTCTGGGTCATTTTCTATGTCAACAGCGCTGCTTCCCGTTGTTAATGAGCTCTATGCATACATGCCATAATACACTATAATACCAAATACTCTGAAAGCTCTGCTAGGTCTACTTGTAGGCCCATACTACTCTTTCTAGCGGTCTTCTTTTACTCTGAATATTTTTTTATGAACTTGAAGCTCTTTCTACTGCAGACCTTACTGTATTAAAGGATTACAGGAACCAGGGTTCAGGATTACAGAGATAAATTATCCTTCACTTCCAGATACTGCAGCACGGACTGGGAATAAGTCAAACCCTATAATACTCACTCAACGCTTCAATTACGTGTGTATTTGTGAGGAAGTGAAAGGCAGAATGTGTGTGCAGCATGTGCTACTACAGTATGTCTGTGAATGATTGTTTTTAATGTGGATACAAATACAATATTGTAATGTGTGTTTGTGTAAGGTGTTAGCATGAGCTCTCAGGTCGGTACATAGTCTTTCAAGATAATTTGTTCTACCAAACTATTGGAAGAGAGTAGGCGTGTGCAATATGAATAGAAACTAATATCACGGTGTATGTAGCTGTCGTATCGTGATGTACTAAACGTGTTGCATCCCATGAGCTTTTATTTTAGCGCCACAACATTTCATACAAATTTTTTAAAAAATTGCATAAGTTGTCAACGATTCTTAGCATGACTAAAGAAAAAAGTAACGAGGCGAAGGAAATCAAGTCCAGATCTCACTGGTAGGCGTGGTGTATGATTGACAGGTCTAATCTAACACCAAATGCTTCTTAACTGAAAATGGAGGCAAAAGGAACTGCAAGACGCTTAAAATAAAAGCTCTTCCCATTTAAAATGTGGACAGAAATAAGTTAATCTAATTTCAATATACCAACTTAAACGATGCAATGATAGTATATTTTAAAATGAAATGCATTTACTTGAGGAGTAATGTTTTTTTCCCCATGAAATTATATTTGCATTGAATTGCTAACTATTTGTTTAAAATGATTTTTCAAGACAACATCCATGTACATAATCATAACCTCTACGTCGTAACATCCAGTCCACACATTAATTTGTTTGTTTGTTTTTCCATTTTCTTATCATTTAATGTTTTCCTCAGTCTTTTATTTTTGAGTTATTTGTTTTTGTGGCAAGCCTGTAAAAACAAAACGGATACAATTTTAATAATGCATCAAATTTAAGACATTTTCAAGCTGCATCACAACATCTGACAGCAGCAAAGAAGTGCCTTGTGTCTACTGTTCACTGGAAGAAGCCTCCCATGTTATTTCAAAGAGATTGGTTACTTTTATAACATTATTTATTCAGCACAAGGAGCAACAGGCAGCAAGGAATTTAGTCTTCTATCTTTCTGTGTATTCTGTTTGGTTATGTCTCGAGTAGTTTGTTAATTAAAAAAAATAAATGTTTGAAAGGTGTTTGAGCTGAAAGTTCTCTGTCCAAGAGTAATATGCCAACAAAGGCAGTGACAAAAAACTGCTAGCAAGAAAACATGGATGTGAACATTGCAGGTATTTAAATTTTTCCGAAAAATGTGCTGTGCACGTTTTAAGATCTCAAGGATACACTTAATCACAGTATTTAAAGAATCCTGTTGATCCAAAATCCAATCCAAAATGACCTAGGGCCCTTCTCACAGGTGTCTTTGCAAACATTGATCTCGAATGGTGCAACGCAATGCTTCCTCAAGCAATTGTTGCTTGCAAAGTGCAGATAAATTTGTGAGCGGTACAGGGTTGTGAGACGTGTCTAAATTAACAGGAAATTATCTCATGTTGCAAATTTGGTGAAATGGGGCCCTGCTCACTGATTTCTAACGATGCTGTATACACCCACAGATCTCACAGTGGGGATAGCTACCTCTGTATGAACAATACAATCTGTGACAGCTGACAGATTTCTACTGTCTCATGGTATATAACGTCATATAATCCAACCAACGGACCCGAGGTGTCCAGAAAATGGAAGAAATAAGAGCACATTGATCAACAGATTTGAAAGGAAAAAGGATGCCATGAGACAGAGAGCTGAATCTGCCGGGGTTACACGCTGAGGAAAATTGACTGTTGTTGCAGTAGGTGGTACATCAACAGGCGAGTTTGATTTAGGAGGCTGTCTAATTGTACCACAGTGAAGTGCATCAGCGCAGCCCTGTCTCCCACGAAGTATACAGCGAATGATAAATGTCAGCTTATTGACAGTGATGAAAAGTGTTGCTCGGATTGATTAAATGCTGCACAGCTGCCAGTATTGAAATGATACAGCTCAAAGAGGAGAGGAAAAAACGCTTTGCCGAGCACTGGAGGGACTCTGCACCACTAATGACGTTTCTCACAAACATGACTGTAAAAGAATCTATGAAGGAGTAATCTGGAACATTTCTGACGGGTATATGTATGTGGGAGATTTAGTAATTCAAGTATTTTTTCGATGACATTAGATATTAATGACTTAAACTATTAACAAGGAAGTTCTCCATTGTTGATAAGTTAAACACTCAAACACCAAGCTAACAAGTGCAGGTATCTTTTTTTTTTTTTTTTTATGTGAAGTAACATGCGAAGTAACATGAAGTAACCATGAGCATGACCCCATTGCTCATGGTAAGAAGCCGATTGAAAAAAAAAAAAAAACGTGTTTTCAGGGTCTTTTAAAGAATACTTATTTTCCTGTTGAAGGTCTAGTACCAAATCATTGTTAATAAAAAAAAAATTGTTTGCTAGTTGGATAATGAAGGGGAGCTCGAATTACCTTGAGTTCTTGAAAAAGTCTTTTGTTTTTCTCACATTCCTCCACTGTGAATTCCGTTTCTTTGTTCCCTATAGAAGCAGGTAAAGCAAGATGTTCTTCAAGAATTCAAGGTCACACGGGTTGAGTTATTGATATACGAATGGTTAATGGATTTTGGTAGATTTTGTTAGCTTTGGACAGAACCATGCTAGCTGTTTTTCCGGTTTCGTCTTTGTGCTAAGCTAAGTTAGTTTGCTTCATATTTACTGTGCAGAAATGGCTGGTATTGATTTTCTCATCTAACTCTTGGCAAGAAAACAAAGAATCATGTTTCCCGAAATTTCAAACCTTCCCTTTAACACCACATTTTTTTGGCTTGGAATTAGAGCAGGAGCCACTTTTAACTTTGCATTTATGGTTAATGGCTTTCACTCTTTTTTCAAATATGTGGAGTTCACAGGATCACAAATAAGCTGGAACAGTAGGCTACTCTAGTTCCTGGTTCAATGCTTGCTAATGAAAGTTGCTTTAACATAACTGTATTTAACATTTAAACAAATATTTAAAGTAATGAGTAGATTTGTAGGGAACATATCGAACGCACCGTTACATTTTAAAAGTTACATATAACTATATTATAATACATTGGCAAACACATGGCAAGTGTATTTGGATTCTTGCACATACATTTAGTCTTCTGCCGCAGCATTTTTCATTGTTTTTGAATTTGGTATTGCTTGACCACATCAAGCAAACCTAAATATTAATATACTAGGACTGCACAGGTCATTTTAGCAGCAAGTGGCTAAGTGGTGAGGACCCCCTGGGCCTGAGTTGGGACATGGGGTCAAGCCCCCACGTCAGCAGGAGTTTGCCCTGCTGACGTCATTGAATACTTTTAGGGCTGCTGCAGCTGAGCCAGTGCTCTGAATTCACTGCAGAAAGAAAAACACAGAAAGAGAATAAACTAAACTAAATGTTCACCTCTCTATTTATTTCTGTGCATTAAGGACAGATTGCACAAATGGTGCGTGGTGATTGGATAATAAATGGACACTATGTCTGACCATTTTGTAAACAGAGCGAGGGTATAATGTTGGGGCAATAGTTCTAATTAAGCACAAACTTTATTGTGGCGTTCACTGATCTTGATTGCAACCCATGCCTTTTTTATTTAACTTGCATCTTTTTTTTTTCCTCTATATATTACTTTCTTTAGAGATGGATGCCAAATCACTTTGTTTTTCAATGTCTTTCATTTTATGCAGATCCGCATCGCTGCATTTTGATCTCTTTGATTCTTTTCTGAGCTTGCTGATTATACGCAAATCCCCGTGCTGAGCGTCTTGACTTGCCGAGCGAGGTTATAAGGCAGTTGTATTGTTGCTCATCATGTTGTAAGTTTTTCCATTTTTAAATAAGTTACTGAATACACAGATTTCAAGGTTAGCTCTGAACTTTAATGTGCATTAATCTTTGTCAAAAATAAGGTTTCTTTTCCCAACTGATTTCTTTTTTTTTTTTTTTTTTTGTGTTGCATTTGTCCAAAGCCATTGACGCATAACAACCAACCTAGAAGCTATATTTAAAATAAGACAGACTCAAGACAAAGAACACATGCAGTTTAAAGAGAGTGTTTTCTATCCGGTAGTTTTCTTCAAATTACCTTTTTTATTTTTAATAAAGTCCTGATAATTTTTTTGACACAAAACTTTTATTCTTCTGCTCTCCTCTATCTTTCTTTCACACACTCTCAGCTTCCTGAATAATTTATCATAAAGAGAGAAGACTTGAGAAAAAAATATTGGTAGCTTTTGGTCGCTTGAAGCAGTGGCAGAACTTTACACTGTCATTCAAGATGTTCTGTTAGTTATGCTTCACAACTCCGGCACAAGATGGTAAAAGAGTCCACACTCTTATTTTATGCAGAACACAACACGGCAATCAAAACACTGCTGCAATTGTTGAGTCAAAAAAGTTACTACGGCAGCATCAAAGGCTTTAAAAAAGAAAAAAAAAAAAAAAAAAAGGTTCCTCATTTGGGATGCAGTACGGTGACACACATCATCTTTGTGCACTCAGAGCGTGTGTGTGTGCACATTTGTATGTGTGTGTCTGTCTGTGTGTGTGTGTGTGTGTGTGTGTGTGTGTGTGTGTGTGTGTGTGTGTGTGTGTGTGTGTGTGTGCGTGCTTAACTGCGTATCATAATGAGCGATAAAAGAAGTGTCAGCCGTCTGTGTCTAACCTCTTATTGTTAATCAGAGAATTTGTTGCTCGCTGCTGTGTTTTTCTCCCACTCCACACTCATTTATGTTTTTTCTTTTATTTTAAGGGTGAAGACCCCAGGAGAAAACAACAATATTTTTTGGTTTATTGAATTTGAGATGCATGTAAACTATTCGCGTTCTTACAATCGCGATTGTATCTTTGAACTGTCACTGTCTATTGTCTGTGAGATTGAATTGTTGCTATTTTACTGCGTAAGTGTGCTTAAGTTTTTTATCCTCCTCTTCTTTTTTTGTTTCTCTCTTTGGACTCAGATGACTTGCGTTCAGTCTTTTGAATGAACACCCAATCGCACCTAAACACAGTGACATCCCTGTATATAATTTAGCGGTGTTCAGCATGTTACTGAACTCGTTGGCAGGTTTTACAAGTTTTACAGGGTTTACAGCTTTTGAGCTACGATGTCAGGGTTTAAATTAGTTGCTGGCTCCACAAAAAAGTTTGATGTAGTGAGTTCATGAGTGTGAAAACAGAGAGTTGTGGTTGTGTAGACGGGGCAGATGTAATCCATCACTAGCGCACCTTGCTTACAGAGAAGAAGAACATAAACCTCCTCCTGTCTACATGAATGCTTGCACATTCCTTTTTCATTTTTTTTTTTTATTTAAAGAGACTTTCTGGTTTATTATTATTATTATTATTATTACAACGTGGGTCTCATTTTCAAAGTTATGGCCATAATTAGCTCCTTGAAGGAGGTTATGTTTACGACTCGGTTTGTCTGTCTGTTTGTCAGCAGGGTTACGGAAAAACCACCGTCCCTATTTACATGAAACTTTACATGTTGGAGTAAATCCGAATGACGGGGTGGATAGATGAATTGTGTTGCACTTTCGTTAATATTGTGAAACTCATGTGAACGCCCCCTCAAGTTGGAACAAAAACTCGTAAGCGTACATCAACGCTCTGAGCAATAAAATACCAAACATATTTTTTTAGTGTCCATGTTGTTTCCATGTTACGACTTAAATCTTATGAGCACACTGAAGTCGGAAGAACGACTTCCCCACTCAGGAAATGGCACCATCTCAGGAGCATTTGAATGCAGCATTGGCCTTCACCACCAACAATGAACTACCAACAATGAACTACCAACAATGAACTACCAACAATGAACTACTCTTGAGGAGCTTGTCCTTGCTTTTAAAAAGGAAGCTCCTCCTCCAGACAAAACCAAATTAGTGCATAATCAAAAAATTCTATATTAAAACCAAAAAACTATTTCTAAAAAGTATCCTAACTGTCCTAACATAGAGATATTAACAATATAAGTTGTTTAGGGTACCTAAAAAAGACCATGAGACAATGGAAAACCCCACTCTGTACTCTACTCAAAATGGTATAGTCTGAATTCCATCTACTATAAATCATTGGAAGCTCTCACTTCCTGTTTGGCCCATGATCAGCAGGTAATATGCTGCCAATAAATTCATTTTAAATCACTAGAAATGACTTATGTTGAAAGGTTAGCATGCGATACCCCACGTGTACTTATTGTGCTTACATAATTTAGCCACAGAGGCCTGCCTGCACAATTTAATAACACAACTAGAACTTAAGATCTATTGAGCTGGTGGGGTGGAATAAATAATACAATTTATCTTGAAATCTTTACTGACAAACTTTTGTAAACTGTGTCATCATTTATGTTCTTTGTAGATTTATAGTCTATTTAACTTCCCTGCTTTCTTTCAAATTATTTGACCTCTCCCGCTCACCCCTGGCAACACAGTTTGAAACTTTTTCAGGAAATCATTTTCTCATCCTAGCTGATGGTACTAAGGGTCAATTAAATCCCCCTGAAAACATTTCCAAAGCCCTCTGCGAGGATGGTTAAGCCAAGGATGAGGCAGCAAATATCAGCCAAAAGAGAGCTTCACTGGAGCTGAATCATTCAGTTAATGGGATTTTCCCAGCGTTGTCAATACAGAAGGGACGCCTTGCTATCGCTCTGTGTCACCACCTTATTGGATGCCAGATCATGAAGAGGAAGGAGGAGGCTTTAGCTGGGTGGAGACAGATGAGGGCAAGAGAGAAACAAGACAAAGAAAGATTTTAGGGGAGAAAAGGCAAGAGAGAAAAGAGCAACACTCAAGTTGCAGCTCGGCTGTATCCATCAGTCAGATTTTACACGTAGCAAAACCGATCAATATCAGCTGGGCTGCTTTGATTGGCAGCAACTTCATTGGTCTCGAATGGAAATGGAGTTGCAGTGTTTCTCTTTTATATACAGCCTATATATATATATATATATATATATATATATATATATATATATATATATAGAGGGCTTCTTTTTTTGCTGGACTGTTTCTTTTGTGAACCTACTCAGCCCTATCATTCTTTGAATTTATGCCATTCACACGTAAGACATTACGTGACATTTATATAAACTTTAGGGGTGACTCAATACCATTTTTTCATGTTCCATACCATCCTTTTCCCTCTCTTAAACAACTAAGCTGTGAATAATACATTTGTATGGATGCACTTTGCCTAACCTAGCCCTCTAAACACATGATGCTCAAACTGTGAAACAAATATTCTGCTCCCCTAAAGGAAGAAATGCATAGCTCACAACAGGACTGCGTTATGCAATACTGCCGTTTTTCATCCAAACTTTTTCACACACAGGACTTTCAGCAACATTCTTGATTGGTCAGCACCATCCAAACATTTAAAAAGGTTTAAATCAGTGTAAAATACTGGCTATAACTCAACACTCAATGTAGCTTGTACCTCAGTGACAGTTTGACAGATAGTTTATTACTAATGGATCGTACCAAATTATACTTTTTTCCCCCCCCTCTGATCTCCGAGCTAGTGATTTTTGGTGCATCCCTAATGATATTCAGATCAAATTAATTAGAAATAGATGTCTGTATCTTGATCTTGATTGTCTGTGTTGTTGGTGAAACTGTTACGCTCCATCAGGAACACTCTGTGCCTCGGAAATAGATACTCAAATGTCCTTTACCATGTGAAGCTCTTCGCATAATGGAACAAGAGCATGAGGTAGAACAAAGAAGCGACAAGAGATGGGGGGCTTCCTCATGGCCTTGTGGTCTAAAATGCAAAACATGTAATCTTGATGTATTGCCTGTTATCCCTTTTGCTCAGTTTCCTGACTTTACTGTCAAGAAACGGGTATTCACACCCACTCACAGACTGAAATACCACCTCGGGAACTGTAATTTACCTTCGAAGATGCAGAATGACATCGCCTTGCAAATAATACTAATTATCAACATCCAAACTTACAATTGCTTCTTTGCTCAAGCTCTCACATAACCTGAATGTGCACACGTGCATAGACACACAGTATCCTCAGACAGTAAATATGAACAGGTGTCAGGCCGTCTCTGCAGCTTTGGGATACTTGGAGGCCTTGAAATGTCTGGGATTACTCTTGAACTCTGTGTCTGCTGTTTCCCTTCCAGGACTGGCTGAGTAAGTTTGGCTACCTCCCGCCCCCTGACCCAGTGACTGGTCAGCTCCAGACCAAGGAGGCCCTGACCAAGGCCATCAAAGCCATGCAGAAGTACGGAGGGCTGAAGGAGACCGGCGTCTTAGGTATGCCGCTGTGTTTGTGTGGAGAAATCACGTGGGACGGTTGGTACTTTGGCTGGATGGAGGAAGCGTGAATAGAAGAGTGAATGATAAAATGCAATCCAATCAGAAAACCACCAACTATAGCCTCCTCTCCTCTTTAGACCAAGCCACGCTGGGCCTAATGACAACACCCAGATGTTCTCTGCCAGACGTGTCCGAGGCCGAGGTGACAGTGGGCCGCAGGAAACGAAGCCCGACTCCTCAGAACAAATGGAATAAGAGGCATCTGTCCTGGAGGTAGGAACAATGACATGTACTGTACAGTGTAATACAGGTGTTCTCAAACCTTTTGGGGCCACGGACCCCTTAAGGGGGAGAACATTTTTTTGCACATTGGAACTTTTTGTATTCTAAAACCTTTCAACCTAAAAACGTCAGACCTGTTTTCATAGTGATGAACAAAAACACATTTCAATTTGAATCATGTTAATACCACTTAAATACTTTTTAAAAAAAAAGAGGGTCATTTTGTTCAAATTGCATTTGGCCTGAACTTGACAGCATTTATACTAAGTGACTGACTCATGACAGATTGATGTGATGTGTCACAGTCATATCAGATATATTGGCCCAAAGCTAACGGGGATGAGAATAATGGACTCGATGCTTGTATGCTTGTTTTATTGCCGCAAATGGTCTCCTTCTGTAGATATTAACTGTTTTATGATACGGCACAATTTTATAATTTATAGCAAATAATTTTGCGGACTCCTGGCAGAGTGCCACAGATTCCTGGCCAACTTTGAGAATCACTGGTCTAATAAACACCATTTTGATATCACTATAATACTGAAATGTACAGGAATGTACCACTGCTATCTATAATGGCAGGATGTGGTTAAAATACCCATGCCCATTGCAAACAGATCATGGTCATAATAGTTGGGTAATCCAGAGTTGATTATGTAAAGGAGAATCATCCAGTTGAGTTTGTTTAGTATTATGTGTGTTTCAGCATCATTTATCAGTTTTTTTGTGTCAGATCTATTTATCTGAGCCTAATGCCGTTCTGTCCACACCCAGTTCAGTACATCACATCAGTGCAGTGCAGTCAGCAATAAATCCCTTTCCCCTCCCACATCTGTGCATCCTTTGATGGATTAAATTAGAGGACTCTTCCTCAAACTGGAAATCGTTTGCTCTCCAGATCAATTGTGGCTCAAAGGAAAGGCATTTTTTAAAAGTGGCAAGCTGATTAGAGAGACCTTTAATAACCGACAAATACGTCTTTCCTCTCAGAGGATGCACAAAGATGCCTCATAAAACATAGTGTTGTTTTTAAGTGAATAAAAAAAAAAGTCCCCACATTATTGCAACAAGGAACAGAACGTTCACAGATCCATTCTAAGTCCAGTCTAAGTGAGTGCAGCTCTACTACAATTTAAGGAATATTGCACTGACAATATATATCTTATATCTCTCTCTAGTCTGTCTTTTATTATTGTGGATTCCAATGTCACTGCAAAAACAAAGTATTACAACCAACCCATAGAAAAGCACTCCTGCAACATAATCCAGTTCTCTGTTGTTCATCCGATGTCAAGAACCTTCCAGACTCTACACAATTCAACTACTGCATTTCTACTGTTTCACGTCATCGCCTGCACATTTCTCAAAAGCTACGCCAGAAGTAGTGCAATTAGTCATCAATTGCAAAGGAGAGGACTGTTTGAAATCCACTGAACATGACGTTCAACATTAAAGAAGTGGATAACGCTGCAGAATGTGCCTTGAGAGATTTTGTTCTTTATAGATTAGATAACTTGGTATGGAAAAGCTTTTTGCCATGTCTCTGGTTCTCTGCCAATCCAACTGAGATCGTCTGCCACAAGAAGCATGATACAAACTGCACCTTTCAAACCTAGAGGTGGTAAAAGAAGAGAGCCATATCCATGACTTCCAAACGGCAAAACCTGTGTTACAGAGAGAGGGATGTTTTATGTTTTTTCCAATATAGAATAATATGGATTTGTGGCAATTGGAGACATCGTAGCATATAAAGTTAGACAGCAGAGGGAGAAGCAGTGAAACATGGTTGGTTTGTGCTGATTCACACAAGCTATCAGGGCTGATTCAACAATGAGCTGCCATAAACTGGGGTGTGTGTGTGTTCGTGCAGAATATGAATATGCACATAATCTTAGAAATCAGTAGAGCCAACGCACAAAAATAAATACAATGTATATGCACGTACACGAATGCATTGTTCCCCTCCTGGTGGGCGATAACTTCTTTTCTCTTCTTTGTACTGCTGCCAATCACACACCGTGCTCCCGTCAGCTCACTCCACTCTGAAATAAGACCGGTTTGTCTCCAGTCCAGTGAAGCACCTTTTGTATTCACAGCACTCAGAATTGTAGAACAGTGGTTGGCTCTGTGCTGGCTTGAGATACAGAAAGATTTCCATATGGTGCAGATTTCCAGTAAAGCGCCACAGAAGAGCATTGATCTTCTGCATTGATTGACCGCCTCTCTCTGGTCGTGCTTTCTGCTTCGGTCTTTTTCAGCTGATGTTGTAGCACTTGTATAGCAATTCCCTCACTGCTCTGAAAATTATTTTTATCCTCTAATATTTCACGGTGTCATAGCTTTATTTGATCATATAGAAACAGGGCTGAGAGAATGGAGATAATGCGCAAAACAGCTAATGAGTCAAATGCAATCTGGCAGCCATATTAAATGTTAGTGTCCTGAATCACCGCATCTGTCAGATTAAAGAAACTATTTATACCGCTGCCTGTGACATACATACTGCATCAATATATAGATTTTAATTGTTTCATTGTACAGCCATGGCAATACATTAAATGGTTTATTAATGCTTTATTAATCAAATGTATGGAGTTTTTTTTTTATTAAATTTTTTTTAAACCATGCTACTAAGGAGGATAACATAATGTCAGGATTAAATAATTACAGGACAAAAAAACCCGTCGTGCTATGTAATAATCAAATTCAAAACACAATTGCTTTAGTCGGCAATATCTGAACGTGTCCTTTGTACAAAGACTGGAAGACGGCACAAAATACAAAAGATTGTTCTTTTTCTGTGATTGGTTTTGACAATACTTTATCTGAAGTCCTAGAACCTAAATTAGTCTTAGAATGTATGTTATTGGAGTTTGTCCCTAAGTGAGAGTATGGTCAGTGGATGGTATGCAAAGTCGACATTAATAAAAGTCATCACAAGGCAGCCGTCATGGTAACAACATAATCAGGGTATGTTACTTGTCTGTCTCTTGTCACACAGCACTGTATGGTTCTTTTAAATCTGTGCACAACATGCCACAAAGACCTGCATGAAGTGTGCTTTGGTTTACAGAAAGAGAGTGATATGACTCGCAGTGGGCGACAGCGAAGCGGATTTTTCATTAACCTTAACAAGAAACGTTACAGTAAATGTTTATGTCACCATGCTCCGATTCATACATAAACGTAAAGCTCTGCAAGAAGTAGCACAATTGCAAATATGTGCAGGAGTCGGTATGCAAAGTCACTCACTGCTCCATAGTTCTATTCAAGCGTTGAAATACTTGAAATGAACAGTGGCTTTTATTTGGGTATTCTCAGGAACAGAGACTTTTAATTCCTGCAGTATTTAAAATGTGACTTGTTATGGGAGTCCCTGATCCATCCAGTAAGAAAAAAGGACTCGCCCTCTCATTCTCACCTCGGCCCGAGTGTCAGTTATTTCATAGCGGGGAGTGGGGAAAAAAGGGGCTAAGGTTAGTAGCCATTAACTTTAGGGACTCGGATTCAAGTAATGTGCTTTCCCGCAATAGAAATACAAGTAAATCATTTTTGTGACGATATCTGGGAGTCTTCGTACAAGGGCTGAGCCCCTAATCCCCAATTTACCTCTCGCTTACCTGTTTTGCTTTCTCTCTTACACTCACGCCCATACAGCGCACTGCACTCAGCCAAGTATGTTACAGCCCAGTTGTGTAACAGCGCACTGTTAGCTCATTATCTCATATTGTTAGCCCATTATCACAGCAGACAGCCTGGCAGTCATTAGCAGCCCGACTGATAACTCAAACGGATAGGTGTAGCAAGCTGAGTGGAGGAGAGAAAAGATGGGGGTGAGGATAACGAGCAGGAAAAAAAGCAAACCAGAAGAAACCATAAAGAGCTAGATAGAATATTTTCTTTCTGCATGTATTTAGTCTGATACAGTATGTGGGTCTTACTGACTAAATGCTGAGTCGAAAAATCCCCAACTCTCATCCATCTCTGTAGACTTGTCATCTTTCTAATGAAGTGAGTACAAGATTAAGCGATGTAGGAACTAGAACAAACACTTAATTACCATGAAAATCCATCATAGATGTAAGTTCACAATGGCATCATGCGCTCAATATTTTATGGAGTGTATGGTATTAACATACTCTGAAGCTCAGAGCCATTGTTTTTGTGAGACCTGCATGATTAGGCCAAGCATTCCGAACCCAGCGAGGGTTATCTAAATAACGGTAGAGCCATATTCAAAGTCGAAAGGCAGTCGGTAATGAGAATATTAAGTGTAGCCATGGTCATAACTCAGCAGCAGGGGTCCATCAAAGTACTAATTAAAGCCATAGCTCACAGTTGTTAGTGAGTGTTAAGAAATGCCACAGCTGTATCTAAAGGCACCGGTATGTTATAGTCCTAGAAATAGCTCTGGGACTATAAGAGTTCATAATATAAAGCTGCTAGCAGTAATGGCCAGGCACACCATGGCATAACAAAGGATTTTTTTTTATTCTCTTGTTCCTTTGGCACCTATGAAATACTTGGATATGTCTTGCTGTGTATACAGGTAATTCACTTTGACCAAATCCTTCGCCATTTCCAAACTTGGAATAGCAAGTTGAATTCATTTGATTTCCGTATAATGTGGCCTGCATGGGGAGATCGTGAAAAACATTTCTACAGAAAATCCTGAATGACAGGGCTGCGCTTTTCACTAGGAGAAATTAGAAAAATGCCCCTAAGGAATAATCTATGACATTTATCATGTGTAGCTGAGGAGACACTGGGGCTATGTGCAAGTGATGAGATAAATTTATGTGCCTGAGTTACTGATTGTAAGAGTCTACCGTCATGCTAGCTGCTCTTTGAGGCTGTACTTAGGCACAGTGGAAATCATCATCAAAAACATCAGTTTGCTAAAAATGCTCACAATGACAATCATAACATAACACCGATAATTATGTTATGCCAAGCCCTAGTTGAACATCTTAGTTTAGCATGTATGTATTTTGTTCATAAACCAAAGAATTGGACAAACAAAAATTTTACCTGCTGATCAAAAAGTCAGTGGATCACCAAAGTCAGCCGGATCCATCGTCTGGGAGCCAAGAATTTCTGGACGAAATGTCATTTACTATATAGTAGATATTTCATTCTGGACAAACGTGGTGGACTGACTTTGGAAAAAATGCTTTGATGAAATTATAATAACAAGAAATCATAAACACATATCTAATGTATGTCATCACTGCTGGAGTTTAACTGGATAAAATAATTAGGCACAATCAATTTTTTCAGTGGAATTTTTATGTGGCTGATGATGATGATAACCACTCACAAATGTATTCGTTCGTGTAGAAATGTAGACTCATCTTGGACTAATTTCATCATATTGACAACATTTTGCTCTCACACAGACGCACCCTTAACAAGTTGAGCATCATTTTGTTGCTTCAGCTCACGTACCAGCTTTTGGTGCTGAAGTCTGTCATGAACACATAGTAAAAAAACGTGGAATTACTTTGTTAATGACGGAAAGAAGCAGGTGCAGGAATCATACAGGAAAAATAAATTGCTTATTTGTTTGTTGCCTCAAATGTTTTGAATTATTTTAAATAATTAAATTATCTAAAAAAACATCCTTGTGTACATTATGTTTGAACAAATGGAGGATATCACATCACTGCTAGACTCTATTTGAATTAGCTCTCTGGAGTAATAGATTGAAATTCTCTTTGTCACAGCGTGCACTTTGAGTTTCCCTCATATATACGAGAGGTGCCACTATTATTGGCCAATCACAAATCCATCATTGTGTCTGTATCACAAAGCAGTTCTGCCACCCAGAAGAGTTTATTGACATTGCACTAAATAATTCCAGGGCGCTGAAGTCCTCAGAATTTATCTCTCTGCTGCCATTTGAGGCCACCGACCTGTAAAATTGCTTGGTGGAACCCTTAGAATAACCTATAACTGCTATTGAGTGTTATCTTATTTGAGGCCCATTATATTTTTCTCCACAATTCACGTCGCCATCTCAGATCTGGTGACTGTGATAGTCGGGATGGACGGAGCAAGGGGAGAGAAATGTTTGTGGAAAGAGGGCCGACTCATGCAGAGCCTTTTAATAGTTAACACAGCATGAGGTTGTCAGCGGAACGTTTGAGTGTTTGTGCCGCTACATGTGTGCATCTACAAATGCATATGAGTCGCATATGAATCACCGTCTGCATATGAGCCTTCAATTTTTAGGGTAATCAGCTTATGTCTACGGAGGGTGACGGAGCACAGGAGGTGAATACTATTTGTTTGTGTGTGTGCGTGCGTGCGCATGTGCGTGCGCGTACATTTTAGCTTCACTTTTGATGTCAGCTCATGTCGGCGTGGAGCAGCAGAGCCACGGGAAGTAACAGCCTGCTGAGAGGCTGCAGGCGGGGGACAGCAAAAGAGTCTTAGAGTTTTTCTCTTCCCTCTCTCCCTTCATCCATCCCTCTCTTCTTTCCCCTTTGCCTCTCTTCATCTGAATCATCACTCTGCGTGCTGAATGCCTATAAGACCTACGTGGAAATTACAAGTCACACAGGTGAAATCTAATAGGAGATTGCGTGCGTGTGCGTGCGTGCGTGTGTGTGTGTGTGTGGTGTGCGTGCCGTGAGCTTAATCTGCTACACATGCATGCAGACACACATTTAGCGACATATAAGCCTTTCTCATTTGTCAAATGACGGTGGAAAATCGTGCCGTGGAATTAAATAGGTCGAGAAAATGAAGTCCACCTTAATCAGCCTTCTGTCCGTCCAACTCATTTCAAAGTCTGTTAAATCACTTTTTTCTAATCTGTGGCGGAAGGAGGCAGGACGGGTTGCAGGCCTGTTCCTTGCTCGCCCCCGCACCACGTACTCTGAGACTCTGCTTTGTCACTCCAGTGAAATGGTAACCTCAAAACATGACTTTGAGTGAAGTTGAGTTTAATCGGCAATCTGTTGGAAGGCTTCGTGTAAACATTGTAAACGTAAAACTTGGAGCCAGCAAAGTGTGCTGCTGAGTTAATGGTACATACGTACGAACACGCTGATCAACGTCTCTCGATCGTAGAGTATAAGCAGTGTATCCTGCTGTTGTAATTGTGCAGGTTTGTGCTTTTCATGGACATCGTAATTCAAGGTTGTTATTTCCCAGCCCAGCATCCCTACACATTACATCAGTATTTTGCACAGTTAACGTCCAATGCCAACATTCAGTGTGCAGTGGGAAGCAGTGTGGCCTATATGAGTTCAGGTAGAAAGTCAGGGTTTGTAGGTTGGGTATATATAAATGCAATTAATGTTTCTTTTTTTTTACTTTTTGAAATTCCATATTTGTCATCCCTTCTTCTATAGCTTTACAGTCATCACTAAATCCTTTTTAAAACTGTGTCCTCTCACTGTCCAGCCATTATAATCCATTTGAAAGAAGCACTCACAGCTATAAACTAGTATAAAGCAGCAGCAAGTGCTTTCGGGCAGCTTGCTGCCCTGGGATTGGCCTCTACATACAGGCTTGCCTCGCACTCAGGGCTTAAAAGCAAATACCATGTCCTCCTCTGTAATGTTGCTGGGGAAAGTAATTTAATTTATGATTTCATTTACAGTTGACAATGTGTATTATAATGCTCTGATAAAAAAAAGACACCAACATTGGACCTCAATCAAAGCGAAGGCGGTAAAACCCTCACTTTAGATACAAGAATGGGTCTTCGGTTAATAATGAAAATACATTATCTTTCTTTGTCAGGCGTCTGTAATGCAATGCAATGTTAGGCAGAGTGAAGCCATTGACAATACAGAAATCAACACAGCATTACACATTCATCTATTACACTGCCATTTACCAAGGAAGGCATGATAGTCTAAATATCATAATGTTTATTTGAATTTTTTTAAGCCCTGAATTTAAATGCCCACGCCCACTTATCCCCATGTGTCCTCTCTCTGTCTCTCTCTGTCTCTCTCTCTCTATCTGTCTCTCTGTCTCTCTCTCTCTCTTTAAGAAAGCCTTACAAGTCTGCAACACAAGCCATTTTTAAAGAGCTTTTGTAATGAGGTACATTTTTTGCGGGTAAGGAAAAGGAGACATCACATAGTCTGTCGGAGAAGGAAATGTGTCTGTGTGATCACTGATCCCTGTGAGTGTAGAAGCCTGGAGAAACGCTGAACCTTAAGGAACCCGTCATTCTCACGGAGAACAAGCTCTGATTCTGACTAAAGTTAGAACTGTGGAAGATGAAGCCATTGGGAGTTGTCAGAAATATTTCTGCCATAGGAGAGTGTCTGCTTTTCACTCCCTCTTTTACTCACTCTCCCTCATATTACAGTGGGTCTCTCTCTCTCCTTCTCCTTCCTCATTATCTCCTTCCTACCTACATCATCCTGTTCATTCTCTCCTTTCTCTGCAGATTGGACATGTGCAGTGTGTTCTTCTAAAATATAACGGTCGGTGCCACTTGGTGAAATTAATAAAAAGGAAGACGAACAATCCTAAATGATTTAATGCTGACTGAAGTTGAGTTTCCCATGTACGTTTGGAAGAACACCCAAAAATATCATTCACTTGAATTACAGCTTATAAATAGGTGAGCTAGGGTAAGCATTTTCTTTCAAGCCCTTGTTATGGTTTAGCTACGGTCATGAACAAATTAAAGGAGTCTGGGTCAAACTGAAGAATGCTTGAAATGCCCAGCACCCTTAAAAATGATGGTCTTGGCCAATGGTCTTAACACCAGAACAATGCGCTCCGCATTAATCGGGAAAGATAAAGAACCAAGAAAGATAAATGAACGTTTGAAATGAAAGCATCATTATGAACCACCGGTGCACCATGACCAAAGATCTACGGCTGGTTAAAAGAAAAAAAAAGAAAAAAATAAGCTGTGGGAGAGATGCCTCAGGCAAACAAATGAATTACCAGTCCTCAGGAGGAAAAAAGGCCTTAATCATGAAGGATTTGTATATGAATTGAAACAAGTGTCAAACAAATTATTTTGAACGCGGCTGTTAAGATGCCAGCTTCAATACAAGCAGGACTGGGAGTGACAGAGGGCTTTTTAAGAAACAAGATTGTTCGTAGTGACAGAACGTCAGGCTCTGAACCTATTTGTGACCAAAATGTTTACGCCATGATTGGCACAGTCTTGAGTTTGACAAGTGCCTAAACTAATCCCACACAATGGGCTTTTTTGGGGGTATCATCGTTGTGGAGTGGGATTTGCACCGCAAAGGTCATATAATTACAACTATTACACTGTGATGTTGAGTGTCGTTGAGCAGCTACTTTGTCAGAAATACAACGGAAGAACACGGGGTGTGTCTGTTTACAGTGCAGCTAAACAAACACATTGTTTTAAGAAAAAAGTTGGTCAATAATTAGCCTTTTTACATGATATGAGCAACCGCTGATCTGATTTCTTGCGGCACACGGTAGTATTTAAGTAAGTAGTTTTCCCCACAACAGCAGGGCACAGTGAAGGGCGCTGGTTACCTTGCGGAGGTGTTGGAGGTGTTGGAGGTGTGCAGCCTGTCGCTTGGCTACTCCTTCGTGCTCATTTATATTTAAGACATGCATTGTTTCCCTAGAATCCCTCGATTTTAATGAAAATCTTAAGGATTATAACTTTAAGACTCATTGCATCAGAGCACTCTTTTTTTTTTGGTCATTGTTCCTTAATGAACCAGATTCATTCAACGTTAGCCGTGCTCCACATTTTATTACTGCACTCACTGGCCCTCTCAGTTTGAGATCCACATTTAGACCGAGCTGGACTTTTCTGTCTACAGTCTAGAGATAGAATCATGTAGTTTGTAATACAGAAATATTCTGATCTAACGCTTAGTAGGAACAGGTCGATCCTGTTAAGATTATTTGGGGATTTAATATTCTACAACTGAAATCAAGTTAACAAATGTGTCCTAGAGATTATTATTATTTATTTTTTTTAAAGATGGATTAAAACACCAACCAAACAGAAAACCAGTGCGTCATCCCTTGAGTAAGAGACAATTAATTTATAAGCCGGTTTATCTACAGATGCTGGAAAAGTTACAGCTCAGCTGGATTGCACTCACCTTCAACTCTCCCTACATAGTGTACAGTGCTTGTTGCCCATTTACCATTCCACCTAATTTTGCAATTGTATTGCTTCTTCCACGCAAATGTCATGCGTAAATGAGACGCACAGGTGGTTTGACAGATGGCCATAATTGTTTTGGTGCAGCTTCATGCATGAATTGGTGTTTTCCCGAGGCTCTCTCAATTTCTTGTCATTTATTTTTTTTTAATTTCAGTCTTCCAGTATGTTTTCCTTTTTAGACTCGGAGACAAATAACTTTTGTTTGTGCTTGTAGAATTCAGTCGTTATGTGTTGGACATCTTGCCTTGTAGTATTAAACTATTACTCAGGTCTGTCTATGACAATCAATATGTGAATCGATATCCATGTTTGTGCAGCTTTTTTGACTGAGGTGCAGTCTTGCCTCATTTGACACAACACTGTCGATAAAGTCCAGCTGTCCCATACATGGAGTGCGCCCTAGCATGAGGTGCTACCAGGATAGCTTTAAACACCTACAGTACGTCAGTATAAACAGTAGGATGTTAATGGAAGGAAGTCATTTGTACCTGGGCAATTTCCTGTACTATAAAGCAAGGGTCCCCAACCACCGGGCCGTGGATCATTTAGTACCAGGCCGCACCGAAAGAATAACCCCCGGTCCGTAGAAACATTTTCTTGCATCCGTGGTTCAAAAAGGTTGGGCACCGCTGCTGTAAAGCACCTTCACTGTTTTCTTTACGTATTGCAGCCATTGGTGGTGCAAATGTTTTAATGGTGTGACTAAGTTAAAATAAAGCTCCATACACCACGTTGTTCATTTTTAACTCATTTCTACCAGCTGGTTGTAGCCGTAAAGACGAGGCGGAACTCTCTCAAGGCCAAGAGCATGATTAAATGTCCTAAAGCAGCCTGCAGCCTGCCAAATCGCTTCTTGTATTTAGACAAAGTGCTTTTGTGGGCAGAACGAAGGCGTTCGGCGCGTAGAAGCGGACACGTAGGAAGAGGCAAAGACTGACAGGTGGAGAGAAAAGAAAGGGAACGCGAGAGTCAACGAGAGAACGGAGAAGGAGCGGAGCTTTAGAAGGACAAACCTAGCATGACTTCTGAGTGGTTTTCTGTTTCTACTCTCGCTGATGGAAAGAAATGGCTTAGAGAGATGTTAAGTGTGATGAGAGGAAGGAAGAAAATTAAATAAGGAAGGGAAAGGGAAAGCTGATGCCATAATCTCTTCCAATGCACATAGTATTCTCAACTGATTATCAGTATATGCGAGCAGCGGGAGCACCTAAGCATGAAATACAAAAACCAGCGGAATCACATAAGATATGAAACTTGAATATTTTTTTCTTTTTCGTGGAGGTCTGTCCCAGTGACAAATATTGTGTCGTTGTCCTTTTATGCCTTTGTGCTTTTATGCCATTCAGAGCTATCTCTCCATCCTGCTCTTCTCCTGCCAGTATCTACTGTATACTGCTCCCTTTTTCCACTCATTTCTGTCTCCTGTGCTCAAATCCCTCTCTCCCAATTTTTTACCTTTCGTGTCCCTTCTCAGTCTTCATGTTCATCTCTGATGTGTCACCCTTACACATGACATATTCCTCCTCTTCTCTTGTCTCCTCCCACGGGTTTTACCCTTTCCTCTTTTCATTTTCCTTTTCTTCTCCTCTTGTTTCTTGTCCATCATCATTTTTTTTCTCTCTCACTTTACCCAGCTCTCCTCTCTTGTCCCCGCTTTTGCTTTGTTCCTCTGTCAAATCTCAGCCACCAACTCCCGCAAGTCCTTCCTCTCCTCCTCCTCACCCCATCTTTTTGTATGTGACATATTCCCTGTCTCCCTTTCACTCAGAGTGAGGACCTTCCCTAAGGACTCCGCCTTATTGGGCAGGGACACTGTTCGAGCCCTGATGTACTACGCCCTGAAGGTCTGGAGTGACATCGCACCACTGAACTTCCACGAGGTGGCCGGCAGTGATGCGGACATTCAAATCGACTTCACCAAGGCCGACCACAACGATGGATATCCCTTTGATGGGCCAGGGGGCACCGTGGCGCACGCATTTTTCCCCGGGGAGAGGTTCACAGCTGGGGATACACACTTTGATGATGACGAGGCCTGGACCTTCAGATCTCCAGGTGAGGAACTTTGCAGTCTGCCATACTAAACCACAGTCTCTGTGTTTGTACAAATGTGTCGCATCCATTTGGTGCCAGCAGCTCAGAATGACATAGACTTTTTTTTTTCTCCAGCTATGTTCATATCTAAAAGAGAAGTTGGGTTTCCATCACATATTGCATACAAGTTTAAAGCCTTTTAGGTCTGGGACATGGACTATTTTTAAGGTTTTACCTTTACCTTACCTTTTCAACTGTTTATCCATTACAGCTACTTCTGCCATTACTTTAAGATAACTGCTCCAAACATTTATTCTTTACTCTTGGCTGTATTTCAAGCTACTTTTCATGCACTATTGATGCACACGTTGTTGTGTTACAACTGACTGGTTGATGGGCAGCTCCTCTGGTTTTTGGAAAGTTTCGAAAGATCAGCTTCACACCAACTTGTAATCCTGTTTGGCTGTTTATTCTGCTTCTCGACCGAAATAATTTTAGTTGAGTAAATTTGTCGAGCTCTCCACGTAGCCCCTGGCACCTGCTGAAGTCCTCCCCTGGGTAACCCTGGTTGGGAATCACCGCTCCAGGTGATGCTGTAGTACAACCTTTTAATTGCTTGCTACACCTTTTGTGATTCAACTAATTGCAATGGCGTGTACATGCTGACACCCTGAAATGTCTACAGAATAATAAAGATGGTTGGCAACGAGATCCGTGCACCACCCTGAGTGACTGGGACATTGTTGTTCAAGAGTTTCTGTTGAGTAATGCTGAATTGCTTAATGAATTAGCGGATGGACGGGAAATTAATCCTCAACATAATAATGGATAAATCGCTTAAGATCTTGAATCAAAAATGCACAACATTGCCTGGTTCCAGTTTCTTTAAAGTGAGGATTTGCTGCAGCCATTCTGTTGTAAAAGTAAACATCTTTGGCTTTTGGACTGTTGTTTTGACATAACAAGCGATTTGAAGACTTCATTATGGGCTCTCAAAGCTAGTAGGCATTTTTCTTATTTATATTGCATTTCAGTGACAAATTATTATAATAATTGATAGAGTCATGAATATTTATTAGTTGCAGCCCAGCTGTTGAGATTTCAAATAGGATTTTTTTTTTGAATTGAGGTCAAGGCAGAAGTCTCAGTCAAAAAAAATCTAAATCATCTTCATTGCTGGATATCATGTTTTTTTTAATTTTTTTTATTTTCATGGACTGACACTTAAGTCAAGATCTAGATGGCCTATTAACCTGAACTATTATCTTTGCATTGCGTCATTAAGTCTGTTATTACAGTCATCGACGCACAGGCTGTGTTTGGCTCATTCCAGTGAATATTCATTCAGTGTGTTTTTTTGCTTTGAGCTGTGTGGGCTAATAGATTGCTTTATGCAGTGTTATCCAGAATGATCTGGCCAAATTACTTTCATCAAACAGTTTTGAAAGAGCTTGATTAACCGCTGAGGGAGATCTGCAAGTTTGAAATGAGGACAGGATGACAGCGGCTCTAAATGGAATTCAATCAGCTGTGCCAATCAAAAATAGACAAGGTTATATTATAAATATCCGTTATTCTTTGACAGCTCTGGGAAACACAACACTGCGCTTTCGTGTTTTTGGCTTTAGAAGTAACCTCCATACATTCACTCTTTCATAAAGTCACTCACTCACAATACTGTCCTCTCTGCAGGCATCATTATTCACCCATCTCCTCCTCATTTCAACTTTGCACTTCTGCAGAACTGTCTGTGTCTTTGTTTTCATGCATCATTGTGTATTCCAGAGCCTTTTTTTCTATGCGTGTGTTCACTCTGGTGCAAAAGAAGTTATTGGTGGCACAACAATTTTATTTTTTTTTACTTGACCAATTTGTCGCGTTCTCTAAACCTTTGCGGTCTTGTCACTCATCATCCCCGCTGTCCTTTGTTTTTTAGGTTTTTTTTTGTTTTTTTTTGTTTTTTTAAGAAGGGATGAAGGTGGCAAGCAGGAAAGGGCAGAGGAGCATTATAAGTCCACTCATCCGCATGAAATGAGCGAATGGAGTGATCAAGTCGCACAGAATGCATCGTCAGGCAGAGGCTGTCTCGGTGCGGTCACACGAATGACAGCATAAATCATTAACTCCCTTTTTGACTGGCTTTCTTTAGTCTTCCTTTCATCTGGATGACTGAACATAAAATGCCCTTCCTCTCTCCTCTGCTCAGTACCTCCATTCACCCCTTCTTGTTGAAAGATGGATGGACAGCAGACGTGAGAAATATTTGGCTAAAACGTCCCCCGCCAGTTTCCAAACTAAGTCAAAAGAAAAAAGGAAAAAGAAACGAGGCATGAAAGTTCATATTAGCATGAAACAACAATCCCAACTCAAGGTCCACTTACCAGAAAAGTTGTTGGAGGTCTAACAAGCCCAAAGCTTTTTGACACATTAACTGTTCTGTTTCAATTACACTGCGATTAAATCAATGGATTGTGTGAAATGAACACACTTGAGTTCGCATGGCAAAATGTTTTGATAGTGTTATCTCCAAAAGATATTGTACCATTCTGCTGTGAGCAGAAGCTTCAGCTCTATAAGTTGTTCCATCAATACCATGATACAAAAAAAGAGTTGAAATGCGGCATTGTGGAGAAAAACGATATCAGGTTGTATAGTCTGGGCCATAAAGCGAAGGTTTGCTAGATGACTGTCCTGAGGATGTAATCCTGACTGAGTTAATTTAGCAGGCTCATAAGATAAAGAAAGGATTTTAGGTTATTGGTTTTATCTTACAGTAAAGCCCTACAAAGCTGTGTTTTATTGTCAACTGTCACTTAGAGGGTTGGTTTTATGAGATTTGGCCACTATATTATGGATAATGCAACCTGGACTTGCACGCCATAGATATTTTCTTTTCCGATGTATAAAGTGTGTCAACTCCATGGCAGACGAATGTTAAACAATAAAGAAATGAACATTGATTTCTCTAATTATATATCTGCCATTTGTAGGTAATTGATATCAGTATTTTACCTTTAAGTGCAAATGATACTTAAGCAGAGGAAGAGTAATTGTTACCGCCATGCTGTATATACCTTCTCCTCGCAGCCAAGACATGAGTGATCCGTGGGGTTCGCCAGTAATCCTCCTCTGTTTCCTGGTGAACTATTTTTTCCTTCTAGAAGAGACAGAATTGCATGAGTTGACAGCTTATACCTATTTCTAACTACACCTCTTTCTCATCTCACCCTCCCAAATAGAGTAATTCCTGGATGAAAGATGAATTCATGACAAAACCTGACATGAATACCTCTTCCGAAGCTGGAAGCAAAATAGAGAGAAATCTGTAAGCAAGCAGTATCTTATGAAGCAGCTGCATTTACGATATGAGTGATTTCACCCCACAGACGCAATGACAGTAGACCCACACTGTGTGGTTTTTCTGTGTCATTCACTGCAAGAAACAGAGCTCAGTTACAGTTCATGCACCGCCACTTTATTTGATAATGCTGCGTTCTGAAAAAGTGGACATTTGTGGGCTATTCCCAGGTTGAGATCTGGGAAAACAAGCATCCAAGCAAGAATATGTGTTAGTTAGCTAGTTTAAAAAAATATATATTTAAGCTGTTACTTTGTATAGATTTACACACCAAAAACACCATCAACACCAACAGTGTCATGCATTTTGGTGTAATGTGGTTGGGCTTCACAGTGCTGCTGTGATGCTCAGTTGCATTTTGTCCACACTTTTCTTATAATATCAGGAGTTCAGATTTTTTTTTTTCACCATTTCACTTCACTTTGTCGTAGACAATAAGAAGGGCCAAAAGTGTCTTGTCTGGTATCACGTATGTGATGAATGTCTTAGAAATGTCTTCTTCTTAAGTGAATTTGAAGTGTTGAAATAAATGCACGCTTGGTTTATTTGTTTGTGTCTGTTCAACATTACATCTCTCAGCTAGCTGTTAGGCAAAAGGAATTGTGTGATTTAAGTAGGGAAATTGGGATCACGCAACCAGATGTTCGTAGATTAACTTTGTTTTTCTTACATTAGTAGGAATGTGGTAGCCAAAAACAACAAACATTTTGTGAATTTAAAAGCTCGTTCTAAAATATCACACATCTGGAGTCTCAAACTGGTTTAGCACTTTGCTTCATATAGTAACCAAATGACAACGGTCATTCATTTCATTCTGATTAACCGTTGTCCTGATCCAGAGCCCCATGGTGCATTGTGACCTCATGTTTTAGATTAAACGTGTGTGTGTGTGTGTGTGTGTGTGTGTGTGTGTGCGCGTGTTGCTGTCTATCCCAGCTGGTGAGCCTGTGATGGGTCCGTGACCTGCGTGGGTCTCTCTCCTTTGTTTTGCGCTGTCAGGGCTGTGAGCCATATGTTACAGGACAGCAGCTCAATCTGCTCCGATTAGACCTCCCGCCAGGCCGCAGCAGTGGCAGGACAAGCAGAGGATGCTGTAGTGTAGCCTGAGTGAGGGGAACAGCTGCACACATGTAGGCTGGGTAATGGGAGCAGGACGGTGAAGGACATATGTGTAACCTTGTCCATATGACTGTCGTTTCCAGTCCCCATCATGTGTGCTTTTCACAGGTTAACAACCACTAAGCTATAGTCAACGTTGTATTGAAGACATTTGTACTGAAGGACAAAACTGTAAAATAGTTCAAACTTAACTTAAAAGCAGTATAGTCAACAAAGTTATTGCCCGTAATATGTTTTTAGCGCTAATTCTAACGATGATGTTGTTTACCAGCCATAAATAATTCGGGGAGACTGATGGAGGATGGTACCCATTGTGTTTGTGTCTAAAGTGGCCTTTGATGTAGGAGAAAATATGTGTTGATTTTGTAAATCATCCTACCTGGTTAGACATTGTTCTTATATTCTTTCTTCCCCTGTAATGAATCCCCTCAAGGGTGAAATTCGCATCCAGCACATCAAACTTTTTCATCCGTAAAGCGAGCACAGAGTGCTATTTCGAACGGTTCAAATCTTATGAAGACAACACAAAATGTCTTTAATCAGCTCCCCAAAGATAACCACAGACCTAGTAGAATACTCTCTTCTTCTGTGGTATTGGAGTGTGCGGCTCACCCCTGGATTATAAAGCTTAGTTAAGCCGTTAGGTTTGCCATCTCTCCCACTCTGAGGCTGCCAGACTGGCGCACTGAGGCGAAGGGAAAAAGTTAATTAAACAACTCTTAATTTCTTCAAGTCACACTTCACCTTGCTGCTATCTCACAACAACCTCCCCTAGCATCATCAAGTTGTCTCTAAGGCATAGCTGATGTCAGTATAGCTGCTTCTACGTGTCGTTCTGCCTTAAGTACAGCAAATGTTAAGTCCTGCTCCGGCTTGGCTCTGCTCCCACGAAGCTATCAGATTCATAAATTGTTGTTCTTAGCAACTTTTTCAAAAGCACACTAATCCCTTGAGAAGATGTAAACTTGTTAGGTCAGCCCAGAGGGTAAAAAGTGAATGTTGGTGCTTCAGCAGATTGCAGAGCTATGTAATCATCTTTAGAAAAATGAACCTTATCCGACAAATCCGTAGCTGAGTAATTGCCTTCGCCAATTCCCTTCCCCCATCTCCCGATGCATTGTTCTCAGCGGGACCCTAAGTCTTGGTCCGCCAAGGCCATCACTTAATGTGTATGATGATGCTGAATAGAGGAATATTAAGCAAGCACCACATTTAGCGGACCACTTCACTCCCGCTGTGTGATTGATGGCTCCGGCGTCCATTGGGAGTTGTGAGAGGGCGGAATCTCTGTGAGATCAAATAAGTAGAGGTCTGGAAGTGCTCTTTCTGCTTTGACGGGCAGCAATATTGCTTCTATTAATTAGCACTCTGCCAGCAATCTCCCACTGCAAACTGATTACCCCGACTGAAACAAAAGCGCCATTAAGCAGGTGAATTTTTCATGACATTCATTTTTTTTCCCCCGTGTGTGTGCTACTGTGGTGTGTACTGTTTGCGCCTCTGTGAAGATGGGTTCCTCTGCGAGAGACAATAAACACGCAGATTGAGCGGTTTAATGCTACTATATTATCAATCTTATAAACATCTTAATGGATAATGTGACATACACATAATAAGGTTACCCAAGTGTGCATTAGACAGCATTAAGAAAGTGCCGTTACAGATATATGGGGAGAGTTTAGACTGCGTACTGTACATCATGGTGTTACATGTAACTTATAGAGAGAATTACTGAAAGTTTCATTTAAAGTTTTGTCTTTAAACCCATTTTTTATATTAGGTCACATCTTGCCATCGCCCTGGGTTTCACATCACCACATTTCCAGACTGATGCTGGCTTTAACAGACTAGACGATAACAAATTATTTATTATAGAAAACCGAAAAAACAAAAGCAGCAAACTGTGCTGCAAAGCTAGACGGACACCGAAGATAGCAACTGGTTTAGAATCCAGAGACAATAAACAAACCACAGCGTGTCATTATCTATAAAGGGTACATATATCTTTATTAAAATGTTTGTGTTTTGGTCTACTGAGTTTAGATGAAATATGATGCAATACAGCAGGTGCCATGCCATTGTTCCGAAACCTCAATAATTCAAAAGATTTCCCATTGGACCAAGCCAATATGTCCGACAGCCTGTTATTCTGAAAATAAACGAGCGTTGTTCCTAATGCATACAATATCCCTGCAAAAAACAGAAGCACATGGCTAATTATTATACAAAATGACATTATCGGATCTTACCGTTAGCCTTTTTCTTTCTCGTACCATGGCGAAGTCATCCGCTTGACTTACCCTCATATTCTTACCCTGAACCAAACCAATCTCGCTCCTCATGCCTAAACCTAATCGACCCAACCGATGAAGCCTTTGCCAATAAAAAAAAAATCGGGAAGGTCCAACGGTGTCAATTAGCCATGTGCTTCTGTTTATTGCAAGGGGAGTGTGTATTTTTGGAGCAATAGGCCTTGCGGACCACTGGCTGTTTGTTTTTCGGAATAGCAGGCTGTCGGATAAATGGGCTTTTGATCCAATGGAACATTTTTCCGACTATTTGGGTTTCGGAAAAATAATGGGCCGTCGGAACAATGGGCAGTCCCCACACAGCCATTAGGTTGCTTGTGGTGCATCTTGTTGAATTTGAACAACTGTGCCAGTGGACAGACTTGCAGTATCAGCAAGTTGAGACTGAGCTGTGTACAAGAGACTCCAGTGGATAAACATGTAAACACAGAGCTCTGTTAGGGCTCACTGAGCATGTAGGAGATACCAGGAAGGGATTATACTCTTGTGGCCTGTACTGGTACCCACAGAAAACTTGTGCTTAAACACTGTAACTTATATTTGATAAACAACAAACATATCATCATATCATCATAGGTGAGGTTACATGAAATTGGATTATTCCCATACATATATGGGTGACATGTATGACCAGAAATAAACTGAAACGAAAGGGTTACTTTTGATTCTCTCAAAGCCTGTGTCTTTAAGTCCCTTGTCGCCCCGTAACACATCCTGTCTTTATTTTCTCCTCTGAGGGATGCAGAGAGGAAGGCTGGATGTATTAACTCACCCACCTCCCCACATACCCTGTAGAGTCAAAGCGAGATGGGTTCCTGTTGTTTCAATGCCCTTTAATCAAGCATTTTACTTCATTAACATACATTTTAGTATAAATGTTGTGTCTCTGATTTTGTGGTCTCCATTTCTTCTGCAATATAAGGGTATTAGTATAACAGCTCAGGTCAGTTTGAGGCCCATCCTGTCATAAACTGGGGGTTTGTTACTGACCAATCCATTAGTGCCGCTTTTTTCAGTTTTACGGTGCTGTTGTCCCTTCTACCAGTTTGAGGGAAAGCAAATGTATTGATGAGGAGCACCGCTTGGGAGAAGAAACAATTTCTTGTGCTCGGCTGTTTTGGCTCCAATTATCAATTATCCCGAGTTGCTCCCTGCAACGGAGAGTTTGGATGATGTGCGTGGAGGAGGTTGGTAATGATGTTGGATGCACGCTTCTTTGGCCTGGAGTGGCAGATATTTTTGGAAAATGAGGAGGTTGTTGGCATTGATCTCTGCTTACTCAATTATTTGTCGGGTCTGGTCTCATCCCGTGAGAGCAATGTTTTGCGTAATGGTGGACTGGATGTTGGCTGTGGGCCACGCCACTGTCATTGACCAGCTGCATGTCCTCAGCTGTTGCATGAATTATCATCCCATCTGATGAGATTTCTTGGTGACTGAGTTATAGAGACCCCCAAAGGAAGATTGTACTTTCTAGGAACCTGAAGCCTTTAGATGAATGTGTTTTATCACTGAGTTGTGTCGTGTTGTCTTTATAAATTCAAATTGATTATAGTGTAAGTGTTGAAATGAGTTTCACTACACAAATTAGTTGTTATGTAGTGTGGTAGTCTAGTGGCAGAGTTGCTCCAGGGGACTGTCCCTGTAGTTCACTGTAAGTCGCTCTGGATAAGAGCGTCTGCTAAATGACCTGTAATGTAGAGATTAGCTGTTATTAAATATGTACACCATGTAACTGCTAGGTGTAACTGTTGTGCAGCTAACATCATCTTGACACAGATAGATTATTCCCCCGCTCAATCTAAAAAAGACTTCTGTGCAACTATTTCGCACATCAATATTTTTCGAAATGTTGTTTTTGTCATGAATACTTTCACACAGAATGCAAATATTACGCGCCGAAAAAGCAATGTCATTTTTTTTGGAACAAGGCCGATTTTTTTGCGCTTTCACACCGCAAATTAAGGCAACCTATCTTTACGAAGGTTAAATTCCCGGTGGGCAAAGGCCTTTATGCTACAGTTTTTGTAGCTTTTTTTACAGTGTTAGTTTTTGCTACAGTGACTTCACTCTTTCTAGGAATGAGTGCTTTTGATTGGACGGTGCTACAGATATTTCCGAGGGATGTTTCAGAATTTTTAATTGTGCAGCAGGATTTAGCAAATACTAGATTGAAACGATCTTATTTGTTAAGAATTGAGTAAAGGATTTTACAAATAGCTGGTGCAATCCAAGAGGCCGGTAGGTCTGAAATGAAGATGTTATGTCTTCAAACATTATCTTTATATGATCATTTCCCAGGCTGTCAAAGTTACTCCAGACTCATGTAGACTGAATCTTACACAAACATGCTTGACCTGTAGGCAAACTTCAGGGCATCCACTAAGGGTTGAGTGATGTTTTTAAGGTAGCCAGGCATACGTTTTTCAAAGGTCTTCTAAGATCAAAGCCACCGTATCCTGTGATCCCATGAAGAGTTTAGAGGGTTTACTAAATGAAGTAATTCCCATCTTCAGCATCATGCAATGAAAGCATTTAGCTTGATAAAACCTGCTTAATGGCTCACCCGTAAATCCAGCAGAACAAAGATTGAACCCCTAAATATAAAATAATTCAATAGTCTGTAGAACTGCACAAAACTCCTCCCTGTCTCTGTATCTCTCTCTTTCTTCCTAAATGAATCTGGTTCATCCACCCAATTCTCACCGCTCCTGCTTTGTCCACAGGCATTTCCTTCATTCTGTCAGCCTCCCATGGACTGTGAATATGATTACATGGTACATACTCTGTTCTGAGCCCCTGTTCTCTGTCTCTCTCTCTCTCTCTCTCCCTCTCTCTTTCTCTCTCTCCGTCCTTTTACCCACCTTTCCTCTCTGCCCCATGTGCTCATGTAGATTAGAGTTGGCATTTGCCTCCTGAATACCCCAGCTGGGTACTGTAAGCACGAGTGCACGTCCCAGGCTGAGGCCAACATAAGGTTAACTGAATGCAGACTTCAGCTGAGCCACCAAGGAACTCTAAGCTAGCTTGGCTCGACACGCTAGCTCTCCATATTTTTGCAAATCTAAATCTCCGAGCCCCAGGTTTTGTCCTGCTTGGCAGAGTCAGACAAAGAGTTTTGGAGGCTTTGTATTTTCTTTCTCTTGCTGAACATAGAAGGAAGGATGCTTTAATAGCCTGCAGCCTCTTCACGTGTCCCTCCGCACACCGCTTCTTAGCCAGCCGTTGGACGAGGCAGTTTGACCATAGTTATCTCGCTACACCACATGCCTAAAAAGCACTCGAAGCCTCCTGAGCTGCCTGTCATGCCTCTTAATTTGCACCATAAGCAGATGAGCTGAAAAAGGATAAAATACCTGAACAGGGGTTTGACTGGGTCAATTTAGGACACAGAGTAAATTGGTCACATTGGTGACTGTCACCACTGGGTCTGAGTCATTTACTAAAAATCTTCCATGTCCTCTTCACGCACATACTCACAGTATATTGAACCACAATTGACCATTTTAACCAAGCTATTAGTCACAAAAACAGTTTACCAATAACGCATTCGCACATCACCTAAATCTACAACTAGTTCCATGTGTATAGCTGTAAGCCATAAGAATCTGATGGTTATCCCATTCAGAGAAACTGTTGAAAGTCGCTATCTTATGTATCTAAATTAGTGGGAGGACCACAGTTGTGACTCTGTAGTAGCCCCACTGTAGCTAAAGTCACAATAGTAAGGTAGTCAGGTCTTTTTCCGTTTTTTTCTAGGTATTTCTCAGGTTGATGCGTCATTATGAAAGGGTTTGCTTTCTTTACATTTCTGCATTTTCTAATAATGTTTTACCACCATGATGTCAACTCCTATTTTTATGTCCGTTTCCTTCAGAATCTCATGGGATGGATCTGTTTGCCGTTGCAGTCCATGAGTTCGGTCACGCCATCGGCCTGGTCCACACCTCAGCCATAGAGTCCATCATGAGACCGTACTACCAGGGTCCCGTAGGAGACCCTCTGAAATACGACCTACCCTATGAAGACAAGGTCCGCGTCTGGCAGCTCTACGGTACGAGGAAATTCAATTAGTTGCATTTCTATCAGGATTTCCATTAATAATTCTGCCTCAAGTGTTAAAAGAAGCACACACAAAAAAATGGTATTTCATTAATTGAATGGTACTGGGGAAGATGATGTCGGAAAATGACGCAAAGTGGCCATGTAACCAGGAAGGGCACCTGATAATTGGAAGTAACAGCATGTGTGACATTTATGGGAAATGTTGAATTTATTTTTACAGTCCAAGTATTTCCGAAGTACTCGAAAATACTGTTTTCCACTTTTCGGCATTACAGTAAGCCTATGTCATTATCTGCCGGAGATATACTTTTACCATCATTATTTACAGCATTCCATCATTATGAACATGAAATATACGTCACATTACATACTAGCTGATATAAGATGTTTCTGCCTCTTCACGATGTCTCATCAGTGCTGCGAAACCAAAAACATTGTGGAGACATACACTACTACTTTCACAGAATCTTCTTCTACTCCAATAACCATGACTCAACAGCCTCTTCTGTAATTATGTATGTTTGCCGGTGCAGTGGTGGAAAGAGCGGGTTTGCAGGTGACAGCTCAGCATACTGAAGATACAGAGGCCTCCACACGCAGGAAGCAGCAACCGATGAGCTCTGTAGAGGAAGGTTATTGATTTAATGAAAACATGGATAAGTTGAGTTAGTTGGACCTCGTTATGGCCGATGACCTTATCTCACCATTCACTAAAGGAAAGATGGAACGTGTGAGGAAAGAGAATGAAGTGAAGTCTGTGAGCAGACAAAGAAATAAAACAATCACAAAGGAGGGGAGAATTACACACAGTAGGTGCAAAAGAACAGGAATAGTGTAACCAAGAATCAAAAGCAGGTTATTACGTGTTTCATATTCCTTTGAGTTGACATTTGACGTCTCCCCAGGTGTCAGAGACTCGGTGTCTCACACAAACCGTCCAGGCAACCCCTCACAGACGGCCGAACCTCCGGTCCTGCTGGACCTTCCTGAAAACAGATCCACTCTCCTGTAAGTAGAAGATGTAAATCAACTTGGAATCTTTTACATACACAGTAATAGTACAAAATCCACTTTGGCCATATTCTCTCAGTGTCTATCGCTAGGTTCCTACTTTTGTGCCTGGATCAAATGCAGTTTTTCTTGCATCATCAAAGTTGCAGTTTTCTTTTGTGAAAGCTGACGTTTTCCAGCCTTCACTCATTCTGTACATCCCTTTCAACATGACACTTCCTCTGCTGTAATGGCCAGAGGAGAGCAACAGAGAGGAGTGTCAATAAAAATGAGATGGCACAGTGCAATTTTGGCACCAAAAGTGACTCTTGCGACAGTCGACTCAGGACTCAGCTTTTTAGTTTTGTGCTGCTCTTTCGTCTTATGGCTTCAAAGGTGGACATACTTATAAACGTCTTAAAAAATCCCACAAAAATGTTTAATGTTCACTGCTTTCCTGATTCAAGCTGGTATATACCGTAAATGTGTTAACTAGGCACAGACACAGCCATAAAAAGGCTATATTAAAGTTCAGCTACTTCCATAAGAACACTATACTCTTAATAGGCCTCACATATGTGGTATTTTCTGCAGGATATTGGATCTCATTATAGCGATATTTCTATTTCTCCGATGATTCCCTGTACATCAGCATAATTATGTTGTGATTTGTTTTTATGTTTTTTTCTTCCTTTGTTCCAACTTCCACTGAGAAACAATGTAATGAATCCATGCAGGAATACTCAACATTTATTGTAAAAAGAGTTTTTTGGTGCTTGATATGAAGTCATGAGGTGCCAACGACTGAAATTAACAAAGAGGCCGAGAGTGAGCTTGGGAGCCTGCCCGTCTAATTAAGAAATTCCCAAAAGCAAATTGGGCAGCGATCAGCCTGTAGTTTTTCAGATTATCAAGGATAATTAGGCTTAATTTTGTCCATTTATGTATTTTTGAGTGTACATACACTCGCTCAAACACACACGCAAATCACCAAGCACCAACCTTAAAGTGGACCCCGAGAGGTCCGACGAAAGACGAAACGCGAAATTGTCTTCATTTTGAAGGCTCAAGCAATTAAAATTAGTTTCAGAGAGCACACATGTGCATGCACACTCACCACAGTGAACAACAAGGCAGCACTGAGAAGGAAGGCTACGCTAAACAGGCAGTGGTGGGATATTAAACCAGCTTTTGCTCCCCACTTTCGGACTTCCACTGCCTTCATTAATCATTTCACACTGACTCCATCAGGTCATGAAGCATGAAAAAGCTGGATTAGGCCTGACAAGGGCACCAGCGCTGACCACTAGGCAGTGGTGTAGTGTTAATAGAGCTCTGAATAGAGACCTTTGTTGCTAATATAAGGCCTGGCGGGCTCGCACTCTCAGCCCTGTGGTGCTAATGGCTTCATCATTGGCAGGCCGGCCACGTCAGTGCTTTAAATCACTTAAAAACCCCGGGGATAAATGCACTAAGGGACCTCACCGTGTCAGCGTGATTGCATCCCCTCTCTTGTTTAGCCAGGTTTCACTGATTCATGCAGCAGCACCCAAAATAGATGCATGAATCAAATTTAGATGCATAAAAAGATCTTGAAAGTGTCTAGATTTACAAAAGTTTTATAATTATTTTAATTTTTTTCTCCTCTTTTAAAAAATCTCCTCTCCTCATACTTTCCTCACATCTCTCTCAGGCTGGCGCGAGATGCCCCAGACAGATGCAGCAGCCACTTTGATGCAGTGGCCCAGATACGAGGAGAGGCCTTCTTTTTCAAAGGTACAGAGTCACAAAGGGAGAAAGACGGACACGAAGCTAAAGAGCTGCCCGGGAACATTTTTAATGAATTGGCTAAATTAGCGGAAATAAGAGTCAATTTAAAACTGAGAGTTAAAAGCGGAGGGGGTGAGGATGGGAGAGTGTGGTAGATGCAGACACCCGACTGAGTCAGCTGAGCCCTGCCGAGAGGCCGCAGTCCACAGATTGCATCAGGCTTTCATGCTTGCCCTCTGGAGGAATGACCCCAAGCCTCCCACTGACAGGAACAAGAAACAGACTTGCATACCTTCAGCGGCAGAAGTGTTGGCAAAGTATGCAGACTTTTAACTGACATCTTTTAAACTCCTTTTAATCTTGTTTTTACTAGAGATGACATTACAAGTTTAGAGATGATGAATCATTTTGAATGTTCATTTTCAGACGTTCGAATTGAACAAGATGTAGACTTTCGTTTGTAGTTCTAGTCGGCCTATAACATTTGGGATGAATTTGGCCTGCCACACATGCTTAAACAGGACTAATCCTTGAGAGACATGACTCAGCCTGTTGTATTTTTGTTATTGTCTTTTTTTCTTCTTTTTTTTTAAGAATGGTTAACCTTCATTTTCAGTCAGCCTTGCAGCTGTTCTGAAATGTCACCACTTGGGAAAACTCTGTTGAAGGTGACAATCGACGAACTGCAGAGCAACTAATGCTTTTTGATTAAGATAGATGATAAACAATTATCTGCAGTTAACCCTAATGTACAGTAAGCCTTTATTCAGTCAATAACCTAACTAGTCAACCTTGAAAATTGACGTCCACATTCATAAGTGCAAGTTACTGTTCATAACATTTCTACACAAACGTTCCAATGACAACATGAACTGTGTTAATCTTCATTACATTCATTTACATTTTCACTGTTCCAAGTTTCCCCTTGGGAAATTCATGAAGAGCCATCATTAAGTTATATCAGCATCCTGAATTGTGCTGATCCTCCAAACCGTCCTGTTCCTTATAGGGAAGTACTTCTGGCGACTAACAAGAGAGAAGCACCTGGTGTCCCTGCGTCCCGCTCAGATCCATCGCTTCTGGAGGGGCCTCCCACCCAATCTGGACAGTGTGGATGCCGTGTATGAGAGGCCTGGGGACCACAAAATAGTCTTTTTCAAAGGTACAGTACTAAAGAAAAAAGTCAAACTCAAAAAGTTAGTCTGGTTCAAAAGTGTAAGTGAGCATCTGTAATAACAGTCTTTTGTGTTCTTAAGTTTTTTTTTTTCAACTCCTGATGACTTGCAGACGTTTTAAAAATGTGATTCATCCACACTATAAAGAGGCAAGGTGAAAAGAGACCGTTCACATCATTCTTACTGGGACTTATTTTCCTCTCTGTGTGAAAGTGCAGAAGAGCTATAAACTTTATTTTGTTTAAACATGGTTGTAGAATCAAGGGCATGTCCCACATGTGATATCAAATGTATAACAGCTTTCCTGCCAGAGAACGTTCTCCCTTGGCGGCCTAACAAAGATATTTGTGAATCTTTTTTTATTTCATGAGAGTGTCCTTTACGTACCTTTCAGGTCTCATCTATTCAAATGTATCATCTCAAGTGCATACACTGTCTGTTGTGTGTGATGTGTAAAACTATAGATTGCTGACTGTAGATTTTCTGTGTCCACCTTCTTCAGGGCTAAAGTACTGGGTATTTAAAGACAATAACGTGGAGGAGGGCTACCCTCGTCCAATCAGCGACTTTGGCCTACCCTCGGAAGGGGTGGATGCAGCCTTTGTTTGGCTACACAACGACAAAACCTACTTCTTCAAGGACAACCAGTACTGGCGCTACGATGACCACCTGCGGCGTATGGACCTGGGCTACCCTAAAGACAGTTTGCTTTGGAAGGGGCTGCCGACACAAATGGACGACGCCATGAGGTGGTCTGATGGTGAGTACGCTTAAAATAACACTTTCTTCTTCTATCAGTTACATGGACTGAAAAACAAACACACAGATTCAATTTCATCACCTTCCACAGTTAAGAAAAAAATATGATTTTGTAGCTGCATATTGACACCAAGCATTAATCTCTGCATCTAAAATGTAAAGCCACAATGCAGAAGTGCCTTAAACTTGCATTCTTTCAAATGGACAGCAGGGAGCGACTCCACTTGTTTCAAAAAGAAGTCTGACTGTATAGAAGTCTATAAAAAAAGTGATTCTACTTCACACTTGATTTATTACCTCAGTAAACATTTTCCTAGTGAGTTTACAGTCTCAGTCGTGAGTATCAAGTCTTCTTCAATGCAGCATGATGTTCATTCTATAAATTCTGCTGCCATTTAGAGTAAAATAGACAATAAAGCCGTGTGTGCTTTAGGCCGTGGCAACCATGTGACTCACTTCTAGTTCCAAAAATCCAAGATGGCGACTGCCAAAAACCAACATGGCGCAGCCCAAAATGCCAAACTCGAGGCTTCAAAACCACAGTCCACAAACAAATGGTGACTACGTCCTCTTCTTTTATATAATCCATGATTGAGGTCACAGTTGTTTACTTTTTCCCAAGACTCCTCCTAGTGAATTTACAGGTACCCCCTGGCATGTTTGAAGATGTAGTCCCTCTAAAGTGGCTAGACCTTGTTCAATATTCCACAAAATAAATGATAAAAACCATACCCCCAAAAGTAATCCATCACCCACAGTGAAAAGGTGTGTAGAATGAAGCCAGTGACATATTTTGACCTCTTCTGTCTTTATTAAAAAATGATTATAAAGACGTACTGATTGATGACACACAGTATATACAAAACAAGCAAAGGATGACTCTCCACAGGATGTTTCTTCCAGCAATATATGATTGCATTTCTCTGAGAAAAATAGAGTTGTACCACTCCACCAGAGCATCAGACCACTGGTAGCTCTGGTATCTGCTGATGCCAGAGGCAAGACTGTGCAATATCCTTCCCAGGGGAAATCCTCAAAGAGGAATGAATTACAAGAGCAATATGAGACAAGGAAACAATTATGCAAGTTAGGAAACATGCAGCACCAAGTCTTGGATGAAGTTTTATAATCAGATTACAATTCTGAGCCAACTTCCCAGGAGCAGTAAAACACTGAAATAGTTTGAATCAGTTGAACATGTTTCTTTTTAGCCAGCAGCATGACCCTAAGGTTTGCAATGTTGTTTCCTCAGTCGGTGTATTACTTTCATCCAGGCTGAAATAGCTCAACAACTATTCACTAAATAGACAGATAACCATAAAATGTTGTACAGACATTCATGGTCCCCAGATGATGAATCCTACTGACTTTGGTTATCCCCTGACCTCTGACGCCGCAATGAGGTTGACTTTTATAGTTTCACAGTTTAAATGTCTTAACAGCTAATAGATGGATTGCCATGAAATTTGATACACATTCATGTTTTCTCATGTCCCACTAATTGTAATAATGGCCTTTCTCGGGCTGTCCTCGACTAAATAATTTCTTAGTCGACTAACGCTCATACGCGTTTGTTGCCTAATCGATTAGTATATTTAATAAACAGAGCTTTAAAACAGAGAGTCATGCAGAAACACCACTTTAGATCTTGTTTACCAGACATGTATATATGTTTCTTGGAAATGAGTCATTTAGCATTAAAAAAAATCATTTTAAAATGATGTCTTAGTCGACTAAGACCAACACCTTTAATTAATCTACCAATCCAACTTGGAGGGCACAGCCGTAGACTTTTAATCAACCACCATCACATCAAAGTTTCCACTTTCATATTGCTAGCACATAATAGCATGCTAACACGCTAACCTAAGATGGTAATCATTCTAAACATTATGACAGCTTCACATTAGCATGCTAGCATTATGATTGCGAGCATGTTAGCATGCTGACATGAGCATTTAGCTGAAAGCTCCTCTCAGAGCTGCTAGCATGGCCTAGCAAGTGGTGCCGTTGTCATTAAGTTACGTAGTCAGTCTTATTCTATCGCTCATAGATCAGACATCTCACCTGGAAAATATCTGTTCCAATTTAGGATGTGTAATCAGTCATACAGTGCATTCTGTCATGACATTTTTTAATTTGGATTTATTTTTATTTTGGCAGTCTTCCTGGTTGTGTCATGCACACATGTTGTTGTCGGAGCTGCAGTATACAGATTAGAGGCACATTTGCATTTGATTGTTTTTTTGTTTTTTTTATCATGTGTCAAAAATATCTTTTTTATCTGGTATTTTGACACACGTGGTCTTTTTTAACACTCTGCTTGACTCTCACACATTAAACAATGTTCAAACCTTGAAGCTCGCGTGTGTAATCAAAGTGAGCAGCCCCACTGTAACAGTTGAGTGTCGGGATCACAACGAACGCTGCCATCAAAGCATCACTGTCATCGGATCACATGTGCATGTTAATGAGAGGTGTAAAATGGTCTAATTCTGTGTGTGCGTCTGTGTGTCTGTGTGTGTGTGTTTGGCTCTGAATGCAGCTAGGTCATTTTTAGATTTTTAAAATACCCCCACTAAACAGGCACAGAGCCCTGAAATTTGAGGCCACTCTCAGAGGGAGCCTGGATGTCCCTAATCCCCCCTGCCGCATATGAATACAAGGAAGCTCTCTCCCTGTTGGGTGTTTGGTGGCCTGCGTTCTGTCTTCCAACTTGCCCCAAGCTCTTTGATGTGTGTGTGCGTACGCGCGTGACAGAGGCCAATCCTGACTCCGCTTCACCCCCCGGCCATTATCACCACAGAGCCTGGAAGGGAAAACTTGGAAACCTACACGCACATAGACAAACCATGGGGCATGGGAACTTTAGCCACATCAAAGCCTGTTCTCTGTTTGTTTCATCAGCTCAGGATGAATAGAGAAGAAAAACACAGATCGGGGTGAGACAAAAGAGTGATATGACAGCAAGAAGGAGAGAGGAGACACAGTGACACCTCGTTATGGAAATAGAACAGAAAGATGGTGATGGACGGACGTGAAAAGGGGAATCCAGACAGAAGGGGACATATGGGGACACCTGAGGATGAAGAAAGATAATAAAGAAAAGATATAACTAAGATAAATGTCTCAAAGGATAGATAGAGGGATCATAGAGAGGCAGAAAGGCAGTAAAACCATATAGAATGGTTGCCGTGGAGGGGAAAATGTAGCATGAATGTAGCGGTAATGACGATAATATTCATAGCTGCTGGCATAAGTATGGCACCCAGGAATAGTTTTGCCTTTTAGTCATGGCGAGAAAAAGGCAAAGGGGACAGGAAAATGAATTTGTCAGGCATGAAAATGATCTTTAAACTGTAGAGGGAGTTCACAGTTCATATTCAGCGTCCATACTTGTAGTGGTGTCTCATTAGTAAAGTAAAGAGTCAAAGTTGCAAAGTCTGCCATAGAGTCAGGAAGTGATACCTGTAGTGATTTTGTAATCGAGGGTTTCAAATCTTGGGCACTTTTGTGGTGACAAGCTCCAGGAAATCCTAAAACAAATGCTGTCTTGCTAACAAACACTAAGCATTAGTCGGCAGATGAAAATAGTCCCCAATAAATAAAATATTTACTCCCGTTGAGTAACATTTGTTAAAAACTGCAGTGCCCAGCTGTTTCAGGAAATTACTAAGCCTTTTTTTAGAACTTAAAATATAGATGTGCGACCCATTTTTTAAGATTTAGATCTTCAGTGTGAATGAATGGGATCGTTTCATGTGATTTGTTGACAAGAAAAATCTCTGTATATTTTTCACCAGCCTTATTCTTTATTCCTCCTGTTCCAGTAATTCATTACTACCCTGAAGACCAGGTATTGCCATAAAGTAAATCTAATCACTGTTATGTTTTGGCTCCAGAAAGTATTGCATAATAAATGAACTTGTTTTGGAAAATGAATGTGAGGTCCATATTAAAAGGAAGAGAAGTGTCATCCTCAACCTCATTTATTCAGCCACTGATCCATCTCCAGTCAAAGGATCTGAAGAAAAGCGGTATCCTCACTCTGATTTAGGGCTTATTAGCCAGTAGTGGCTGATATTTAAAATGTATTCACCACTTTGGACAGCTCTGGGACTTTTAGTCTCTTGGGAATAGAAAGAGGAATTTTAGCAAAGTGGCATTCAGCCCTATGGGCCTGGACTTCCAATAAAAGTGATAGATGGATAAGGAGAGGGGCTTTGTGAGTGTGTGCACTCCTGTACTTCTATCTTTGTGAGGATGAAGTTCAGGTCTAGACATAGAGGATGAGGACATTTTTGGAAAGTGAGGATTATATATATATAATATATCATCATTGCAAAGGGCTTCAGAGAGCTATTTCAGGACGTGTTTTTATGGTTACGGTAGGACTGAGAGAAATCCGTCCTCAGAAGTTTGTGGGTACGATGTTTGTATCTGTGCAAAATGCTGAAGAGCACACCTTTAATATTTATTCCAACAAGCTGCAGCCCAGCTTTAATATATTCCCATGATTATGCACAGGGAATGGACTTTACTAGGCTCCTTCAACCTTTCAAGTGGGTGAAGACTCTTTACAGAAACCTGCCTAAACCAGCACAACTCCTTTTATTTTTTTACCATGCCGTGCACATTTTATGTATTTTAATAATTGCTCTTACCCATTATTAACAACAAAAAGACATTATCTCATCACACAAAATGAGGATTTGTTTGGGTAAAAACATGCCTGTCAGGGTTCAACTGGGTTTTGATTAAAAAATGAAGGCCAGAGAAAACTCATTGCTCCTTCAAAGGCACAGCTGTTTAGAAGTAAAAATGTTTAAATGCTAGTTGAAAGATCACAGATAGTGTCTTCCATATGTTTGACATTTATTATGAAGGCCAAAGCGTGGTTAAAGAAATGTAAAGCGAAGTTCTCTCTCTTAGCTTAAAGAACCACGCAGGCAGTCTCAGGCTGGAGCTCAGTGCACACAATTATTCTTTGGTAAATGTTGCAACTCCTTGACTGCACCATTCAGAAGTAAAGTAAATGTTTAAATCATTCTCTGTCATTCGTCCTACGCTCTCTCGTGTCATTATCTTACTCCCTCCAAAACTTGAATCTATACAAGGCTCATACCTGATGTTATTTTCATTCCTTTTTTTTTTTTTTTTTTTATAGAATATTTACTCCACAATTAACAGCGAGCTCCAAGGCTGTTGACGACGAGAGAACATTCTTCACTTTGCTCGAGCTCCTTCACTTTGTTTTTGTCTGGCCACCTATTCATTTTAATCATCAGTTAAGAAAAAATAAACGAGCCTTAATACTCTGACCTGTTTGCCCCTCTCCTGGTGTGTGTCTCAGTCAACAGCAAGCAAATTCAGTTTCTGTCGAGTTCAGGAAACTGAACTTTTGTTGGCAAACCATGTCCCACATGAGCACATGTAAGATGTACAATCTTTTTATTCAAATCAGATATTATACTTGACATGCTACAATGCTAAAAAAGACCTTGTGACAAAAATCTTGACACCTATTTTACATAATGGCACACGACACATTTTGGTGGTTTTGTTCCTACAAAGTGATATTTTCATCAGATGCAGCAGCCAGTTTTTTTTTTTTTTTTTTGCCGCCAGTGGCCATTTGGCATTTTGGAAACTGTAATTAACCGAAGTACCCTGCAGTGAAAGGGCGGGGGGGGTCAGTAACTATCAACTGACACAGTGCCATTATGGTGTGAAGAATGCCCAATTGCTGTGTTCTGTGGTGGCACAAAGACCCCACAAAATGACACAAACCCCTTTTATGTATGCAATCTTTCAAAAAGGACATTAGAAAAATTGCACACTAAAAGTACAATGTTAATGCAACAAAATCAATAATATACCAGTAAGGTCGAATCAGTTCGGATTCTTCAGATAACAAATTCCTCACAACAGCTGTGTGCGTGTGCGTGTGCGTGTGCGTGTGCGTGTGTGTGTGTGTGTGTGTGTGTGTGTGTGTGTGTGTGTGTGTGTGCTTCTTGCTTACAACATCCAACTGGATACATCTGCCACCTTAAATTTGGTTTAATCCCTAGTTGAATCCTCACGTCTCATAATACCTAACGGCAACCAAAACATAAAAGCTCGGTAAATGTTAACGCTGAAGAGAATGGAGGACCGCAAGCACACCAACTGCTTATAAGGTTGTTATTTTTATTTTTATTTTTATGACTTAAGACTAGTCTTGTGTCCTCAATTGAAATAGATGGTACATTCAGTTGTTTTTGAGGAAAGACAAACACATTCTTCATCCAAAATCTGAAATGATATGCTCTTGAAATCATCCATGCTAGTCTGAGAGCTGATCTGCTCTCTCCTCTCCGAATGATTCCCGCTCCGTCTCGAACAGGTGTATCGTGGGGTATGTTAACAACAGTGTGACAGTACTAAGCGTGAACACTCTGGATCACTGATTGTTCATGTGTACTGCGCTTGTTGCGTATTGCACCTTGTGTGGATATTAAAGCGCGCAGTATTCTGTTCTAACACCGACCCTCTGCCCTCTCTCTCGCTCTCCAAAGGCTCGTCCTATTTCTTCAAGGGGAAGGATTACTGGCGAGTGCCGAGCAGCGACATGGAGGTGGAGGCCGGATACCCCCGCCTCATCGCTAAAGACTGGCTGCTGTGCACCGAGATGCAGTCCGACTCTCCGGACACGGAATCCAAAAGCACGGAGACGAGAGTCAACGTGCACCATCAACCAGACCACGCAGAGAACGGATACGAGGTGTGCTCCTGCACCTCGGACACCGCCTCGCCTTTAGGCGCCCGCCCCTCCCCATCTCCCCTGTGGCTGCTGCCACCTCTCTGGACGCTCTCGCTGGCCCTCCGCTCTGAACTGCTATGATGCCAAAGCATGGGACAAAGTTCCTGAGCTGATTGGTGGAGGGCCAGTAGACTAAAACTGGAATATTTTCCTCTTACAATATCATTTGGTATCCTTTTGCGCTTGTTTTGCTGTTATTTATTTGACATGTCATTTGGTGGGCACTGCCAGCTAATGAAATCATCTTATAGGCATCAAACCACACATGCTTTACAACGTTTTTTTTACTGAATGGTCAAACTGCCTCATCTCTACAAGGAACAAAGTTATAGAAATATATTTCAAGAGCTCCAAGAGTAATTATTTGTCTTTATGTGCAGCAGGTTTACCTTTGCAATGCCTTACATACAGACAAAGTTGAAGGTATCCTGAGAGGCAGGCTATATTATAGAGTATGTCACTGAAATCAGCTCAAAATTTGTTCAAATCTCATTCTTACATTTACGTCTAGTGGTGTCTAGCCATGTAGATGGTTCAATTTTCCTGTAATAGTTTCTGCCTCCACGCTAATACATTGGCGATGAAAGGAATTTGTGTGTGCTGCTTAAACACACTGAAAAACCACACAAGGACAGTAGCAGGGACATTTGAGTTTGAAGTTATAAAAGTAATTTCTATTTACTTTGCTGTGTGCACCACTAACACTTTCCATTCGCCGAACATTCAGTGTGCAAGCGTCTTACTGTGAGAGCTGTAAGGAAGGGTGGACTCTGTCGGCACCAGTGTCCTTCTCTCAACTGAAGCGCTGCTCATGTACGTATCGCCATTTATCATTTCCACCCCTGGTTCGGAAGCATTCCTTGCTCTTGATTTGGTTGTATTTTCATTTTTTTTTTTTTCAGATTAAATAATATTCCTGCTTATTTTACATAGCTTTCATCAGGTCATAGAGTTTATAGAGTCTTTTTGGACTGTTGGACAATCTCCTTTTATCACGCGTAACTCCTTCTGAAGAGTTACAACTTGGCCCCTGGATTTATTCTTGCTGTAAAGATATATTTACCTATGGACTGATATATTTGAGTTTGAGGTTCTGCAGTTAATGCATAACCGGTTGGACTGTGTATATTTTAAGCTGTGTTTTCTAATGTAAAAATATTTTTGTAGAAAAATAAAATAAAAAATCTGAATGACTTTATCGGCTAACTGTGGTGACGTGAACTTGTGCGTCGACAGATCATTTTTGAGTGCTCAGTGTGGCGGCTGTGTGAGTGCGAGTGTGTCGTTAGGGCCATTGAAAAGGAGCCCCGGCCTTGAAGACGGGATGAAGGTAACATGACAGCTTGCAGACACCGACTGGGAGCTGCTCTCCTTCTCTCTCATGTTCTGAAGCACGCTTGCTCTTGTAATGGTCACTGCTGCTCATCAAGAATGCAAACCACTTCGTGTCAATCACACACTCGCTCTGAGTCTGCTGCTGCTCTATCAACAGCTTTGCAGAGGATTATACAGTTTAGCCGTGTTTCTTAAGGAAAGAGAATCAGGGACGTAATGTCACCTAATCCCAAAATATTCAGGAGCTCAGATGCTGCTTATTCACATATTAAAGTTAACAGGATGCCAGGCCTGTCGAGTCTTGGTAGACTCGCACGCTCACACACACGAGGGCGTATATTTGGTTTCAGAAGAGTGTGTGTGTTACATAATTGTCAAGCAAGAAAGAAACACATTATTGTAAAATCTGTCCTATTATGCTTTACAAATTAATGCTAATAATATAAAAAAAAAAAATGGATTTGCTGTGTGAACTGCTGTATTACTAATACACTAACCTTACTTTTTGTTTACAAGAGACCGTATAATTTATGATAAATATAGTATGTGCGTCTTCACTGTCCTTTCCTGCAATATCTCACATTTAATATTTGATTGAATTCTAGTACATTTTCAGGAGAAAATTGAATGTGTTACCCACGTGTGTTAAATGTGCAGAGGAGTTTGCAGTATTTCTCAGCGCAGTGCCTTCTGAGGCTGCAGGCAAACCTCTGCCTCTCAGAGTCAGGGAGTAACTTGTATATAGTCTGAAAGGTAAAATTAAGTCCGTAAACCACCCACCACTGCTTGTTAAACTTATTGCTGTGAGCCACGTAATGATCTAAGGTGACGCTTTGATTTTTCTCATCTGGACTTCAGCGGCTGAACAGTAAGAAGCTATTGTTCGGAGAGATTTAAGAGAGCAAATGTGGAGCTGTACCAGTCGGGGGACATTTGAATCGTGATTTTGGAGATGTCCCCCCTATCCCAGGTGGAAATGACGTCGCGGCAAACACACGACGGACATCACAAACATGTGCAAGACTATGCAGGTGTTTGTGTGGATAGTTATTCTACCCGAAGGCTGCGGCTGAAGCCCCACCAAAATAATGCCACTTCATTCTGTTTTGAGGTAGTTTCAAAGTTTTTTAAAAAGTCACTCAATCGCCATTTCTGCCAACAGCAGCAGTTTTCCTTCCCTCCTCTTGACACACTCCAGTGGTGTTAATTAACTGGTGTAGCTCAGCAGCCGCCAGGAGAGCGTCTGCTCCCACAGGCAAATGCAGCGGGGATGGGTCACTTGCTAGTCGTACATCCTGTTTGGCGAGACACCATAAAATGAACAATTAAGTTGTGTTAAATTAAGTAATACTGGGAATGTTACTGAAGGTAGAAAGTTATCATTTTAAAACGACAATTGGACTGATATATGCTAAAATGTTGTTCTGTATTTGCCACATGGCACTCTCACTTCTAAATCTCCAGATGGGCCTGGCAGAACCAATCAATCACTCTGTAACTAAAATATTCGAGAGCGGAGGAGCTGCCTGCAAAATGTGAGAAGTTGCAGTGGTATAGTTAACACGGAGGGATCGTACAGTATGAGGAGAAGTTCTGACAGGAAGTGACAGATTATAGGACAGACGCACAGGCAAACTGAAAATAGACGAACTGGCAGCCAGAGAACAAAACCACCAACGGACACAGAAAAAGACAAATGGATGTAGAGAATGAAAAAAAAAAAAAAAAAATGAAATGTCATCTCCAGAGAGATAGTAGCAAAGATTTTTTTAAAATAATAATAAAAGACAATTCAGCAGTAAGTAGATAATGCACAGAGATGGGGAACTGTTCCTGGCAGTAGCTGTTTGTACGCTCTGTTAATGGACACTTAATACAACTTGGGCTTTTTTTTTTTTTTTTTTCTTTATAGTTTTGACCATCATTTCTATCAGTTATGATGACAACATACCGACCACAATAACTTGTGTACAAGGCAACCGCTCTACATTAAGGGGCAACAAGATGATCAGACAGTTCCAAACAAGCCGTTTAGCCGGCTCGTCTAAACCTTTTGTAGCTGCATGAATCCAAACGTAATGTATCCAGGGTCATATTTCCTCACCACACGCTTTGGAGCTTTTTCAAGTCAAAAACCAATCTATTTTGTGTCACAGCATCCCAGTTCACTGGCTAACAGTGGCAAAGCACGTTTGTATAACACTGAGTTTGCTTTTACTTTAGCGTTTGTTTGTGCTTCCAAATCCTAATTTCATCGTCTGAATGTTTATGTTTCTCGTCTAGTCTGACATCCTTTAAGTCCCCAAACACCGGGCCGTGGACCAGTACCGGGCCATGGATCATTTGGTACCGGGCCGCACAGAAAGAATAAAACGTTGTTGTTTTTTTTGTTGGTAATATTTATTGTAAACATTTTTATGTATTATATTATATATATTACAATGCAATAACAATATGAATAAAGTGCATAATATAAAATGGCATAATCACGTTTACATAATATACGTAATAATTAAATGATATGTTTTGCACTTTATTGTGTGTTTTGTGAAGCCATGAACATGGTGATTGTTACTGATATGAATATTTTTTTTAAACAACTTAATTAAGACCTGACTTGTAGAGAACAGAGTTGAGCTTCAAAATAGCAATTACAAAACAAAAGTGTGTCAGAGAGCTGTGTCTAGATCCAAAGGTCCCCGCTCAGACAGATGCCAGTTATCAGACTTATGACACGACGCGACTACCAGAGAAGGGCAAGGCAAAAATCATTGAGTTTGATTTGTGTGTGTCATCGCTCTTTTTGAAGGTCACGTCTCCAAATCAATTGCATTTTTTTACTCGCTGTTCTCTCGGTCTCAGACAAAAAGGACTCTGGATTTTATTTCAAGACCGGTCAAAAGCCCAGCTGCGCTGATATCGCTTAATTACCCGCGCATTGTCTGATTTATTAGTTAACATCATTACTGCGATTGGATGTAAAAACCCGCTGCTTCAAATGCACCGAATAACTTGATTTGTGTTGACGTTAACGCCCGTCACCCTTCCACGGCCCTTTGCACACACACAAACACAGAGTTCATCTGCAAAACAGCTTCCAAAAGAAAACACACAGCAATATGTAAATTCTGCAATGCAACCCTGACTGACAAAGCTGGTACCGTGTCAAACTTTTATTGTTTATATTTGTTTGCTCATAGAAAACAAAGGAAAAATCCCAAACATAAAATTCACCTCTGCATTGCCTTTGGAAGATTTTATCAGGACATTTCTCATGGTACACTTATACATACACACCCATAGATATATACAGTATATATACAGTATATATATATATGTATATGCATATGTATATATATATATATATATCATATATATATAATAATGATGTGCATGAAGAGGAAGATATTTGTTTTTCTGTGTTTTTTTGGAATGTGGAGCTTTCAGATCGATTTGAGGAGTGACCCATGGTTTGCACATGTTCCACATTTTATCATAAGTGTGTCTTGCAGTGTGGAGGTTAGTGCTCTGAAGTGATATGAATTCTGATCTATGCTCTCTATCAGACTCTCTTTGTACTGCTGCTAGCTTGGCTAACCCCACACAGACACAAGCATATGATTATTTCTTTGTGTACGTGTGTGTGTGTGTGTGTGTGCGTGCGTGCGTGTGCAGGCTTTTGGCTTTCAGCCCTCCATAGACCGGGAGGTGGTGGTCGTGGAGGGAGAGGAGCAGCTGTTGTTGTGGCTGTCCATTCTGCAGTCCGCCTGTCCTCACGCACACATCAAAGAGCCCAGAGCAGGACCCCAGAAGCTGGCACAGGTGCAGAATACACATCACAGACCTCTAAACACCTGACAAGGAACAGCGTTGCAGCCGTGGGAGATGCTGCAAGGAGACGGGATGCAAGTGTAGCCGCTTTTGGACCACAATGAAAACAAAGCCCAGTTGTCTGAACTACAGTAACGTGTAAAATGTGGTTTAAAAAAAAACAAAAACCTCTTTGGACTTGGATACAGCAACTACAATCCAGGTATAAATGCACATGGAATACTCATGAGATATAAACCCCACCATCTAACTCTCTAACGCCCTCGGCTAGCATAACTAAACTCATATGTGAGTGGGTTCAGTCATGGTACAAATATGTAGATTTATTTAAATATATATACATAAATATACACATGTGAGATGCTGCTGGCCATGCATTGATCCTTTTCATTAACTGGAAATTACACCTGAAGGCCTTTGCACATATTATCAATGACAGGGTTCCTGTAGGCCGGCCAGAGCCAATCAATCAGTCTATGGTGAAGCAAACTGAAGCTGAAATATGTACCGCCTGAGCAATTACCTGCAAATCTCAGAATGTGTTGTGGGATGGTTTGCGAGGATGTGGTACGAGGTCAACTGGTGGCAAACGCTTTCTAAACATGTGTCTGAATTCTCCGCAACTATGATCGTCACTTATTCAGATTATGTAAAGTAAAGAAAGACGTTTCCGTTGCTCACAGCAGGAAGCTCCTGTGTTTGAATTGTAGTTTTGGTTCTTTCCATTTGGGTGTTTTTATGAGCGTTTTTCCTTCAGGTGCTGCACTTTCCTTACTCAGTCCAAACACAAATTGCCCATGGCCAGTAGCCATCATCACATGGCTTAGCTTTTATAGTAGGTATTAGCTCATACTATAAAAATGTGACTAGAAACAGGCTATTTGACTTGAATTCATTCTTAAAACCATTGAAAATGGGCAGAAAAGTCAAAGCGACTGTACTTTGTTGGCTCGCTGCTGCTCTCTGCTGCCCTCTGCTGGAGCTGAAATATATATTATTTACATGAGTTGTTAAATGAAGATGAGCTTTGTAAAAGATGATGCGGAGTCTGTGAGCTTAGATCAAGCATGACCCTATTCATCTAATTAAGCTAAACGAAGAAATACAGTGAGTCATATTTTTTTACTCAATAGTTAATACTGAAAACAACAACATTAGAATTCGCCTCAACTTAGCCCTGATTGATTAAAGACCTATCTACTTAGACCTTCTATATATGAGGGTGTAGCACCTGTACATAGTATCTGCTTTTGGTAAGTAATTTCAGAGTCGTATTGCATGATTACATAACAGACCAAGACATAAATTACTTGGGTTCAAAGTGGGTTAAAGCTCTTTCAGAGTTGTGCTCATACATTCCTTCAGATTTCCCCCACACCAACTGATGCAGTGTTGGTAGCAGAAGTATCTGCAGGGGTCTCAGCTCTGATCTCCTCTCGCATCTTGTGAAATATATCTGTGGGCTTCTCTTCAGAGACTTTGACTAAAGTCTGCCCCCCTGGGTCTCCCTTAGACCCTCTGTCAGTTTTTTTCTCAGATCTACAGCCACTGCCCTGTGAAAGTTTGATTATTAACATTATACTTTAGAACTTCTCAAACAAACTTATTTGCTCCAAAGTCCTCCTAAACACCAATGTCTTACTCCTAGATGGAGAGATGTCCTTTCAATTTCCATCCAGCTTTTTGCCCTTTCCACTCTCATCCCTTTCTCCTCTGCCTTCCCTTTCTCTTGCCCTCCTCTTCATCTCTCCTTGCCTCCTCTCTTCCTCCTCTAATTTTTCGGTTTAAGCGTTTTATTAGCTTCTCTTTTTCCTTTCCTTTTCAATTTCCTGGAATTTGTCACACTTTTCACGCTAAAAGTCAAGAGTAGTTATTCCCTTTACATGAAAATCTTCATGTCCTTGATTAAACCTTTACAGCACTGACAGTATTTTTATTTTCCTCCGTGTTAAATCTTCTCTGTACGAGTGTACGTTTCAGGGATATTGTCAACATTTTGACAAGGTACGAGGGGTACAACAGCTTATAACTAATATTATTGATATAGTCGGGCAGAATATTATTTATTTGTCTGGGAATTTCTGTTTAAACCCACGCGTCATATTTGACCACAAAAGTGGGAATTAATAGCGTAATTTACAACCTTCATGCTTTTCTATGTTAGTTATTTGCAGATGATCAGTGCTGGAATAAGGTTCATTCATCATTCCTCTGACAAAACACTGCTCTACGCTCCAATAATAAGAGTGCAGGGTAGAAACTGAATAAATGTAAATATGTCTTTATCTTTTGCAATACTTGAGTACGTCTTTGGCAACTGCATTACCTTTTCTCCTAATAATATTTTTGCTCCAGTTAAATGGCATTATGTGTTGTTAAAGCCCCTTCAGAGAGAGCACTTTGCGTTATTATATTAGGTGCAGAAAAGCTCATTTTCCCAAATTCATGTCACAGCATGCTAAGCAGACCGGGGAATTATGATCTGCAGAAAGTACTGCTTCTCCTGCAGGCTTCTTAAAAATCCCTCTGCAAATTCTGTGAATATGTTTCAAAATGAGGTGCGTATTGGATGAAAAGTCTTTAGTCTTTATTAGTATTTATTTTATCATCATGTTAGTTTTAGAATTGTATTTTGTTATCTCTCATATTTATTATATATTATGTATAGTAAATATTTATATATATGTGTGTGTGTGTGTGTGTGTGTTGTTTAAACATGTATATAATAATAATAATTTATATGTATATTTATTACTCATACATACTAATCTATATACAGTATGAATACAGGTCTATATATATATATATATATATATTCATACTGCATTTACTATGCCCCTCGATCTGGGTTATCAGAAAAAGTACATTAGTGTTGTTCTACTTATCTGCAACATGTTGCTCTCTTGTCTTCCTCCTGTGCTGCTGTAAACTAAATGCTCAATGTCCTTCCTGTAGTTTGAATTTATATTTTCGAGACACTGTTATTAGAGAACTGTTGAGAATGAAGGCGGAATTGCATTGTGGGTATTATTGATTACGAGCTCACATTCATCAAGACAACAACACGAGGCAAGTACTGCATGTCTATACCAAATCTATTGTTAGTTAGTAGTTCTTTGTTTGAGTTTTTAAGGAAATATCCAGTAGGTGGCAGTATTAGCAAATAAGAGCCTTAGTGAAACTGTATTGTTTTAGCCTACATTCTATATCCAATGTGTGGGATCCTTATTACATAACTATCTTAGGCCGACACTGCAGTCTTGTTTGTAAAAAGATGGAGCAGATTGTTTTTGAAGGAATTAAGATGGTTAATTAATTAACATTCGTCCTCCCCAGATAAACACACACCTCTCTTTTACTGGATTTTAATTGAAATGTTCTCTCTTGGGGTTTAACTCAGATTATTCATCCCACCCATTCAGCCACTCACTCGCCCACTTCATCCGCAGCGGTGAAGAGACCACAGAGCCACGTCTCCGAACTGCCACCGCCGAGGTCTTACATTGCATCTTCCAGCTGCAGCTTAGACTAACTTTTCGAAACTGCCGAAACCACAACACTTCCTGTGCCATGAGTTATTTTTACTGCAGCAGAACTGATGCATCACAGGAACAGGACACAAAACAAATGCAATGCAGGAGAAATACTACCTACACCGAACACATACAGTATCTAATATCTGGGGATCTGTAGCTTACAAATCACCAAATAAAACTGTGAAGCAAATGACCTAAAATCCAGTGCAAAACGTTAATACTGCATCATTTGCATTCCCATTACAGCAGTGCCCAATCATGCTGAAATACCATTAGCAGGAACAGATGTTTGTGATATCTTATTCTACACAAACCTGATTTTGTAGCATAGCTGCAGAGGTGACACATGCCGCAGGCAGGAGCAGGCTGAATTCCATCTTCAAGCCTGAAGTTGATTTAAGCAGAGGAGCAATGTTCCAACATGCCTACAGTCGGAGCGGAAAGACCTCACAAAGGCCGCTCTTTCTAAGAGGTGGATCAGGTAAATAATATGATGATACTGTGCAGTACGTACATCCCTGAGACACAACTTTCGCAATATACAATATACCCAAACACCATCTAATCGGAACCAAAACAAAAAGGAAGCACTGCACTATATTTAGTTTGTAGCAAGTCATGACTGGTCTGAGATCTGAGCTCCCTGAGTTCTTAGAGATGATGAAACATTAAGGCCAAAGTAAAATCTAAATGTTTGACCCCATTTTTGATGTATGCTCCTGGTAAATCTTTGTGTACTTAAATCAGATGTTTTTTAAATATACCATATTCTGCGCTTCTTAAAGTGAGTAAACAAAATCACTTTCATCTGTGTTAAGAATGCCAGCGCTTGGCCGCTCATCTAGTTGTTGTTCCTTTTTCCATGAAGTAGCTTTAGGGTTGCAAAATTCCCCTTTTTTCTGACAGTATCATGTATGATGTCAACACTGATGGAAACATTAAAAACCCTTAGGATTGCATGTTTTAGATGATGATATCATATGTACGAATCCTTCCACCAAATGGAACTATTCAGCATGTTTTGAGAATCATTTTATACACATTTCCCTCTGAAATCAGCCTGACTTATATCTGTATCTGGTACTGTGAGACCTCCACTAGGATTTAAAAGGAAGTTCTATGGAAGACATTGTTCCCGGAAGGAATTCATAAAGGATTAAATTCAGCGGGCTGTAAACTTCGAACATTGTCCTCTAAAGTCCCAAACTGCTGCTCTACCCTTCCTCCCACCGGTCTTTCATGTTAATGGGCCGCTAACTGCTGGCTCCATCACAGAGCCCGCTCTCCTCCCAGGGTACTGGACGTAGTATAGGGTGGAGGGGCAGGGCCAAATGGCCTCATAGGATTAGAAGCATTGTCAAGGCCACACCGCACCTCCAATCACCTCTGTAATCTCACGATATGTTCTCAATACACAAACAGAGCTGCCAGGAAGGGACCTGTTTGTCTGCCCCCCCCCCCCC
>CALSBV010010773.1:5678694-5710524 GCA_943590825.1 Bovichtus diacanthus
CACACACGCACACACATTGAAATTGAGCTCACTGTCCTTCAACTTGGACTGAAGGAGAGAGAATCTGTTCTGCATTTCAGGCCTACAGTACATACACAGTGTATAGGTGAGCGCTTGTGGAGCAGCCCAATCAAGTCCCAAGATGCTACAAAATCATAAAAGCCATTGTGTTGTGATTGTTTTTTGAATCCCTTAATATCTGTTTATTTTATGATCCCATTAAAGGGATGTGCCTTTCATATATCTTTTATCTTAAAATACAATCTCAACATCTCTTTCATTGCTACATTTGTCACAATCCCAACTGAACAACAGTAATATTCTCACTTGGCCCCTCAGGACCACACCAACCTACAACAAATGATGTCGTAGGTGTTGCCCCCCCCCCCCTCACCCCCTTTCCCTTGGCTGTTCAGACCACACCCTTTCTGTGATGACCAATCAAGTTCAAGGCTCAGACTTTTCAAGGATAGAGACCCCGGGTGTATTTAACTTCAGTGTTACAACATCTGAAAGCAGCACTTTGTCTCAAGACTTCTGTGTTGGTGTTGACAATAGGAGGACACAGGAACACGCAAACACATCTCTGGTAAGTTTGGTCTTGTTGAATGTAATTATGCTGGATGAGAATGCATGTGCAATGTGACCCCGGACTGATCGTTAGTGTCAGTAAATAGTAAAAAAAAAAAAAAAAAAAAAGGCAAGATGCATTCGGCCATGCAGTGTTAATTAGTTGTTTAACTAGCTTCATCTTACTTTCAACCGTCAAGAAACACATTTCTTCATTAATGTTTTTACTGCTTTGAAGAAAAATTGAGATTTAAAATACGGTGTGCAAAACTATCCTGGCCTGTGTTGTGGTGTCTCAAGTTCTGCATGCTTTTTCTTTACCTGTTTTTAACACTCCTATAAATAGGAGTAAATCCACTCATAGGTTCTGAAAATACGTCTCTTTTTGCAGAAGGTGTATTTCTCCACAGACTCCAAATTGCATCTGAGCATGCCCCAGTCCCCTCCAGCAGCTGAGTCATACCAGCAGGGCTGCATCAGGATGACCCTGGAGAACGCTGATCTCTGGAAGTCCTTTCACAGCATCGGAACAGAGATGATTATAACAAAGCATGGAAGGTAACAACGCTAGCCACTGAATTCCACCAGTAGTGCTTTTTTTATCATTTATCACAAAGACCTGCAAGAATTTTGCATATGCTAATATTACAGAGCAGAGACTTTGTGCACATATTCCTCAAGATTTTGCGAGCACATTTCAATTCGCTGACTCATGACTTTGTACATTCTTTTCAGGAGAATGTTTCCACACTGCAGCATCAGTCTATCTGGGCTCCAACCTTTCGTCAATTACGTCATCATGATGGATATGGTTCCTGCAGACAGCTTCAAATACAAGGTAAATGCATATGCAACACACTCTTGAGTACTGTTGTTGACAGCATTTGGGGATTAAAACCTGCAGTCTGCAGTATGTAAAACGCAGCAGTTTGCAGCCAGACAGTGGCCTGCCCACTCTGGGCCGTTCACCGCTGCATATCAAAGCCTTTCATTGCTTCCTGTTTGTGCACTCTCGGCTGGAGGCCCAATCAATTAGCATCCCTCCTCATTCACAATCGGTGAATGAGGAGCAGTCGGCCATCCATACATTCAACGGCTCTACACCAACTGCTGTGGCCCATTTGGTCACAGTTATTGCTTTTAGCACACACTTGAAAGAAGAGGTACAAATAAAAGGGAAAGTGCTGTAGTAGAGCATTGGGAGAGTATGGTTTTTAGGTGGTGGTGAATGTGTTGGAACAGTGTTCTTTTATGATTTTCTTTGCAAAAAAAGTGGTGTTTGCCTACATGACCAGAAAGCTAGAACCCCACTGTATAGCCCTGCAATGAATCCTGCTGACAAATACATTTTTAGCTTAGTTCCTTTTGGTTGTTTTCAACGTATACAACTCAAATACACATTTAATAAATACATAATAATAAGGCATTACTTTTAACAGTAGTGACAAACCGAAAAGGCTGAGGCCGTAGCTTATTACTACACCTACCCTAATTACATTCATTATTTTGTACAGTTCCCTTTAGGGTTATAACTGAAAATGAAAGAAACAAATGAAAATATACTGTTTGTATTTTATATATATATACATAACAGTCACAAACAGAAATATTTATACAAAGTAGTGTCCATACCTCAGCTTTACATTTGTTAATCATCTTATTTTTTAAAATCTAAAATAAAGACATTCATGCACCACAGCTTTCTTCCAGTGCACCAGCCATTATGAAGTAAAAAGTGTTTTATGAAGACTTCTGATTAACCCGACATGGTCTCACGCTTGATAACCTTGCATCCCTCCCCCGTTTCTCTGTAGTGGAAAAAGGAGCAGTGGGAGGTCGCAGGGAAGTCAGAGCCCCAGCCCCCATGTCGGACATACATGCACCCGGACTCCCCAGCCCCAGGGAGTCACTGGATGAAGCAGCCGTTGTCTTTTCTCAGGATGAAGCTCACCAACAACACCTTGGACCAGCACGGCCATGTAAGACAGCGTCTTACATACAGAGTTAAAATGACATGCCATGCTATGTTTATTCACTTTCCTCGATGTTTGTCTTGCTCATTCTGCTTCTTCTTTTTTTTTTTTTACCCATCAGATCATCCTGCATTCCATGCATCGCTACTACCCCAGGTTTCACGTCACCCAGGCGGACAGTCCTTACACTGTCCGCTGGGGCCCATTTCAGACCTTCTCCTTCCCAGAGACGACCTTCACAGCAGTGACCGCATACCAAAACCCGAAGGTATGAAGCGGTACAGCAGTTTAATAAAACCCAACACAAATGTGATGATATTCATGTGTGATTGGACCTTTACCGCTGACAGTTCAAAAGCTATCTCTTCTTGCTTTTTAAGATCACCAAATTGAAGATCGACCACAACCCCTTTGCTAAGGGATTCAGGGAGGGAGGCACCCATTCCCACAGCAAAAGGTGTGAAGAAATACAATTGTCGAAAAGAACTTACTTTTGTTTTAGTCTTCTGCATTTAAATTAAAGACAGACATTTGTAATTACCACACGTAGTTAAAACATACCGTTTTAGGCCAATATAAACATACTGTTGGTCAGAAAAGTGTAATAAAAATGCTTTAAATGTTCTACTTTTGCTATAGGTGTCGTTCAAATAGAAGCCCTCCTGCGAAAAGAGCCCCACTGGACAGGAAAGCTCTTTGCAACAGTCCTCCAGGTACGTTTTTGTGATAATTCATTAGATAAAATTCCTAGGAATAAAAAGGTATTTCTTAACAATCTCGACGTACCAGTCCTATTAAACATTGTATTTCCCTCGCAGTCCTGCAGAGGATGCCCTCCACCTCTCAGTCAGTGGAGGCAGGGAAGGATCAGCAGCCATTGAAGGAGCGTGACCTTTCAGCCTGTTCTGTGGAGCAGGAGAGTCTACACGCTGAGCCCCTGGAGCTGCAGGAGTATGACTACAGCTGTGAAGAACAGATGGTGCCTGCATCCGTGCCATACCAGCCCTACAGGTATGATTTAAGATACCCAGGATGAGATGAAAGCCAATGGACGGTACAGAAAAATAATATGCGCACCGACAATCCATGGAATGTAACCTCTATTTAACTCTTTCGTCCCTCTAGATCTCAAGACTACGGCAGATTTCCACTGCCTTCCAATGAAGTAGATGCAGCGCACACCCTTGTCCACCCTCCACATCACCCGCTCGCCACAGCTGAACACAACCCCCAACAACATGGCTACTACCACCACCCTCACCACCACAGCCATGCTGCGGATTGGAGCCAATACCCGCTCTTCTCCTACTCCTGTTGGTGAACTTTGACCATTTGTAACGGCGACAATATTGATGGAGGATAAAAACCCGTAAAGCCTTGAAGAAATGTTGTTGTGCTGAGTGGACCTGCAACTTACTGACAGGCCACAGGTTAAAAGTGTATAATTGTGTATAAAATGCCGCGTATTTCCGAGAGCTTGTTTTTTTATGTGGGGGTCACTTTCATTTTTGTGAGTTTCACTGGACAGAAATCCTGTTCGTCTGAAGTGGAGACTCGTGTTTTCCTGTTTTTTTTTTTTTTATATTCCTGATCACACACATGCTAGTTCAGTCTGAGCTTGCATGGTTGTCTGTGTTAAAATAGATAGAGTATGTGATTTGAAATGCGATATATACATACATTATTGTCTGTATCCAGTCAGCTGGGAAATAAGTGTGAAATTGAATCTGCAGGTCTGATGAAAGGATGCCCATCAGTACTGAGACATACCTTTAATAAGCCTGTTATGGTATCATATTGAGGTATCAAAGGTATTTGGACAAGCCTAAAAAGGTTTTTTCTTTTTAGCTTTTATTTTGTGCTCATCTACAGCTGTAATTGCTTAAAACACAATATAGTATGAAAAGGATCTGAATGTAATGCATAACCAAATTAACTTTTATTCAACACCAAACTGTGAAGAAAAATTGTGGAACTGTGAAAAGCTTTAGAGTCATATCAGACGAGTCATCTTGTTTCAGAATCAGGATCTGCGTCATAAAATTACGACATTTATTATTTGAGTTTCACTGAGCTGAGGACAGTTTTATCGCAATAAATGGAGATGAACAACAATGAGTGACATTCAGATGTGTTTTCAGGTATTTTGATAAGAATTAAGGACACACGGCTAGTGGGAGGAGTCTACAGTCACCTCTGTGAGGCTGTATTAAGACAATACTAACATGCTGATGTTTAGCAGGCATAATGTTTACTGTGTTCACAATCTTAGTTTGGACTGTTAGCGTGCTAAAATTAGCTAATTAGCATTAAACACAGCTGCATAAAGGGATGTAAGGAGTTTTGGTTAAAAGAAAAATAAATTTCACTTGATTATACTGTCTCCAGCATTATTAGAATTCATCATTCAAGGGGAACGTGAATATATGTGCCACATTTCTTGGCAAAACATCCAATAGTGAAGATATTTGACTCACAGCCACAAATGTTAACCACATGGTGGCGCTAGAGAAACAGGTCGTTAGTTATTAGGGTACATTTTCTGGGAACCATGGAACTCCATCTCCTAAATGTTGAGATATTTCACTGGATAAGTGGAAAGTTTGACCTGCTGCTGGGTAAAAAAACTCAAACGGATCACTAAAGTCATTAGGATTCATCCTCTGGAGAACAAGAATGTCTGTACAAAATGCATCCACAACATATTGCGGAGATGCGGAAATGTCACAAGAACGCCAAGTAAGAACAACTGTATTTGAAACCTTTAAAACACGAGCATGTCTAGCAGCGGGAAAGAGCACAAGAACAATGGAGCACTGAGAGAAAGGCAGCGAGTATGACCTGATAAAGCAATGACAGACAGCTCGTGTGGAATTACCATCATAGTCTGGCATAGTTTCCCCAGCAGAAGGCAAGAACGTCTGTGCTGTAAATGTTTTACGAGAAAGAGAGAGAGAGAGAGAGAGAGAGAAGCCATATCTGGGACATTTATACAGCTTCAGGGAGCAGACACTGCTAAAAGGGAATTTTCTAGAGCACATCAACTCACATGTTTTTGTGTTATACGCTTTTTTAACATCGCTGTAAAAAAATAGATGCACCGAGGCAACATTTTTGAATGTACCAAACCTGGAGCAGATGTGATTTCAGTCAATGTGTTTCTAAAGGATCAATGCTGATAACAGGATGGTCAGTTTAACCTCCGGGTCTTCCCGAGGTTATCTGGACTCGTCCTAGATTCCTCTCACCTGGCTATAAAATGAATTATAGACCACTGGTGCGGTCAATTAGTGTGGAAGAGTTGTAATTCCAGCACCAAAGGGCATGTTATAGTATGCCACACAAATTGTCATTAATGTCTTAGTGTAAGGTGCAATAAAAATGTCATGGTTTGTTTATGTTCCTTTGAGAAACCCTGGTATAGAATGAGACAAAAAATGTCATTTAAAAAAGTCATAGTGTGGTTCAGCACAAAACAATTCTTAGTAGAGTATGTTACGACAACAAATGTAAAGAAATAGTATGTTTTTCTTCTTTCGGCTACTCCCATTAAGTGTCACCACTTCCCCTGCTGCGCAAACATCCTCTGTGTCCTCCCTCACCACATCTCTAAACCTCCATTTTTGCATATTTTGCTCTTACTTCCATGTAAGAGCAAAGGCAAAAAAGGAGGCTCCATGTTTAGCACCACTACATGTACTGGTAGCATGGAGGCCCTTAAGCAAAACAAAGACATAGCATCGTATGGCATAAAAAAAGTCATAGCATAGTATGTTTTAAAAAGACTAAGAATGTCATAAAAAATTAAGTAAATAATTCATAGTATGTCAAAAAAAGTCATAGAATAGTATTCCGAAAACATTTAATCGTATGGATGCCATTAACATTTCATAAAAAGATCTGATGGTATAGTATGAAATAAAAATGTCATGTTAAGAAATAAATATGTCCCATATGGTCTAGTGGTTAGGTCATATTATGTTATGTCCTAAAAAGTCACAGTATATTATGTCTTAAAAAACTTCTAAGAATGTCATAGTATCGTATGTATTATTGTATATCAGAAAGAATCTCATAGTTTAGTATGTCAAAAAAGTCTTAAAATGTCATAGTACAGTATTTTTTAAAAAGTCCTAAAAATTTTTATAAAAAAGTAACAGTATAGTATGTCATAAAAAAGTCATAATATAGTATGTCATACATTTATTTATAAAAGATGTAGACTGTAGTATGTTGAAAAAAGGTCACAGTACAGTATGTCGTAAGAAATGTCATAACAAAGTCATAGTATAGTCTTTTGAAAAAAAGTTGTAGTATAGTATGTGATAAAAAACTCAACGTCATCAAAAAAAATCATAGTACAGTATGTCCTAAAAAGATTATAGAATGGTATGTTGAAAACAATTCATAGTATAATATGTCATAAAGTTGTCATAGTGTAGAATGTCGGAAAAAAGTCATAGTATACAGTATGTCACAAAAAAGTAAGAGCATAGTATGCCATAAAAAAGTTCATAAAAAAGTCTACATATATTTCGTCATAAAGTCATAGTATAGTATGTCTTAAAATTGTCATTGTTAAATGGCATTTAAGACTTTTTAAGGGACTTAATTGTCGATAAATTGATTCATCAACTTTTAAGACCCTGCGGACGGCCTGCATATCAAGATTAATCATGTATACTGAATAATTGTTAATAGTCGTCAATCATGTCTGTATTCAAATCAGTGACATTAGTCGTCAGTGACACTTGTTTATTGTTAACCGTAGGAAATGAATGATAGTCCTCTTTTTTTAATGTAAATCATCAATGTGGGCCAACCACTCTTTAGCATGGCAGCCGCCATCACATAGCTGGAGGACGGAGGCAGTAATGGACTGCAGGAAGGCCGTCATCGACTGTGACACACACACACACACACACACACACACACACACACACACACACACAATGCCCAGAGGAGAGGTCAGACTCAGCTAAGTGTGATTCATTATGGTCATTCTCACTGCAGCCGCTGCCCATCACTGTCCGGAGCGATACATTGATTGGCACACAAAGCACAAGGTGTCCAGGGGTAAAGGCCAGAGACAGAACTGAAGACACAGAGTAGGCCCTATCACTAATCAGGGAATAGTTGTGACAAGATACAATTTTAAAACCTTATACCCAAATGAAATAATCTAAGTTTAAACATTTGTGTCAACGTTACCTGAATCTTTTCACGGTCTCTGGACTTTTAGTAAATGGGATGTTGGATGTTATGCTTGGCTACAAGTAGACTGAGACACATAGGAGACATTTAGGAAGGAAATTAAGGAAGTTACATAAGCCATCTGCTACACTATTCATGAGCTACTTCTGTATGGGTTTGTTATTTTCTCCATTTTTCTGTTTTAACGGTCATCGAGACAATTAGTTGCGATTCATAATTGCTAAAGTCTCTTCCTGTGCCTTCCCATACTTTATTCATGTATTTTTCAGACTTCCTGCTACACCAGCCCGTAGGAGAAGTTGGCTTTCTGACAGAAAGGGATTGTTTTGTCAGACATGTTGTGACGTTAGAGCCATTGATATCTGCTGGGAATGGTAGCATTGGACAGTCCTTGTACATTTACTATAGACGCATGTGTGCCCATTGCTACTATGCTTCGGTACAGTTGCATAATCCAGCATATGGTTCGATAAAATCCCAGGCTCTGTGAATAGAATCCTCTTACATTTAGCTAAAGCCCTGTTTGTGCCTGTTCATACACGTCAGCTATCCATCACCAGAAGCATGATCTGGAGTCCACGGATTACGGCCTTGCAGAATGATCAGGATAGTTTTGCTTTTAAGTAATTAGTCTCTAAAGGGATGATAGGACAATAAGGCCATGCTTTTTTGTATAATCAACTATATATATCAGCCAGCATTTAAGACATATTTTAGTATAGCGTCAACAGGGGTTAAAAATCACATATTTTTAGGAACTATTGGCTTAAACTTTATTTGTACCCGGTTTGAAAAGAGCTCAACAGTCACCATCTGAAACATTGCCCTTGAAAAGTTTTCCATTCCCCATATCTAGGTCAGCTGACTTTCTTTTAATAGCACTTCATTAAAATTCATTAATTACTTCCTTTCTCCTGGGCGCAGCCAGAATCAAAACTGGGACTGTCAAAAAAAAAAAAAGAAAATTAGAGCGAGAGCAACTGTTCTGTGCTCCAGATACACAACCTGTGAAGCCAGCAAACACCTCCACGCCCCCCATCTGCTCAAAAGAAAACAGGCATATAGAGGGCAGAGACATCAGACGAGAAAAAAGTTAAAGAAGTAGACGTAAATTTTATTTACTTGTTCTGTACATAAAGGGTCAATACCAGCACAGGTGTTAACCATGGGAAATATTAACACATGTAAATGGTTTAAGAAAATAAAAGGCACAATTTTCAATCCTTAAGTAAAAGACAGGCTTTCCTAGAATATGAGAAGAGAGCACAGTAATACTGTTAATGCCATTACAAAACAACTCAGAAGCATGAGAAAAGCAAGTTCACCTCAAGAAAGGAAGTAAATCAGGGTGTATTGCTTAATTAGTAGATTTCATTAAGTTTGATGAGGAAAAAAAAAAAAACACGCTGGTTTGTTTGCACTGACCAGGAGGGGTTAAAAATAAGAGAAACCTTTATTTAATAAGGACATAAATGACATTAAGCAGCATTTGGCCGGGCAGAACCTTCTCCCCGGCCAAGAGGTCATGCACAGAGGCAACCAGCAGGCATTTTTCCCTTTTGTAAATGTCACCGTAGGTACTTTTGTTTAACAACATCACTCATTTTAACAAAAAAAATGCTTGATTTAATAGCGGACTATAAACTGACAAAATTAAAACAAACAAAATTGGGATACAACTAAAAGCTGCACAATATTACTGAGTGAACGGCTGAGCGTCGATTTAAACGGAAAGCACTCGTCGGAGAGATGCGGGGGGTGAAATGGTTCATTTTTACAACAGAAATGAAGGGGTCGGCATTGTTTAATCCTTGACTCCTACTGGTCAAATTGGTTGCAGCACAGTAGGAACAAAGATGCTTTCCACTACTCTTGATAGAGTCTATTTGCATAAAGAGACAAAGTTGTGCACAGACCAAATATTTAAGGAATAAAGCTGGTTGAAAGATCCTAAATTGACAGAAGTAACATTGCATTAAAAACACAAGGTTAGAGAGGGGACTGCATGCGCTAAAAGATGCATTTATCTTACTCTCTGAAAGAAAAGGCATTGATGGAATTCTCATTGGCTTGCTGAAACATTTCCTCCTTCCCTGACCTTTGCCACTGCAGGTGGAGTTTCTCTCCTCAGTGGAACGCTTTATTCTGTGTGCCCACGCTGTGACAATGCGTTTTTTTAGCTAGCCTTGTAGTCGGATGCTTGTGGGAAGTGCTGGCCAGGGCCGCTGCTACTTGACTTTTGAAAACCTGTTCAAAGCTGGATACTCTTAAGCAGATAGTTGAAATATATATATTCTAGTGCTTGGTGCTGTTGGCACTAAAAACCTGCCAATCTCTAAGCAATGTTTTTTTTTAAAGTTCAAAATAATGTGAAGGGCAGTAAAGAGAGGTACCAAGTGGACATGCAAAGCTACCCCTCTACCATACATCTCCAAACTATTGTTGATCAAGTGGCACAAATAAGAGAAAGATGGAATCACATATGGCCGTGTCATGTGTTATTAACATAAGATAAATAAGTCTCGTCAGCCAGACTTGCGTCAGGTTGAAGAGCGGATGCAATCGTGGGATCTATAAAGTCACAGTGCAACCTAGATCGCCCACAAACCCATCTCTCCCGCTTCCTCCTGACTCCAGTCACACATCACGTACACATCAAAAACCTGTCAACCTGAATATGGCCAATACCTCTTTTTGTGTGTGTGTGTGTGTGTGTGTGTGTGTGTGTGTGTGTGAGATGGTTAAGGTACAACAGTGACTTGATTGTTTGGAGAAATAACATTTTGACCGGCTGGTTAGCTCCTCGTTGCCTCAGTGCTCTCCCAAGTCCAAAGGGATATTGCTGTTCCCTACTTAGCACAAATATCCGAACATCAACAAAACACAACACACACCGACACTTTTCTAAAGTCCCCAAGACTTCAAACACATATTCAGAGAAATAAAAAAAATAAAAAACAAGACATGTTATAATGTAATGTGGTAAATATCTATTGTGAACACACACACACACACGCACACACACTTAATACATACGCACACACATACACACTCCCACTGATGCCCAGTGATCTGGAAATGAAAAGGACACTAATGCAAAAAAACATTGCCCAGCATGGAACCAAGTCATGGGAAAGGGAACTGGGAGAAGTGGGATCAGGTTTTTTTTCTCGTTTTGGATCCAATGTCCAAAGCTGTAAACAGTCAGAAAGCCTTGCAACGGTTGGCAACAACGGAGGGGTTCGCTATCATGGTACAGCCCCAAGCAGGCAAGCACGTAACCGTGGTGACACTGGCGGGAAAAGGTGGAGACAGCCAGTGGATTCAGGTACGGGTCAATACTGGCGAGAGCGTCCATGCGACCTTTCCGGTCAGTCACTCTCATCTGGATTCTGGGGGTCTACGATTTTGACATGGGTGAATGGGAAGAGACCCCTCCGTCCGTTCACCTCTCCCTCCCACTGGCCATTGATGTTCATCCGCGTAACCATGACGATGTCGCCAACCTGAAAGCAGAAGGACAGGAGGCTGAGTTACAGCAGCAGCAGGACTTCCCTGCAGTAAATCTTTAGTGAATATTAAAATTGCATACATTACATATGACGTAGAACATTTTCAAATGCAGTGTGGTCAAACAAAAAATGAGATTGTTAATCACTTTCTGAATTATTATTATTTTTTTTCATACCACAATGGCATGGGAGCATTTAGGGGCCACATTGAGTTAAAATGCCTTAGTGTAATGAGTGCATACACTTTTCGTTTAGGTGACCATGACATGAATGTCCCTCAAACAGCCCAGGTTATCACGATTTAAGTTCTGCAACACAACAACTCACTAAAGCAACATTTTGGGTAAATTAGAATGCAAATTCCAAGAAAGTCAATTTCAAATGATAGCCCCAAGTGAAATATCACAATGTCTACTTAAAGATGAACACACTGCTTTATTTGCTATGACATATCAATATTTTATATTATGCGTCTTCGTTGGTAATTGCTATTTTCACACATTTCAAGTGTAGAAAACGTGACAAGTCAACGGGTTAATGTGAACTGTAAACTGGTGTAACTGATACACCGGACTTTATTAATACACAATAGTTTTTAAATAGAAGCGGTTAGTTATTGCATTGTGGTTTGAACACAGAGGAGCACAGCGCTGTCGCTCAGATGGGTTTGTGACATTGAAAGTGACCCCAATCTGTTACAGCCATATGTTCTTTATCGGGATTAGAAGGGAAAAGCCTCCATCACCAAAACCATGATTGAAACTTGAATGCGAGGGCACACTATTTGTAGCTCTAACTTCAGACCAACGCTTCAAGGTCATTTAGTCCTAGACATTATCTGTAACAATAATCTTTTACGTCATCCTGGAATGACAAGAATGCTACTTAGTCATACAAAGCTTCCATGGAAACCATCAGGCAAAGAATGAATCATGATGTAGTGAAACTAGATTTCTCTCACGTACATTCAATAAAGAAGCCAAAAATAAGATAATGTAAAACAATAGAAATATAATAATAAGACTTAAAAAGGTGGAAAAATACCTGCATTTACATTTCAATTAAGTTTAACTCCATTTTCTATTTGTAGGTGATAAATTATATCTCACATTTCAAGGGTTAACATGAGCAAATCTTCATTCTGGTTGGTTGCAATAAATGCAGACTTTAATTACAATTCTGAAGCACACAGTATCCTTTTTAACATAGACTACTTAAGATTTCTTTTTGTAACTAGAATTACAAAGAAAATCCTAAATATCTCAAAACATACTGTGATCACGCAAAGAATCGGGGTGAAAAATGTAAGCATAAATCAAATAAAAGAATTATATCAAGGTTTTAAGAATGCAATAATGAAAGGCAGACTAGTACTATGCGAAAAAACAATGGGGACGTACCCTGATTATATTTGTTGGGGACTGCCTGTCTCTGAAGTAAATAAATAATGACTCATAGCTTATGCTTCTTCAACCCCTCAGGCCCCAGAATAGCGGCAGTACAAAACTAAAGGGTTTTTGCTGTAAGCTGATCTATTCTGAGACAGAGACAGAGACAGATAGGAGACACGATGAGACGAGGTACGGTATGCGTTTTCAGTGCAAAGCAAGTTTCAGAGCAGTAAATCAATATTGCCACAAGAAATACTAGGGTTTCTCCTGGTTTCTTTTTAGTGACTGGTTGCTAGGGTTTCTGGTGGCTTTCTTCTCTCAATTAAAAGTAATTACGACACTGAATACTAAATCTTCTTCAAATACAGTTACTAAAACGTCTGGATTTTGTGCTTAATCTACATTAGTTCTCCATCTATTTAGGCCTGGTGACTTCTCCGTTTCAACATTTTCAAAATAGAGAATATTTCCAGAGCGCTGAGTTTAACAAAATAAATAACATTGGAAGAGGTGCCAAGATACCGTAAGATAAGAAAAAGAAAATGCATTCAAATGTCAAACTGTTGAGGAGAGACAATGGATTTATTGTTAATCCAAAACAGATGCAACGGAGTAAAAAGGGTTTTCCTCAGCACTCCAAGTTTTAAACCAGGGTTGATGATGTGACGGGAAGTGAGCAATATAGGCATCCCAGAAGAGCAGCAATTATACCGGCACTGAAATTCAGTATATGAATTTGGAAAACCCCTATGCATATCTATCTAAATATGATCCATTTCCTACTCAGCACTTGCATTGACACAAGCATCTTTATCTCTTAATTGTAGAGAGCGAAAAGACAAACTGTTAGTTCATCTAAATCAAGCTTTTGCAGCATTCATTTATCTTTTAGTTATTACTAATAATTAACCTAATGAAACCTTCAAGTTCTGCCCATCTTTGAGCTGCACACACACAAAATAGGTATTAGAGGTAGCATTGCTCCTGCAGACCTTCAGTCTTAACATGTGTATAAAAGACACAACCACTGTACCCATAGTAACTTGTTACTTGTTCCCAGTGAAAACAAAGTGACGCCTGCACTGTATTGGGTTCAAGCTCACTACCCCGACAGTTGGTGGGTTCATTGATACGCGGAGCGAAGAACGCCAACAAAAGAGAGAGAGAGAGAGACACATCTAGGTGGACCATCTAGAAATATACGAATAAATGTTTGTTATTTTACAAGAATAAACTTTGAGAATCAAAATGAATAAAAATAAAATAAAAAAGATCAATCCTTCTATACATTATCAACAATACATGCATCACAGTGTTCTTTTCCATGCCTCCTAATAGTCTTTAGCTCCCCCCTCCCCCCCTTTATTCACAGGATTAGCAAATTATGGAAGTTCCGATAGTTTTTTTTTTTTTTTTTGTACAGCAGCACATTTGGGGTGTGGTAATGCAGGCCTGAAAAGTGTTGATGAAAAAGAGGCAGTGTGAATACTTTATCTCACAGCAACTCTGATCACTGATGTACACAGACAGGGTGGAGTCTACATTATAACTGCTCATGTGTTAAGAACATATTTTAAAGGATAACAGTGGACCTTTTTGGCAGCTGGCTGAGCCAGGGTGTAGTGACTAACTATAAAGAAAGTTTTTGAAATCAACTGGGTTTTCTATGAGCAATAGTGATCCAAGTACAAAATATCTTAATTCAACTAAAAGCACTGATGGGAGCTTGAATGTTGAACACAACTTATAACTGAAGCAACCATGAGAATTCATCAAAATGGAGTTTAAATGTGTCCTTGCGAAAGGCAATTATGAATGTGAAAAAAAAAGGTTACACACTTTTAGCAAGAGTCTTCTGAACAAGCATATAATGTGTGTTTGACCCATTCATATAGTAAGAAGCCAGTCACGGGTTAATCTTTAGTTGCTCCATACACATCAATGCTATACCATAAGATTACACAGAATTGCATAATATAAAGTTCCACATTGTCATGTTTCAGTTTCAGTTTTCAAATGCTGCCCAATGTTTGCCCATTGGTGAGCATTCCTTATTTCTCTATTGCCCTCTCTCAGTCTCTGTTCGTGGACTTGGTTAAATTAACTTTCAGTTTAATGTAAGTTTTCATCTCTACTCAGTGCAGCTGTTGACTAAAGATAGGTAATGATGGGAGCAGACCCAGGCCAGCTGACATGTCGTGTTGACCCATTCCACTCATGTCCCAGTGTCAGACTGAACAAGGTATTAGGCATTTCCTGTGGTGATTGTTGATGTGAATTGTAAAAAAGGAAGACAGGAAACTAGAGAAGACAAGACTAACGTTGTTAGAGAGCTGTCTAACCTTTAGCATGAATACCATTCACCAGGTTAGTTCATGGTACAAATGTACACCTCGTTTCAGAGTCAACGTGCATCACTGTACCCAGTTGTGGCTGGCTAAATTCACTTCCTACATCCACTAACACACTTTGATGTCAGTGGAGATCGGCTAAGATACCTTTCATTTTCATCTCTCCCGCGGGGGCATCACTGCAGCTCAGTCTGCCATCAGAGTGGAGCACGTTGGAGCCCCAGTATATACGTGAAGTGCACATTATGCATTACATTACATGCTTCAACATGTTACAACAGTCGAAGCAGATTGGTATTAGCTAGAGTGCACTGCTGAGAAATGCAATCGAGCTGTGAACTACAACAGTGCTGCTCATAGAGCTGCTGGCTAGCAGGCAGATTGAGCCTGAGCCACAACTGGTAGAATTAAATGTTAAAGGGTTGCAGAAGAGCCGCAAGTTATCTTAAGACACTTTCACGCATTGAGTTTGCTCTGGTAACTCTGTAGGCAGCACTGGTGTTTTCCCTCCTCATTAGCTACAGACTCCTACAATTTCAATGCAGCATGCAGTTAAGACCTTACAAGAAATGGTGCAGTGCTACACATATTCTGCTTTAGGTGTGAAGTTGACAGTCTCTGTACTTTTCTTCCTTCCTTTTTTTTTTTTTTTTTTTTTTTTTTTTTTATAAAATTGTACACTTAATTTTTGATTTGTGTTCTCTGGAGACTGCCCACATTTGAGACACCCAAAAATAAAAAGTTGCAGAGCAAAAATAATTATGGTGACTTATTTATCTCTTGTTCTTTGTTAACTTTGTCGATGCAAAAGCATGGCGAAACAGGCTTGACACTTAACCAGAGGGGGCATCAAAACACTGCGTTTTAGCCTGAGACACCGAGTAGCCAACTACAACTTGCAATGGAGATTAACTGCATGATGTCGCATTACAAAAGGTAATGCTGAAAGAAACATCTGATATACTGATTATGTGACAAGCAATAGGCTGGATTTCTCATATGATTTGTATTGTCAATATGCTAAGGATTATTGTGTTAAGGTTACGCAATTTGAACCCAAAGAAATTTAGCTCAAGGCACAAATGAACTCCCCAGCATTCACAAATGTTTGATCCACTTCATAAATACTATAAATTGTGTTGACTACAATAATTCCTCTCTAACAAAAGCAGCAACCCACAAACAGCCAGTGAATGCAAAGCCATCTCTTAGAAAGGCAAGAAGGAAGACAGGAGGAGGACAAAAAGACAAAACGCACTTTTGGATCAGTAAAATTCCATTTTACAATACCTCTAAAGCCAGAGCTGTTTTGTCATAGGCGCATGGCACTCGTTTCTGAATGGCCTTAGCCAAGACGGGGCCGTTCTGCATGGATGGTAGAGGTGGGATAACTGCTCCAGGTGTGCCAGGGGGCAATGGCGATGGTGTCTGGGGCTGGGCATAGGCGTGGGAGGGCTCAGGGATCCCATAGCTGTTGGAGTTGCGAGATCCATGGGAGGGCTGGCCAGGATGAGGTGAAGGTCGTACCAATTTCTCCACATAGGGCACGGGGATCATCCCGACACGTCCCTCTTTACTCTTTGCGCTCCACCACTGCTCCTCTGGCTTCTCCAGGATGATAAGGATCTCCCCCTTCTTGAAGGGAAGGTCCTCTGCATCGCTGCCAGTGAAGTCGTATAGAGTCCGCACATACTCCAGGTTCTCATCTGGGCCACCAATGGGCTGGATAGGACCGCTCACTGTGCTTGGGTACCTTGAGAGATTATAATAATGAGGCAAAGGACGGAGACTTAATTTAGTTACCATTAAAAAAAAAAGGCCACTGTGTCAGGGGCAGGTTACCCTCAAGCGTCACAGATATTTTTGTTGACTGGTGTTCAATAAAAGCTGGAGGTTAGGTCGAAGCGCAAAACATGATTTACATGAGACTCTCCAAGGAACACGTGCACATGACTGCTTACTAATATAGTGTATACATTAGTTGGCAAAAAAAATAAAAATAAATCCATATTCATATCTAAGGTCTTGGAAGCAAGATGTAAAAAAAAAAAAAAATGCTGCATACTAAATAATATAAAAGCAATGTCCCAGAGTGCTTAAATATCTACATGTAATATCTAGTTAGAGCTATGGCTAATAGAGTACATAAACATTGCAAACGACAAACTGTACCAGCATCTTGGCTGGTGATGGCTTATTTTTTCCAACCTCATCATGTGTTGGGACACCACACTGCCTTACTAAAAAAATAAACTTGGATCTTTGGTGGTAGTGTTGGTGTTCCCACCAGTTTTTAAATCTGACAAACGGGATGCCTATCAGCAGGGCACTGAGGTCTGACTGAAAGTGGGTTAGTTTTGATAAAAATAGACAAGCTATTTAACCTAGATTACCCGGCCTTTGGTGGTAGTATATCAGGCCCAAGTGTTATGGTGTTGCATCATGGTGTACACATATTACAATCATTGTAGTTGGTGGAAGGGTATTGGCTGACTTTCCTACCTTGGGGCAGGCTCTATCAGCGTGGTCGTATCCAGGTAGTGGATTTTGTAGAACTCCAGGAGAGCAGGGAGGTGCTCGAATTCTTGGTCGCCTATCTTAAACCTCTTGCTGGGCAAAGAGTTGATGATATAGTGAGACACCTTGGAGTTTTCAGATACTGACAGCACGTAGTCGCCGGGGCAGGTCGACGAGTCTCGAACAAGAAACATGCCATGTCTCTGCCCTTGTAACCTATTCTGTGCCTCTTGTCGTGACACGGGTCCGAAATACCAGGCGGACCGATCAGATGAATCAAACCGAGCAGTTGACATTTCTGTTCAAAAATAAGTTAATAACAGTCTACAATAAGAAAAAGAAGGGGAAAAAAAGAGATTTAAAAAAAAAAAACAGCCTAGACAATAAGTTAAAACGTGTATGCGTGGTTGGGATTGGCCAATCACAGCAAGTTGGAGGATTTGGAAGATACAGGGCAGGGCATTCGTCGCCCGGTGAGGTTTTCAAGTGATTTCTGCACAAACGCTGCAGGCTGCGGGGACCACTGATTTAAAAAAGAAAACAGAAAACATAAGCAACCTGACGTTTTCAGAGACAGGTTGCGACTGGCTTGATCCAACTTTGGAACATAATGTGGTTCCTGTGTTCAGCGGTCAATGGCTGAGTGATTGTTTGAGCGGCCAAAATGGAAAAACAAAAAAACTTACGACAGACAAACATCGACGGAGAGCGAAGCAGCAACAAATGATCAATGAAGCTTCCCTTTTTTGTTCCGCCTTCCGAGAAAACACCAGGCTCCTCTTCTAATAATGTATCTCCAGTCAGTGTCAGTTATGAGAACGGAAAAGGTGGCCTCAGTTTTTCATCCGATAAATCCTCATGTCGGCAAAAGGTCGCCAGTAGCCGCAGGTCGGAAACGAAAAGACAACTTTGTATGTTCTTGGTCTTACGGTAAGGTACACGTCATGGAAACGCGTTTCTGAATTCCCTTTCTCGAGTCGGAGCAGACTTTTGAGGCAGCACAGCAAAAAAATGGCGGCCCGCAACACGTCTTCACACAAAAAATGATTTCACAGCAACGGTTTGTCTCCTGCGCGTGCATCTCAGGTGCCAGTACGTTAGGCTGTAGCTCTCGCGTGCGTTCCTGACTGCTCACGAGGGATACCGGCTTAACGATTCTATATTTTATACTTTCCCTTATTTCTGCTCGTCCCCCCCCTCACCCGAGCCACCAGAAGTGCGAGTACGAGACCGAAAAATGGCGACGGGAGGGCAGGTCCCGCTTTCTATCTGCACGTCACTGACGCCTGGAAGGGGAGGCGGGAGGAGGAAAGGGGGTGGGCGGGTGACGAGACCACGGCCCCCCCCCCCAGAGTAAAGTGTCAATCATGTTTCCATGACAGCTACAGAACATTTTGTCTGTAGAAAGATAAAGCAGTGACGCCATCATCACGTTGCCTATTTATAACAGCAGCACGACCCTTTATTTCTTTCCTGCTATGTTCTATGCTATGTCTTTTTTGACACAATTTGTAGGTGCAGGTTAAAAATTTGCCAAAAAGTAAACTTATTTAATTTACTTGTATAACTAACAATATAATTATATAAAGTATATCAACATATTGTCATAAGTATGTCATCACAAGTAAAAGTCTGCATTTAAAATCTTAAATGTGTAAAAACACACAAGTATTATCAGCAAAATAAATAATATACCTATAAGTATCGAAAGTATCAGAATCAGAAAACTAATACACTAACTAATAAAGATAAAAGGATAATATAAGATAAGTACAAAGTAGAATAAAAAACAGATATATTTTATATGTACAATCCTAATCTGCAAAGTAAATTTTGACTATAGCTGTCAACTAACTACAGTGTGGTAAAAACTATAATATTTGCATTCTAAATTATGTAGGTGTATAAAGTAATATCAAATGCAAATACGTATAAGTATGCCAAAACTGTACTTAAATACAAGTACATGTACTTAGTTACTTGGAAAATAAAGGCCTTTTGAGATGTTTTGCTCATACTGCCAAGATCATTGGGGTTTCCGCCCTCAAAAGTATTCCCTGAGTTTCATTTCACTATTATTACTCAATAATGATAAACGACTACATATTTAATTCTTAGAACTGATGACAGTTTTAGACCCATATCTGTCAACTCAATCGTCTCGCATGGATCCTGTGAGGACATGTTCTAATGTGAATCTATATACATGATGTATGTCTTTGTAGCATATTATATGTCCGTAGCTTACTGTGGCCTTGTAATTAGTTCCCATGTTTGAGGTACAGTATATTTGCTCAGTGAACTGCTATTTCATGCCACAAGTTAAACGTTTTACATATTTCCCTATTCTAATTTCCTGTTGTTCTCCAACTTCCCCTGCATTCAATCTCATACTAAGTATTATCTGGCACAGAACTGTGACACATCGATTTGGAGCTCCCCAACACAATATGCTGAAAGGGAGAGAGTGCATTTAAATGGAGGGGGAGTGCCTCAAAAGAAGCCTTGATAAAGACTTATACAAACCAAAGAATGTGTTAGAAAACACTGGTAGAGCATGACAAGCCGTCTAATGTGGTGAGACAACTTCTGCTCATTGATGAAAGTAAAATATATAAAGATGTAGCTCTGTTCCTCTGGTTATTGAGGTTTCAGTGACCATGCCTCATGAGGCTGCAGCTGGCACAGAGCGGCTCTCATCACTGCAGCGCTGTCTGAATGTTAATAGATTCGCACCCACTGGGTCTTAATAGCTAATGCCTGCCAATTCCCACATTTTCACAAAGACGCAGTGATGCAACAAATTGGAAAGACAAAAACAAACAGGGCTTCTTCCTCCTCAGAAGCCTAAGTTAAAAATGCTTATATTTAGGGACACATACTGTGCATTTTCACAAAATACTTTTTGTTTACCCATACCATTGGTTTAGTTTGTGATTTTGTTACCACAAGGTCACGACAACCATTCATTAAGATGCATTTTTTGGGAGTTCATACATATAAAAAAAATTGCATTTTTGTCAATATTTCAAAGACACAAACTCCATGCAGAATATGAATTAAATTGAATAAATAAATGAAAAGCATTTCTGTGAGTGTTTGGAAATGAGGCGACGGTAAGTTTTGACATACCTGTGTGTAACCCGTCAAACTTTTGAAGGTTTTGATTGAATGGCGGCTCACTGAAGTTTCTTCAGAAACAGCACCATCTAGTGGGTGCTTAGGTCCTTTATTTAAAACATTACAGGAGAATTTTATACATTGTTTTGAGCACAAATGTATTCAGGGAAACCTTGACAATTCCTGCCAAAGGACTCCAGGGTATCTTGCTCACTCCTCTGATTTTACAGAAATGTCTAGGAGCAAAAGCAGTTCCCCTCAGGCACGTATTGCTTTTCTAACCATTGCCCCTGGCTATCACTGCTGCATGAAGAATGTGTATTATGGGCTGGCCTATATGAGGGAACGGTATCGTGATAGTGTCAAATCACCAACGGTTTTGGAGGTGGAGTTTGCTAAGTCAGGTTCATTCCGGGAATTGTACGCCCCGCCTGGCTGCGTGCAGTTCTTAACCTGCCCTACGTTGTTGCACAACTACAAGCTAAGTTTTGATTCATGTTATGAAATGACACTAAGCTCTTTTAAATTTGTTGACTTCCACACAGCTGTGTTGTACAGCTGTACTGAGCATGCATCACTGGTACCACACTGGCCAGTTAAAGCATGACACTGCTCCCTACAACAAAAAGTAAAGTGCCTGAGAAATAGGTCTGTTAGTTTTTTTCCTGCCTCATTAATGTGCTTTTAGAGGCCTGAGATACAACAATTCCACCATCATTTGATGAATTCTAACAAATGTGCAGTGAAAACTAAACTCACTAAAATCTGACTCAGTTTGGTGAAAATAAGTTAGAAATGCTGAACTTTAATAGTTTAAAGGTCCAAAAATGCATTGTTTGGCAAACAATAAATAAATACATTTACCATTTCCAGTACAAGGCTAGATTTGGGACATTCTTTCCTCTTCTTTTTGTGTGAAGAATGTAAAGCTTTTAGGTCTATAGACCCTTTTTTATCGTTTCATATTATCTGTCCTTCATGAATACATTTATGTACCCATTATAGTCATAGATAGATGGATAGATGGATAGATATGTACACTGTACACTGGATGGATGTAGCTGACGCTGTGAAAGTTCTGATCCTGTCACTGCACCGTCCTTTTGAAACGGTCTCTCTGCACAGCACGGGTCCTCCTCTGTCTCTCTGCGATGGTGGAGCTGAGGCTCTGTTTGAGGGCTGGGAGGGTCACCCCAGACTGAGAGGGTCCACACCTGGGAAAGGAAATATGTAGATTTAACCGAGAGGACCAAGACGGCGTTTTGATTTTAGCATACTGAAAAGCTTCTGTATTGGTTACAATAGGCAGTTAATGCAACATTATGGAGATTTTAGCTGATCTGTTGCATAGAGACGGATTCACGTACGTTTTTTCAGGAAATGTTTGAAGACCAAGTTTTGGGAATTTCTTTTCTTCTGAAGATTTGCTGAGAAGTACGAAAAAAGAGAAACCCTTATCACAACTGTGCTAGTTTTTTCAAGGAATACTATATATTGGTGAAGATAAAAAATTATAATATTCTCTGTTACTTTACCGGGTACCATCAACAAGGTAGGCCTTGGTCAGAATGTAGTTTTCTGGGGTGATTTTCTTGCTCAAAACAATATCTCTCAGCAGCGCCTTCACACGTATGATCTTAATGCAACAGAGTTTTCATAAATTCAGGAAATATTTCCACAGAAATATGTATAAGACATAATAAAATAAAAATGTCATGTTCCATAACATTGTAAAGCGAATGTATTTTGACTAACATTGTCTGACGATGGTCACTTACTTCCTGAGACTGTAAACTGTTAGCATTGTACAGCTGCCGAATGATGACCTCACACTCCTGTAGTGTGGGGGCGCGTGGTAGATGGGAGGGGTTGCTGTGAATTCGTAGCGGCTGTAATGAGGTGATGAGGCCCCCCTTCACATCTGGGTTATGGTCCTGGCTGGCACATCCCAGAATGTTGCTGCGCTCTTCATTGCTGCTCCCCAGCAGTCAGTGGGATAATATCAAATTAACATACACACCGTTAAAGACAGTTTTGGTTGTAAATGCCGAGTTGCTTCAACTACAGGTACGGACCGAGACTCAAATCGATTCATTGGCCTTGATTGTACGACCAGACCAGATGCACAACATGTCTTTTTTTGGCCCGCGCACTAGGGAGTTGTGAGCTCTGCTGGCTTAAAGAGAAGCACGGAGAAAGAATGGATATTGAATGCATTTTGAAATTTCAAATTTTCCCCTAGCCGCATGGTAACAAATCTAATGTCGTTATGCCGGCATCTCTTTGACTGTGTCATAAAGTAGATGCAGGCTAACTGGACTGCAGTAAAAAATGTGTTGATTCTTTGCATAAGCACACACTTAAAAAACTAGATAATAATTTTTAAAAACAAATATAACTTTGTGAGCTAGGATCACCCAATTCAACTAATAATAATGTACAGTATCTTTTTCTTTATAAAATAATGCATGGTGTAAACTCTTCCACAAGCCTCTTATGTTAGAGTAAGAAGAGGTCCACACCATATAATCAGAGGAGCATTAGGATTAACCTAATTTGAAACATATTGACCATCTACACCCATTTGTGAACATGTCAATGATGAACAATGAATGTTGCCACCTGTTTTTTCCCCAGCAAATCCATGTTATATTTATTTTTGAATATTTTCAAAAATAAAAAATAAAAACTTAGCTGTACGGAATTTCACCTTAGTGTTTGGTCCTGTGGGGGTCGAGTGTCCTGCAGCGGCTCCTCCAGGTAGAGTCCCGTACGGGCTTCACTTCCCTGAGTGGGTGGTCTAATGCCTCGTCGACTGAGTGTCACTCCTAGAAGAATTAAACATTTTCAAGATAATTAAAATGAAATTAAAACTGTGCGGTGCCCTAAATGTTATTTGGCAGAATGTGCTTCACCTAATTGGCCTATCGTGACATACTAATAACTAAAATATAGTCTTTCTATTCTGGGGATGCTTTTGAACTAGGGTTGGGCAAAATGTTGATATACAGAGTGAGATTTGTCAACTGTCAGAGAGTTTGCCATACTGTTTATACCAAGTTATCGCCCATTTATTGACTGGTAGTTTTGTATGCATCTACGTATATCTCAGTAATATCGTTATATAAAACGACATATACTGTGATAGAGGATTTTAGCCATATTGTCCTTTACTTTAAACTATCTCAATCCCACAAGAAACAAACAAAATCCACAGTAAACCAGAATTACATCTTACCTTTTCTACTTGACTTAGGATGCTCCATTATCATCTTATACTGCAACTCTGCAACATCCACATTAAGATAATTTTAGTGTGCGGCATACTGTAGGCAGGCACACAAGAGGCACAATCTTGAAACACAGTCCCGACAAACAGCCCATGTTTCCATGGGGGCCTGACTGCTGTGACGGTGCGAAGACAGACGACTGGGGAGTCTCCTGGTGGGTGGTGAGGTGCATTTATATGTGACCTGTTCAGTAAAGTGACACTGGATCTTTGTCTACCTCCCACTGAGAGACCATCAAAACCCTGGAGTTGCTATGCGACCACTGTCCCTGGATTGAATGTCTCTCTTTTCAGCACCTTATCAGTGGACAGTCAGGGATCGCCATTAACTTAAATTCATTACATGAAGGGGGTGGACACAAGAACAGGTTACTGAGTTCACACCTTGTTAATGGAAAATAGTGATATGGATTCTTAAGATGATGGTTCTGGGCTATTTGTCCATAAAGTAGCCAATTCCTTGATGAACACAGCAATTTATTCTCGGGAACAATAAGGTACTTTCTATCAAACTGAATATTGATCTCTAAGCAAAGCCGCAAAGGCTTTCTCAACTTAAAAAAAACAAAAAAAAATAAAAAATCAGGCCAATTTAGAGCACATCATTTAAAATCGATTCAACTTTTATATATTGTATTCTTTTTACATCTTTTCAAATTATTTATATAATTTGTATTTTTTATTTGTTTTCCTTTGCTCCCTTATGTAAAGCACTTTGTAACTGGCCACAGTTTTGAACTTACTTCTTACAGTTTACTTTTTGCTCTTCTTTTTATTTATTTTTAGCATGGTATAGCATCATTCTGTGGCTAACACAGCAAAGCAGCATAAACTATTTCACAGGTCTTTCATTTTCAACAATATTAATCACTTATGATTATCCCCAAAAAATGTTCAGCTTACATATTCAAGTGACCTCGGTTAAAGTATGTATCACTGGGTAGAAACGACATTTATTCTCTGACAATTAAGGGCATATTCTCAGCTCACACTGGTTTCTTCACCTTTGTTCTCCCGCCTGAGATACTCTATCTCTGCATGGAGCTTCTCAAGAGTCTCCTTGTGTTGTTGCTGAAGGAACTGGATGTTCCTCTGCACTGACGCCACGCGGGGGTCCGTGTCGCTGTGACAGGACACCTCGTCCTCTGCTGCTCTCCACACTCTTCTGTCCGCTGGCTGGGCGACAGGCAGCGGCTGCAGTTTGTTTGCGGGTAAACGCCGTGGAGAGCAGGGCTTTCCGAGGCGGCCAACCCGGGTCCATTGTGGCAGATGCCGCACCGGTGGAAGGTTATGGCTTGACATTGTTTTGGTTTATTCAGCTAGCGAACTATTCTGGCCTCCTTCGCTAGCAAGGCGGCGATGACTTTCCCGCACAAACTAACTGTTACGCTGATAACAAGCGGACACGCAATGTTTTTTCTTACCATTATATTCCAGTGTGGACAGGCCAACCTACATTGTTATCCCACAACAGCCAACTAACTAGTTTGCTAAAGTCTTTTACTAAAGAAAAACTCAAGTACCCTTTGCACTCATTTGACACGCGCTCCCCTCTCTCACACACACAGTGTTGCCGTGACAACTGTTTACGTCCCGCTTTATGTTGCCCTGAGTTGAAGCTCTCAGGTAAGCTCCCTTAAGTCCCGCCTCCTTGGTTTTATGATTGGTCACGGTATGAGCGAAGTATTCGAATAAAGCCGTTTGATTGGTGGAGCTTGTTAGGGACATTCAAGGAACCTATAATTATATTATATATTTATATTCAGATATGTATAGTTATATTATATATTTAGGTTACTTGGGGAGAATATGGAAGTGTCTAAACTTGATTTCAGTAGTTTCACAACTAAAAAAATCAAAAACAAAGGTTAACAATCGCAGAGGGGGGGTATTCACTGTACTAGAGATGATTAGATATTCCCCGATAGCCACAGGTGTTGGAGGCCACAAACAATCATATAATACAATCTGTTGTTGACATTGCATTTGGTCACTGACAATTCAAAAGGGAACTGAAATGCATGTGGCTTTGTGGAATATGAGGAAACAAAACACACGTTTTAGAAAATGACCAGCTGAAGCCTAATGCTGACTACATGTGACTTGTAATGGATTTTCTAATCATGCCAAAACACTGGTCCTTTAAATACACTCCCCTTTAATTGGTCTTAACTGGGTTACTAGGGCAGCAGCGGTACAGTAGCTTTACCTGCCTTCACAGCCTCCATGGTACATTATCCCATAGCTATGGAAACTAATGAAGAGCATGGTGAGGTTTATGATTGAGTAGGTTCAGGCTCAGGTGTACAACATGATAGCTTCGTAACAACTGTGAAAATGTTAAGAGTTGTTAGTGTTAATGTTAGAAGCCTTTGTTCAAGTACAATTTGAATCTCTGTAACGGAGGCGACATGGCAGCAGAGGAAACTCACTTCATCTTAAATGACCTTTCCTTTCACTTTATTCATGTTGCAACTCAAACAGTAAAGGTTACACCACACACACACAGAGACACTGAGATAGTGTGTTTGTCATAGATATGACAACATTAAAATGCTTTTTGCAACAATAAGAGACAATATGAAGGATCAGCAGAAGGCCTATTCTTTGGAAATGTATAGATGGTAATGATGCTGTTCTCTCCATGCCTGCAGCGTCATATATACAATAACAATAACTTAATTTACAATATTTACAGGTAATACAGAATGAGAAAAGTGAAAACACAAACTAAAAACATTCAGGTATGTTCTTAAAAAAAAAAAAAAAACATACAAAAAAAGAAGATCCAAATCAATGACAAATCTATCATGGGAGTGCACACATTACACTTCATTGTATCTGTATGTGATACTTTGAACAGTAACCCTAAAGCTGGTGGGAAGTCCATTTTTTGCTAAAGGACACTTCAGCAGAGTGGATACATGCTTGTCGAAGGGGACCGTCTCCGTACTTCCTACACCAACCAGCTGTACTCTTTAATTTTTTCAACTTATCTTTATAGCGCTTATGACTCCTACCCAAGATACTCCTCATTAGAATGGCTGATAGCAATGATTGTAGAGAACAAGGGACACATGCGTCAGCTTTATAACAGTAAGATGTTATCACCACTACATACTGACTGAACAGAACGGCATGTGTAAGAGACAGAGAGGCTGTGTGGATGAGTAGATATTAGGAATGTACACTCAAACAAACATAACACACACACGCAGAATGATCTTGGTAGACCTACAAAAAATGTACGAAAAAGTTATGCGACTAAAGGCCACAAAGCAAATACACTACGTATATTTAGATAAATCTTCACTGAGAAAAAAGCTTTCCTCCATTCTGTTCGGCTGACAGTGCTACTGTACTGGCTTCGGAAATCTCAGCATGAACTATCTTCAGCCATGACCACACATCAACAGCTTATTCTAAAATATGCACTTAGTCGCCATCTTAATTAACTTAAAAAGGCAGAAAGAAAGTCGCACTGGGGCCTGGCCGTGGGTTACACCAGAGGAACTCTTGTTTTTCATTGGAGTCCAAATCAAACCATTCACATCTTGTTCCAGAGCAATGTTATTAGTTCTGTACGGAACAAATCCCACTGTCCATTAATACACCACACATCATTTCACACATGCATGCACGCACTCAAGCTCCTCTTTGGCAGCAACCAAAGTAGAAGTTAACACTTCCCACTGGCCCACAATTTAGGGGAGTAAAAGTATCCTGTTGAGATATATGGCTAACGTCAACAATACACAAATTATGTATTTCAGGTAAAAATAGTTTTCAACTAGCACTCCAAACCAACAGGTCACATTTCAAAATAAAACACTATCGCCAATCACTGACTACTCTGAAACCGAACACAACACAATCGATGCAAAACTATTTTTCAGTGTAAAGCAATTTTTCTTCTTAAAGGAATCTTTCCAAGGTTTCATAGCTTATACCATCTCTTTGTCAGCATTCTCACATCCAACACACATCTAACACCTTTTGACAGCAACTATAATACAACTGAAACTGCAATAAAAACTATGGAATAGAAATCTCTAAATAAGCAAATCTGTCTCGGGTATCTACAAAGAAGGGAAACGTTTCGCATGTTCCACTCAAGATCGTCCCATACAGTACTTCAAAGGTGCAAAAACATTTAGACGCTAAACACGGGATAAACCTTACATTTAAATAACAGTTGACTAATATTAACAGCGTTTCTCTCCTGTCAGCACTACATTCAAATTTGATTATACTTGCTAAACTCCGACGTGATTGATGATTGACAACATATAATCAGACAGAATATGGAGTCGTGTGAAGACATTACCAGCAACAGCAGCACCTAAGCTTCTGTATACCTGAAGAGCACATCCCAGGTTATTGCAGCATCTTTAACAAGATTGTATTCAGGGATGCTAATACACCAGTTTCTCTTGAATAAAAGCTATATTTTGCATGTAGCAGTGGAAAAGTGAGTGTTTTCTGGACCCATTTTTCTGCCTTAATACCTGCCACCATTTAAAAAAAAAAAACCTCTATTACATCTTTGTTTCAATGACGGAACATGGTCTTTAACATAAAATCAGTAAAGTGTCAAACACAGGGATATTTTTTTTCAAAACCAGCATAGTTGCTTACAGCGAGTCTGAAATCAAATGCAACACAAAAGCAAAACTACATTTGATTTTGGCAACAGTTGTGTTATAGTGCTTGTATGCGCTTCCAGCCACCAACAGTAGCGTTGCTATTTAAGCCTTCAGCAAAGCAAGTAACAATTAGATAAATACCAGAAAAGCAAAAACCAGGAAAGCAAACAAGGAGGTATAAGACAAATGATGAGAATGATACCTGGCGGTTCCCGCTCTTCATCAGCACACGGCCTTACTGTATTTAGGTATACAGCGGATACTTCCCCTCTCGCTACTGACCTTGATAAAACTCATTGTCCATAAAGTTGCCTATTGCAAATTTGTGGCACGTATATTTGTCGATCTAAAACCGCTATCTGCTTATGTTTAGGTAAGTGGATATGTGACTACTTGGCGATAATTGCTCCTGCATGTGTTACGTCTAGTGCGGGGGAATCTTCTTCTTCAGTACCAGGAGCAAAGTCGTCTCACGTAGACAAGAGCGCGGACATTCTTTCACAGCACAAGTGCTTCATGTCCAACACTGGTACAAGTTTAGTGTCGGGGAAGTTCCTGCCACTGTCCAAAACTTGAGATGGATGGCAAGCCATTTAGAGAAGGTTCAGTGAAAGGGCCTCGTGGTTTTCTTGTGAAAGCTAAAGCGTTTTTCTAAGTAAAAACCATGAGATGTGGGTAGAGATTTGGTTCGTTGGTAATGTGCAAGATGCAGAATGACATCATATGCGCACTCCAAGAGGCAGCGTAAGACTCTCAAACACAGAGTCCTGACTGCAAAGCTGTGAGGCGCCGTTCAATGCACTCCTTACCTGCAGACGCAAAGAATTTAAAAAAAGACAGTCAGCGTAACAAGTCACGTCCATGTGCTCTCAGAATAGCTTTCCTCCAAGTGCTATGGTTTCAAGACATGCAAGTTCGTTTTCAGTGTATAGATGGGACATTCGGAATTTAGGGAAAATGTATACAGCAAGTTGTTTTAAATATATATTCAGAGAATAGGATTTTTTGCAGCAGGAACGTCGCACACTACGGTGCTGAGTGGAGGAATCCCTTCTTTCCGTGAATGAGCTGACAGACATACTTACATTTGCTAACACTGAGGATGTCGTCCTGTTCAGTGAGCAGCAGAGACAGACCCTCCATCAGCAGGAGAGCTTTATGGTAGCGCAGGACTGACGCTTCCCCCTGGTGGAACATCTCGTCCAGTGCAGCAGTCTGAACCTGATAGGACACCAGGATGCTCAAGTTAATATACGTTTGATCTTAGCCTTGATTCAAGTATCGACATAATGCTGCTGGGGACATGTGATGAGCCTCAGCAATAACAGTAAAGTAGTCATTTACTATCTTTTCTGTCCCTTGCTTAGTGTGTTACTCTTGCCTGACAAAACATACAAATACAAACGCATACATATGGCATGACCTTGTAGTCATTTATATAAACACTCTAATTAGCCTCCAATTACTAAAGTGGCTTTACAATATTCCTCTCACCATAAAGCAATCATTTGAGATCATTTTTCACCTTACATGCACTTAAAAGTAATAATCTCATTGAAATAAATGTCTGTTAATTCACTATCTATCGTCCAATGAGCTAACACAATGGTGATTGAGCCTATGGGCCACTGATGAAGGTATTGCAATATTTATATATTTGCAGTATTAATATGAACCGGGAGTCTGTGGCTCAGATTACAGTTGAATGATGAAAACAGAAAAGAAATAAAGGCCTGATTTCATAATTAAAACGACAATAGTTAGTTTTGCTGCCCTCAGACATGTCGTAGTAAACAACATCTGCACATACCACCGGTAAATAAGGTGTTGCTAAATCACCCAGGACTGAAACCTTGAGGCTTTTTTCTGTAAGTTTGTAACACACGCTGGGGCTAATTATTTGCTGGATGCCCTCAGATAGAGCATCTGAATGATTATACTGTGGCCTGCTGGCCAATAACCCTCATCTCCTTCTCAGCTTCCCAACTGTCTAATTTTCCGCCTGGCTTACCATCTGCACAGTGTGGCTGAACAGCAGCCGCTCAGCTGTGATGGAGGTGATTTGGTCCATTAGACGGTGCTTCCTGGAAAAGAAACGCTCCAGTCGGGTGCTGAGTGAGCGGCAGGATGCCACACTGGACTTGTACAGCTCATTCAGCCTCCTCACTACTGTATACGGACAGACATGTATTTCAATATGCTGACAAGACACTCATGGGGCATTCTGTTACAATCGAAACGTTTTACATTGTATTTTAGAAGACATATGAGACGCATTGACAAAGACCCTCCCCCTTAAAAAGGAAACGGCTCGTACTTTGTTTGACTGTAGAGGATGGGTAGAGTTTGCCCTGTTTAACTCGCTCCATGGCTGTGTGTAAGGCAGTCGACAAAAGTTCCGCAGTCTTAAGGTAGAGAACCAGCTGTTCTGCATGACTGAGGAGAGACGCACACACACGGTACTGAAAGCTCAACAATAAATTGACAAAAATAAGATATGAAATAAAAACAATGCAATGGTGCCGTTAAATTATGAAAGAAAGCAAAAATATCTGATAGATTTGTTTAGCAGCAGTTTGCATCAAAACAGTTTCAGATAATAATGAAATAGCAAGTGAGAAAACATGAATGCAACCACTGGCTCAGGTGCAGACACTATCTCTGTTCAACTGTTCTTATCACCCCGAGTCCTGAGGACAAGAGTTGTCTAAAGTCTACCACATTAAATAACACGCTCTCCATTATCAAACCCATCTGCAGTGTGTTTGCCCGAATGTTAAGCAGCCACAGAAGCTCATCCTCTTCTTTCTCTGCACTCTAACTCTACAACACACCAGTCCCTGAGTTTATTATGTTTATGTCAGAGTGTCTTTGTTTGCTCCGGTGGACAAATCTTACAAATCTTCTGTCAATACTCTGGAGTAGGCTCCAGAAATCTGCTAACTGCAACACGAAAGTCTGACTTAAAAGATATCTTTGCTAATTTGCGGCACTAATAAAAACGTTTGTCCCCAGGGTTATTTATCAATTTTCCAAACTGGATAAAGGGTATCACCGCCATCAACATAGGCTCACAGCCGTGGTTGATACGGCCTTACCTCCACTCTCGGCTCAGAGAGCTTATCTGATCTGCTACCACGCTCTGCGGCTGAAGCAGGGAGGGATGACAAATGTCCCCCTGCTCCCCGAACAACGCGACCCCACGGGCTCCAGCCACCTCCATCAGACAGCGGGCGAAATCCAACGT
>CALSBV010010773.1:5710924-5737872 GCA_943590825.1 Bovichtus diacanthus
TTTTTTGGCCTTCACATTTGTTGCTGACCACTGTATTGTGGAGTGGAGATGTGTTCCAGTTAAGGATTAACATTTGCCAGCGGCTACATGAATTTTTCTTGTACTAATTACCAATTGGAAAATTGCGTGTTCGCAAAAAACTGTTATTTGGGTTATTATTACTCCCTAAATGTCGCTACATCTCTCCACAGTTGGAATTAATCAAAAACTAAAGAAAATCAACCTTTTATGCTTCCCTGCATGGCATTTGATAAAGTTTCCACATCATGGAAAATGAAAGTAATAGCTTTCTCAGTGCTCTGTGTTGTATGATGTGCAGAGCATAATACTAATGCTGCTGCGTAAGTGGAATTGTATTCCCGCTTGCTGCAGAAGCGATTGCGGCATTAGGATGTGCATGTGTTACCTGAGTATTTCCTCTGTCTGGAGGCATGAGGTGGGGTGCTGCCACTGGGAGGAGAGCCCACGGTGAAAACCACCTGGGCCGGGCTGATGGAGCCAGGAGCAAGGCCTCCCCCACCACCAGGGGGCACTAGAGGGCAGAAAAGAGCAACGATTGAAGGTAGGGCTGGATATATCATTGACCATTTTCATTTTCCAACTACAGAAGTGCACTCAGTAGAGTGCTTACGCCAGGCAGAGATAATACATACCAACAATGGATGGACTTTATTTCAAAGAAGCTCTCCCTGTACATTTTTTAATAATTGGAATAACATTCTATTCTCTTGCGATATTTCATTGACACACTGTTGGAATGAGCAACGTAATTAAACATTCCTACATTACATACGTATGTTGGTTAATGTCAAATCGACAAGAGCACCTACCGGTTATGTCTATGGCTTTTTCAGAGGTTAGGTTCTCTGTGCTGCCTCGGTCACCCAAAGGTCCACCTGGTCCAAATGCCGCCATCAGCAGCATGTCAGACAGACGACCTGCACTGTGGGACCTGCACCAAAGAGACACAGAGCAGAGAACATGGCAGGAAAGAAACTGATATGAATTTGGCAAAATGTAATACGTCATATCCTTGTTTAATATGTATTTTAGTTTTTTTTAATAGCTGATTATTTCCTTCCTTCCTTCCTTTGCTTAATTTCCCCCCTGCTAGCTTTATTTAACAGCCAATGTATCCCCTCCATTAGGTTCATAATCCCTGTCTTGACCTTTTTTCCCCATGAGAAGAATGAATGAAAGGGGCTACCGAAATACTCCAGATCTCCTCTGTTATTGCAAAAAAGCTTAATATGTAATAAACGAGAAAGGTATAAAAACTAATGAAAAAATGTAAACCCAGCAATGCACGGTTTAAGGAGGAAGAAGATACAAACTCCTTGAAAGTAGTTTGGTTTGCAGAAGCACTCCTATCTGTTTATCCTGCATCTGTAGGATAACAATTCCTCCTGGATGCACAGCATCAGCATGCTAAACATCACAAATAGAAGACAAGAATCAAACCTTCCAAAGCTCTTGGTATCATCATTCAGCCTGTGGATGCAGTGGGCAGGCTGGGTGACCTGTGTAAGCGCTTGATGTCCAGCATCTCTGAGCTCTGCTGGGGCAGTCCTGCTGCAAGGGGAGCCGATGACCAAACCCTGTTGTGTCAGGAATGTCACGAGATTTGTCGAGCTGGGAGGCTTGGGGAATTCAAATGGAGGGATGGTCTGCAGAGAGACACAAAAAGGGCGAGGAGAGAGGTACCAGAGGTTTGTTTAAACTGCTCGGTTTTCTTTTCTTGTTCCGTGTATCTCCGGAGAATTAAGCACACACACAGTGCTGACTCACCCTGGAAGGCGAGCCCAAGATGGTGGGGAGGGGGCTACGCTGCATCAGCTCACTGAGTCTGGGGGACGAGTGTAGAGGGCGGATGGCCATAAGGCCTGCCGAGGGAGACACCACCGGGTCCGAGTGCTGCTTCCTGATCTTTTGCCTGACACCACCATTGGCGCACTCCGACAAACAGGGGGCGCTGTGGAGCCGCGTGCCCAGTCCTGTCGTCTGTGGGTGCTGCTGAGAAGTCGGCCGGGCTTCAATGTGCTGAGGGACTGTGGGACAGAAGAAGGAGGTCAGAATGTTTCTGCCTTAAGACAGCAGGTGGCGTCGCAAGATGAAATGTCAGACAGGACAACAAAACACGAAATCCACCAAGAGACGGCAGAGATAACTGCCAAACTCCCCCGCTGCCCTGCTGGACGTCCAGACAGCTAAGGAGCCAGGCCAGCATGAAGCACAGACGAGCCACTGGTGTTGAGAAGGAAGAGTGTTTGTGTACGTAGGAGCCCGGTTCATTTTCTCCACCAATAACTTTCAAAACTACAGTGCGCATCTGAGAAAGTGGTTTACAAAGTGAAGAGTAGCCTCTGAGCTACCTTGAGGGGAGAGCTGGAACGGTCTGGCGCCTCCCAGGGAAAGCCTGCGATTAGGGGTGACTGCTCCCTGCCCGTACGGCGGTGAAGGCCCGGTCCGAGCAAAGCCCAACGAGCTTCCGCTGCTGCAACGGCGCACTGGTGTCGACAGTCTAATAACACAGAGCTCATGAGTCACTCCAGCCAGTTTAAGACATGTAAATACAAATTTACATTAGCAACAGTGTGTGTTTGTCTTTGTGGCTACAGACCGTGGTGAGCCATCCTGTTTGGGAGAATGGAGGTTCTGCTCCATGCGCTGGTAGTTCTGGACCTGGGTGGGGACTGGGATAGGCAAGGACTGACCATGGTTTCCATAGCTACCACCATAGTTACTTCCCGAGAACTCACTGGGCCTGCCAACAACAGCGAGAAGAACAGAGAGCGTCGAGGGAAACGGTGAGACAAGAGATAAGAGGGTTAGTGTGTTTAACACTTTCTACAGGAACGAGTACAGATGGAGAAGAGATATTCTGGTGATAACAATACTTCCAAACCTGTACAATGTAAAACATTACAAAGATTACATTGTGTGAACAGGTAATGATCTGAGGTTAATTAAAGAAATGTATTTAATTAACCAGATATCAGGAAATTTAATCTACTCCACCGTCTACTTTTGGCCATTGACGGTGTCTTGTCCCCGGAGCTACACAGCACCACATGCATCCATTACCTGACAGGACTTGGAGACCCACTGCAGGAAGGTGAGTGCGGTGGTGTTTTGACTTGGCTACACAGACCAGCAGAAGCCAGAAGAGAGCTGATCAAAGAGGATTACATTGAATTACAGAGAGTCCTTCGCCAGCTGTATCCTGCAACACTGTCACACAGCTACAATACATAAGTGCAACACAAGTAATGGCAATCTATGAATAACCAAGCCCTTGCGTCTTACCCGCTGTTCATCAGGCTGTCCTGCAGCACTTTACTCTCACATGGCAGCTCTACCGCTGGAAAACAAGGAAAAACGTTAAGAACAGAGACTGAATAAAAGTGACAGAGTATGGATGCCTGGATAGAGTCCACATAAAAGCTAGTCCAACGAGAAATAAAAGCCGACTTCAAAAACTAGTACTAAGCACAGCTGCGTTTGATATGCGTGTGGAAACAAAGACATCTTTTCTTACTGGTGAAGTGAGCAGGCACCATGACAAAGTCATCTGTGTCACAGGAGGAGGAGTTCTTGCTGCTGCCGCCCCCTCCAGACGAGTCCTTGAGGAGAAAACCTGTGGCCTCCTGGGTAGGAGAGGCCAGAGCTTTGGCACGCAAGTGCTGAACCTCAGCAAGAGACTGCTGCAGAGACAGAAAGACAGAAAGTAGTAGATACACTGAGAAAGAAAGCACAAGAGAAATAACCAAAGAGTAAACAGTGCGAGAAGGCCAAATACATGTTGACTCGGTCGGTTTCTCTGACTGCACATAAAAGCACAGCATCGTTACTTAGACACAGACCGAGAAACAGTGAGGAAAATATTCAGGAATAATAAACACAAACCGGCGGTGAAGCGAGGTGAGAGGTGGAAGAGCTGCTACAAGAGCTGGCTGATGCAGAGCTCGGGAAGCAGGTCATGGACACAGTAGGAGTTGCTGTAACAAATGCAACCCACTGTGTTAGATAACTCAAGGATATGCACAAAGCAGATTGATGAGAAACACTGAATGCAAACAGAAACATTGGCCGTTTACAAAGCAATATCACGTCATGAGTCTATGGTGTTAAAAAGCTAGCTCTAGTCCTGTGACAGAATAAAAGTGTCATTTGAATGAAAAATTCAGTCTTGACATTATTTCAATCTTGCATTATCTTAAAAGGGTTATTTGAAAGAGATGTGAAGTTTCGCACTCACTGCTTTAAGAAAATGTGACATGGTTTCAATAAATGTATAATGTTTATTACACTTGAGGTGCGATCCATTATAGGGACAGTTTAATGTATATATACACATCATATACAATATAGTCCTGCACTTATGCATTACTGACAACTGTCCAACCAAGCCCTATTAAGAAGTGTGTTGTTTGTTCTTACTTACTCTTTTTCATGGATGAGCTAGCCTCCAGGAAAGGATGACAAAAGAACTCATCTACACAACACAACAGAAGAAATAGAATTAGTAGGAGGCGGTGAAGCGGCGCTACATTCCAGCAACAGACAGTCACACACAGAAGTAATGTGTTACATCTGTTGTCTGGGTAATGTGACGATAGATAAGTACTTATACAGTAAAATGTTGTATTAAGTTAGCAGTGTAGGCCTGCGCCAGCAACGTACAGTCAACGGTTTCATTCATTTTACTGTACTCAATGTTCACTAACCAAAGTCCATACGGTCCTTGTGGTTGCGCTGCAGCAGACCCAGCAGCAGGTGCCTCAAATGGCTTGAAGTCTCTCTGGGGATGCTGCAAAAATAATAATACCACAATCAGTGTGTGCTGCTGTGCATGAAAACAAACTTTAAGTGTAAATAATACAGCAGAAAATTGTTAACACAGACACAGCAGCAATTTTAAGTTTGGACTTTGTTCGTTCTTTATGTTTATACTGGCACCAAAAAATGATCCGTCTGTCTTCACTAAAGAAGTTTGGTTGGTGTGGTTTCATTAGGCAGCTGTGATACACTGAAATGTAAAACCTTTACAGACTTTGTGCTGTAAATGAACACAAAGTAACATCTGTCAATCGCATACAAAACAAACATGCGGCCATCTCACTGTAACTCCTTACTTGGGGCTGAGAGTCTTGTTTTTCTCATAGAACAGCCGGAGGTCCTGGGGACTGCTAGCCTAAAGATGACAAAAGGTCAGAGGGATAGTCGAAAAACAAGTAAATGTCTGCTCCAATCACTTGTGTAACGGCACAATAGCACGTGTTTTAACATGCTTGTCAGTGAAGCAAAAAGCGAAGCTCCTCTGGTGGTTTCAGAAAAGAGGAGAGAAGTCATGTGTTTGATGTTTCACAGCATCGTTCGAGCTAGCCGCGGCAAATTAATGTTTTTTTCTTTGGTTCTTTCACATGATCCCGAGAGAACAGACAGCGCGTTTGAAAACTTTCAACAAACAGAATGAACTGCGCCTTCTTGACACGATAGAAAACATGTTAAAAGGATCATTCCGTGTAATTTTGTGTCGATGCACTTCATTTTGCTACTACGTTTTTACTTTACTGCATGTGTTTTACATCACTTAAATCACACCAAAATAGTCGCTTCAATTTCATTATCTTGCGCAAAAATGGCAAGAACACCCATGTGCATATTGTTAACATACTGTACGTCTAACCTGGCAAAACGGGTCTCATGTAAAGTCCATTAAAGAATCCAGATTTGTTTTCTGTTATCTTTTCTGTACACAGATGCGTATTACCGACTTAAAGCCGGGGATCATAACAGCAAATTATATAGAACATGATGATTATAAATCAATCGAGTTTCGATGCTGGTCCATCCCTAAATTACGTTGTAGGTATGTGTGAAGAAAAACGTGCTTTGTAATAGTGTGTTTACCTGAAAAGGAGCCTTCCCAATCAGACACTGAAACACTATGGTTCCTATGCTCCACAAGTCAGCCTTGGCATCATAGTTTTGGGACATGATGACTTCAGGAGCCTAGTGAGGAAAAAATAGTGAGATTGCGACCCTTTGGTGGAACTCTAAGATGCACAATTAATGAGATGTTAAGTTAGTATTACTCATGTTGTATTGTGTTTTAGAGACTGTCCTCAGCTAAGACTGTACAATCAAATCATCAGCTTTTTCAAATGAATAATGATCACAAAAGCATTTGAGCCATCATCAAGTTCAGGAGGACTAATGATCAAAATATGGTGTTTTTCTAAATGAAACAATTGAATGAACACGCTTATTTTCATAGCGTCTTAACTGTTAACCTCTGGTCTGAGTGAAAACACAGAAGTCATCAAATCTGGATTTGCTCGGGTGCAGCATTTGCGTATGCTGGCAATTATTTTCCATCATATCTCTGAAAAACCTTCAACGAGTGCTCACCATGTACATAGGGGACCCACAGAGCGTCGCCGCCATCATGTTGTTCTGAAGGTACCTGGCAAAGCCAAAGTCCGCTGTGGAGGGAAAATGTGCAGAGGCTGAGACTCACAAACTCATAATAAAAAAATAAAAAAAAACTGCAGATATTTGCAGAAAAGAAATCCCGAGTGCTCAGAAGAATTCATTTTTTTGTCTGCATGACAACGCAGCACACTAGAGTTCACACTCCCAGGGAGTTATGGCTTAACAAAACAATGTTGACTTTTCTCTACAGTAGACCACATAGATAATAAAAAAACTAAACTACTTTCTGCGTAGCTCATTATATAACTCATATTATTACATTTTAAAACAACTCGACAAATGATACCCAATGTCCTTGAGCACACAGCGTATTTAACAAGTCAACAAAATAATCCCTTTGCCACCGTGGATGTGCTTGTGTACAAATAGTACCTGCATCCATGTAGGTACAATGAGTGTGAGCGTTAGTGTGACTTTTCCCAGAGTAGTGAGGATAATAACATTCTGCAGTGACTGGGAGCCTCAGACTTCACTCCCACAAGGCAATCAATTCTCTCCAGAGGAACAAGAATTAATAGGCTTAAGGATTAGCAGCAGAGTTTCCCAAACAGCCGAACAACACACACACACACACACACACGCTCTCCGAGCTTGGTTCATGACACTTTTCATTAGGCCGATTACTTGTCGTGAAACCAACGTCATCGTTTAGGGTGAAATGGGCCAAACTCGAAAACTGATGAGACGCTTGCATCATATCTGAATAGGTTTTTCTCTTTCTTGGTATTTTTTTCCCCAACAGTGTTTTATCAGAGACCAACACTGCTGAGGGAAAATGTGAAATTCTATATATAACCTAATCAATTTCCTCTAACCAGTTTAGTCTTATTATCTTGGTGGAATCAATTACCTTGGGGAAATCATTATTAGCTCCTGTTGCAATAAAACTGTCTCTAAAGAGCTTGATTACAGCGTTGGGATTTATAGGTCCTGCTTTATAAGATTCAATAAAGTTTAGTTTTTTTTTGCTCCTGTAGAGGGTTCTAGTGCTGAAATGTTAAAAATGTTGTTGCTCTTTTTAATCTTGCTTGTTTGCTCATATTTATCAGTAGATGCTACTGGATTAGACCCAGCACTGCTATATTTTCCAACGTTTAATATAGAAAAATCAAAAAATGTATCAATATTTGTAGCAAAATGTGTGCACATGCCGTGACGCCCACATGCTCGCAGACTCGAACCTACCGATCTTGATGCAAGTGTTGTTGGAGTGCGACTTGCGTCCTGCTGGGTAGGAGAGCAGAATGTTCTGGGGCTTGAGGTCCCTGTGGATTATGCCTTTGGCCTGCAGGACCCTCATGGCCCCTGCAATCTGCTGCAGGAAAACCCGAATGGTGTCCTCACTCAGCGTACCTTTGGCTGCGGAGAAACAAGGTTATTCAAGTGGACTTTTGTACGGCAGGTGTACAACATGCTTCATTGATTAACTACTGATATAGCCAAAAAGTAGGTATAGTAGACAGATAGCGACGGAATGACCCTCTTACCTAGATTTTGAAATCATACTAGTTCCTAACAAATCTTGGGAGTCAGATCGTGTTTCACAAAAGAGACCATCTCATTGTACCTCTTAAATATCTCCAACTTGTATTTATCTTTCTCAGTTGTCTCGCATCACCCCACTGCCACCTCCGGCTCCCCGTCTCTTCCTTCGCTCCAATCATCTCCCTCGTCTCACGGTGGTACAGTATGGTTCTATGTGAAAGTCCCTCCCTTGTCTTGAATTTCTCTCTGGCTCCACCTCACTTCCAACAGATTTTTAAAGCCAGACTCAGGCTTGACTTGGACCAGGAAAGCAAGTTGTGTTTATTGGTCGCAGCTGGTAGTGGATCCAAAAACTTTTTTTTTTTTGCCAGGCAGGCAAAGGCTATTACTGGAATATGTTCTCTATTTAGACTGGAGTACCTGGCAGACAAAGTTAGCAGCTAGAGGTAAAATTAGTCTGCACATGCAGTGAGGCTGATGTCTTACAGGAAGGACTTGGGGCGTATATTTTACTGTAAAGTGGTTCCTTTTTAAATGCACTCTTTTAATCTTCTTAACAGATCTAACAGAGCTGAAAAATAATTCTTCCTCTTCTACTACTTGATGTCCTCACCGGTAGCTCCTCTCCAATGATCATTAGTCTAGGACTCTATTTTATATATAAATATATAAAAAATAGATACACACCTGTAGAATATTTGCAAAGTTATTTTTTTAATGCCTTTATTGGTTGCTCGTAGCGTTTTCGAATCTAGAAATGTAAGATTATTCTCCTTGGACATTGTGATCTGGTTCTTGACTTTCAGACAATAGAGAGGCATTTACAGACTGATTTTCATACACCAAGGACTCTCAATTTCTTGTCAACAATCAAAGATGACACTTCATTATCAATTCAGTTGATTTTTCTCCTGAGAAGCACCTGGAGCTCGTAATAGATTAATTGTTGCACTTACAGTGTAAGTAGTCAGCCAGGTCGCCCCCATTGCAGTACTGGGATTGGAAAGAGAAAGAGAGAGAGAGAGAGAGAGAGAGACAGAGACAGACAGAGAGAGAGAGAGAGAGACAGAGACAGACAGAGAGAGAGAGAGAGAGACAGAGACAGACAGAGAGAGAGAGAGAGAGAACATTAGGAAGCACACATGACATTGAGGGCTGGTGTTCAACTATTGTGAATGAGCGTCTGAAGGGACTAGAAAGCAAAAGAGATCAGAGCAGTGATTTGCTGACGAGTGATGCGTTTACAGATTTATACCCTTGGTCTCATTCCCAGCATCAATATGAATGAATCCAGGAAAGGACGAGGTGTGTTATGAAAGGTGAGGCTCTGACAGGCTGCCTCACAAGTCATTTCCTTTTCTAAGGCACACAGATAAGCACGAAACAATGGAGATGATAATGAACGGAACGAGTCGGAGAAATGTGTCCCTCCCTTTCAGGCTACTTTACGTCTGTGTTCTTAAATACTGTTTTTTTTTTTTTTAACCAGCAACTATATATTGTGTTTATTGGATTAGCACATCATATGACCTTGAGAGCATTATGAAATGCTCTTTTGAAAAATACTAAACAACTTGAACGTTGTGGAAGTGATATAAACTATGAATGTCGCATGTGTGTATAGAGGCAGATGTCCTCCAAAGTGTCACGGCTCAGTTTTTCCGCTAATACAGTGTTATGTTTAATTGCTGTTTTAGAACTTTATGCGGACCCCAAGGCTACAAACGGGGATGCACAGAAAAACAATACAAAGAAATAACATCTCCACCAAATGTTTGTTAATTTTCCTGCAGTTCTCAGTATTCATTGTGAATGTGAACACCGCATTTGGAGATCCAATTTACCATGCCAACTTTTATGTTGAAGTTGTGTCTGAGCAGGCTTTTCTCTTTGAATGTTGCATGGATCTTGACACGCATTAACAGAACAACCAGGCTGGGGAGGGGGAAAGTCAATACAAACAGCACGATACGTGCACTTTAGGATACTGAATTTGTCAATTATGTCGTCAGAACAAGACGAGTTAGCATGACAGACAGTTCTCGCCGTGCCTTGCAGGATTGATCAATATGCATGAGGCACGTGAGCTGCTCAGAGAAAACAAGTAAACCATTCTGCCAGTCACGTCGAACATTATTGATTTAAATCTTTGTTGTTTCCTGGTACCCGGATGTTGTTCAGGAAGTACAAAAAGGTAAAAGTATTCATAAAGTAAACTAGTAGTTACAAACACTATTCTACCTATGGCTCTTCACTCAGGGATACAGTATAGCCACAGCAAAAACAAAGCAGTATTTAGCTGTTTGACCCGGCCATTTACCTCCCTCGCTGCCTGAGGACGCAGCTAATTATAGCTCTGGGCCTGCCAGAGCTGCCTGCAAAAGGCTGAGACAATACAGCGCTCGGCAAACAAAGGCAAACATCACAGCGAGCTTACCTCCATTACCAGGTACACTGAGCTGGCAGTTTCCTAAAGAGAGGAGATAAGAGTGGAGGGTAAACAAACACATGTCAGCAACAGAGAAAAAGAAGGAACAGGTGCTACTTGTGCTCAGAAATTAGGTTCGAGGCAAACTAAGCTGGTTATCCAAGTTGGTGAAATATGCAACTCCCTGAAGGGTTGCGGAAAAAATTGAGGACGAACTGCTAAGACAAAAACAGTTTGGGTCCTGAGAGAGACTGACAGGAGATATAGGAGGGAAACAAATAGAGAGCGAGTATGAAAGCATGGCAGCGTAGTTGTCTACTTAGGCATATCCATTTAGAGAAAGTGACTCTATCAAACTCCTGCACTGCCGGGTTTTTCGAAGGAAATATGCAAGTGCTTTGCTTTGAATCTTCCGTACCTTCGAATAACATCAAATTAAAAAGTGGAAGCATGCCTGGCGTCAGTGAGAAATGATGGAAACAATCTACCCTGCTACGTTAACGCTGAGCCGAAAACAATCAGTGAGTCAGATGGTCGGCTCTGCTGTCAACGGCATTACAACTCAAAAACTTTTTAAAACGCCCACAACCACACAATAAATAGCTAGTAGTTTACTAACAACTTGGAGCATTTTTGATATTGCAAATGTGTGTTTCTAGCAACTTTTCAAACATCTGTTATCAATGTTCCTCTTCGATCCCCAGACAACCTGTCAGAGGCACTAGTTGTGTGAAAATAAATAAATTGTGCTGCCTGAATGGCTGCTTAAAAAAGCCCTCTTATCACATGGCAACAGAGGACTGCGGTCTTTCACTCTGACCTCATCTCACTATCTTGTTGAATCCACCAGTCACAGGCCAGACTGTTTTCTATAGTTCCGCTGAGTCAGGCGTTTCAAAAATTGGTTGTCTTTGGCTTTATTGATGCTGGACAGCGACCAGCCAGCCGGTGTCAGTTGGAGAGACAACCATCTGGTTTCTACCGGCTGTCTCTCTAACAGAAGTGTGGTACCGCAGCACCAAACCTCTGCTAGACAAAACACTTTGCCGCTGTGTTGGAGGTTTATCTTCATTTCATTCTATAACTTGCTATAAAATGTCGAGAAAACCAGGTCACTTTTGTCGTGGCAACTATTTCCTGTTTCGCAAGGTGGCGTGACCTAAATGAAGACAGCACAGGCGTTCTCTGTTTAAAAGTGTGACAATGTTTGGGTTCAGAAATAGGAAGTAAAAAACATTTGGTGCTGTGACTGTCACTCTAGTGTTTGCCTGTAACGCTAGGACAATCTGGAACGATACGATTCCTCGACTCTCAAACTAAATGTTAAGTCACTTTAGATGAGACAATCAAAATAAAAAAAGTGAAAGAAAAAAAAAAAAAATGCATTTCTCTGGCTTCCAGTGTTTGGTTTTGCTTTCAGTTTTCTCCTCCTGACCTAATTAGAAAGCTGGATCCCCTGCTCAGAACATCTATACTGTGTGCTGCGCAACAACAAACCTGTGATTCTCAACACATACAGAGAGGTGCCACCGTGAGTCAGTGCAGAGATGAGAAAGGGGAATATTCTTGCCATTAAAACCGAGTGCAAATATTTTCCTTGGAGCCACTGACGAAGAGCTTTTCGAGAAAGCTGTTAAATCCCTGTTTGCCATCATACAACAAAGTGACCGTGCTGGGGTGCTCAGCGTACACTGTCGCCTTGTCAGATGTTACAGCAGGAATGAGCTGCACATGAGATTTTTTTTTAAGCAGATGGCCGTGTGTTAGCCTTGGAGCGGGGTTGCACTGTCTAAATGATCCAACAGGTGCTGTCACGGTGAGCTTCGGACTTGTAACTAGGCAGCAGGCAAGTACATCGACGCGATTGTGGATTCTTATTCATCACCTTACAGTGCAACACCTGTGGCACTGAGCTAAGAGGTGTATTTATATCCGCACATGTACGCATGGACAGATTTTATGGGAGCACAACACCTCGTCTACACCGTAGGCACCAGGCTCGTGTCTGGAAAAGGGAACGCGTCTCTTCTAAGGTGTAGGCAAGTAAAACGTTCCACGAAAGCCTTAAATCATGGAGACCAGCAGAGACAGTCCATGTGACTGAAGACAGAAGTATTTACTGAACCTTTACAAGGATTTGCTTTACATGGAAGCGCAGAGTAAAGCGTGCCTGAGCAAGATGAAACAGACACTTCTTCTTTTTTGGGACAAACAAATGTAGCAAAGCCTCATTTAACAAGTGGGGAAAACAAAACTGTTCAAGCTGCGTGAGACAGAAGTGGGTCATGTGGCACATCCGACAACCCATCTGCTCTATTTCGTGAGCACAGACTGATGGCGAAACTGGGACAATAAAAGGTGCGATAATGCCGTATGTAAATAGAGGCGTCGACACTGTGCAATCAGCCTGTTCCTGATGTGATCTAGACAGATGTAGATGTGATCCACATCTGTGAATGTAGTCAAACTTACCTGAAAGTCCAGTAACGCAACAATGTTCTCATGTTTCAGCTCCTGCAGAAATTACAGAGAAAAATCAATGTTTAGATGCAGTACGCTTAATACATGTTTAACTTTCAAGAGATCACAGACAACTTGAACTGTACAGTCCACTTAGGGCGCCCTGTAGTCTGCAGGAACATTTACTTTCACTATGACATGTCCATGTTCAACGAGATCACCACGTTGAGATAATCTTTCATATTTCCCTATAACACACGGCACCTAGATACTGAGATGTACACGACAGCGACGTGTTGTATTACGACACCACAGGCCAAATGATCTAATAAACCCTTTATGAGACGTTAAAATATCAAGGTAACACATTTAGTATGAGAAAGAGCAGAGTCATTCTCAGATTGACCACCGCTGGTGAGGACAGAAAGGTTTGCTCTGGTTTTGTTTTGGTCTCAAACAAACAAATGCTTCATTATACACATTATTACATATGTGTTACTTAATATAAGTAGAGTCCTATGTAGTAACATAATAACTGGAAACCAGTGAACTCTTGGAAAAGAGTATTTTCGAGAGCTTCCGATTAGGGCTGCAACTAATGATTATTGTCATCATCGATTAATCTACAGATTATTTTCTCAAATTAATCGTTTGGTCTAAAATGTCAGAACATTGTGAAAAATGCCAGTTAGACTTTCCACGTCCAAAGTAACATCTTCAAATGTCATTTTATTATCATATGTGAGAAAGAAAAGCAAACCCCCACATTTGAGAAGCTGGAACCCGCACACGTTTGCTTAAAAACGATAATGCGATTATCAAAATAGTTGCAGATTACTTTCCTGTCAACTGAGTAATCGTCGCAGCTCTACGTCGCAGCTCTACTTCGGACTTACCTTGAGTATTTTGATCTCTTTACCCAACAGTGTCTGGGATTTGGCCAGGTTCTTCTTGTTTATGCACTTTACTGCCACCTCCCAGTCATGTTTCTAGAAGGAAACGTCACATGCACAATCATTTTTGGGTAGATAAAACAAATGCAATGCAGCATGTGTACTATGTGTTATGCTGCTACCTTTGTATGGTGTATGAAGATGTACCGTCTTTGCACTAGAGTACAAGTGTCAGTATGTGTCAGTACATGCAGATAGACAAATGAATTTGTCTATTTGTCAAAACCACAGATTCTAGCACATTTAAAATACTTATTTACGGTAGTAATAATAACAATATTAAAGGAGTCACACTAACTGAGCTCTATGCTTCCGCCCTTCATGCTAGGTTACAAGGGTTTCCTAATTGTATTTGGTATGGCTTTCACAGAATTGGTGACTGAGGTAGTCTCTGTCCTTTTTTTGTTTAAAGGAAAAGTTATTTCCTACAACTCAAAGCAATTTCATACATTAGAATGTATTGTATTATTCATGCATTGCAATGTGTGTTATTAGATGTTATTATCCTCTAATATTATGGATGACATATTGATCTGTGTGTCAATTTACTAATGAAGCAGAGATGCTTCAGACCTACATCCCCCCCCCCCCTTAGGTATATTTTATTATTCAGCAGATGTGATTGTATTACCAGTGTATGATCACATGACAGCTAAAGCCATTATAACTTGTACTCTTGTCATGTGCAGGACATGTTTACACATGTTCATTTCTGGCCTCAGTGTGCAGCTTCCTAATGGAAACAACAAATGAAATGCCTGCTGCTCTACATTTCACCAGGATTATGACCGTGCATCATCTGCCGAACCGGCCGAAAAATAAAAACCCTCACACAGAGACTACGAAGTGCATTAAGACAAAAGGTGTCGCGTGCATCTAAAAAGTATGTCATAATTGTATTAATTAACTGCCTGTTATTTTAAGGAACATCCTGTTCGTGCTCCCAGGCCTCTTAAGGCCGTACAATGAAAACAAACACAGCAGATGGCCAATTAAATGCGACTCACGCCTGACAATGCGACCAAAGCATTCACGCGACCTTTCACTTCGTGCATTTTTTGAAATAGAATGTATATGTATTTTATTTTTTTTTTAGAAGTAATACAAACAGTAGACAAGGGGAAATACTCACCTCTCGGTGTCTGCCTTTGAAGACGACAGCAAATGCGCCATGTCCTATTAGGTCCTTCCGACTGAACTCAAATTTCCCGACCGTCTCCATGTTGTGCCAAAGTCTGGTTTTTGTACTAATTACAGGCGGACTAGTGACCAGGAGGCCTCAGGTCACCCTTGTGGATAGCAAGTGCTCCTTTCTCCTCCGTAAAGGAGCAGCAGCAGCGATATTCACCCCCTCTCTCGCCGGCCAGGAGCTGCCTTCCTGACAACAAAGTGTCCTCGTCTCTCATGTTCGCACGCAACTCGTTTTGGAGTTGAACTCCTAACAAAGCTGTTTGTCGAGTCCCATCGCTGACTTACAACAACACAAAGTTAGCTAACTTAACAGACGAGTGTTGGTGTCGCGGCTGTCTCTGGTGTGCCACCTTAAGAGAAAGAAAAAAAAAAAAAAAAGCATCAGCTCGCTGCGTTTTGTTTATATACAGGGGATCCTCACTGCTGTCGTCTGAAGCCGTGTGAAGCCCACACACAGCCACGAGCGCTGGCTGCGAACTTAAAACACGCTAACAATGTCTAGTAGCCGGCAAAAATAATGTGAATGTTCCCTTTATTCTTCAGCAATTCGCAGCTGACTCGCCGAAAGTCGTAGCATCGATGGTCCCGACAAAGCAGACGGCGTCTAGCCTCTGCAACACAGCGCATGCGCAGAGCAACTACAGCTGTAGGCTTGACGTCACACTGTCATGAAATGAAATGTTCAAATAAACAAAGCGTTTTTTTTTTTTTTTTAAGTGTTGACATCTGTTTTCGCTTGGTTGAACTAGTTTAGTTTATTATGAAGTACGCATGCATACGTGCTTGTACGGGTGTGTATTAGGAAAAAAAATAAGAAAAATGTCAATTAAAAACATTGCAGTAGCCTTATCTAGAATATTCAATCTAAACAACATGGAGTTCTGTGAAAATGTTATAATAAATAAGTTAAAAATAACATTTGTAAATAAAATAGATTACTGCAGAGATATTTGGCAGTACAATTTCCGTGTGTTTTTTTTTTTTTTAAATCGAATGATTTCTTAAAACATTCAGGTCATTTTTTCGAAGTTCAAAGGTTTTTTGAAAACTGTGGTCATTTTTTCAAAATCGAGATCTTTTGAAATCGAAGTCTATTTTGGAAAATTTAGGCAATTTTTTCAAAATCGATGGATTTTTAAAAAAAATTAGGGTAATTTCTTCAAAATTCGAGTTTTTTTTGTAAATTGAGGACATTTTTTCGAAATCGAAGATTCTTTTGAAAATTGTAGTCATATTTTGAAAATCAAAGTTTTTTTTGAAAAATTGAGGTCCTTCAAAAATCAAAAGTTTTTTGAAAGTCCAGGTTTTTTTTTAATATTGTGGTCTTGACCTTTTTCTCTAGCTACTGCTTTCTAGGAATAGAAAATGGGGCAATTAAAAGAAAAAGAAACGTTTTAAAAATGGTCTTTTAAGTATGTGGAATTTGTCCCACAATATTAATAAAATCAATCCATTCTTTTTTAACACGAGGGAATAACATTATTATTATTTTTTTATTGGGTGACCTCACAATCTATTTAATTATTAAACTCACCACTAGGTGGAGAGAAGGACTATAATAATCATCATCATAATAACCATCACCATCATTGGCTGTGGAGGGGACGTTTCCAACACCAGGTGAAATCACCTGCATTTGTTGTAGGAGTGTCAATTCAATCGTTTTTCCTCTCACTGTGAAACAAAAGCAGTAGAATAGAGAAGAGGAGTGTGTAATAGAGCATCCAAAAATGTTCAAAAAAACTATAGGAAGGAGATGACGGCAACATCTAAAAAGCTTTCATGAGAGGAAAGTAACCAACACTTAAATTATGTTAAATGTTGCTGTGGGAGAGACCGACAGGCCCATATGGAGAATGGTGACTGTTTAAAACAAAACTACAGTCAAACTGTTAAAAACACACCTAACGCAATCATGCAATGTTTTTCCCCCAACTGCTTTAATTGTCCTTCTATACAATTATACATTCAGAATATACCATTTATTGTATGACACTCTGTGAGAGGCTAAATCCAATGTGAGGCATCTTCTTTTCTACTTGGTTGAATGAGTTGATGCATTTCTGAGGACTACAGCTAACTTAATTAGCATATGGCGTCCTTGAAAACCGAGTCTTGTTACAGTTTTGTGCCGATGATTAATGTGCTCATAATTTAACATTACAACCATATCAAAAAAATTCATATTGCACGATTCCAGCCCCGTGGCCACATACAGTATATTTGATTACTGTATATGTATGATATGGCCACGAGGCTTTTGCCGTACATAAGACATCCTTCTTTCAAAAATGTGTCATTTTATACATTTCTATCATGATGGTCAGATTCCTCTTACACACACTTTAAAATACCTTCTGTACATAAAAGTACCAGGGGAGGGCGGTAAAGGACTGCAAAAGAGAGCCTCTCTCTGGTACCGTGATCACAATGTTCATGGCTTTTATGTATTGGTTTGAACATTTCATGGAAACAAGTCATTAAGCCAATTTATTTTATTAATTTTTATTAAACATTGAATAATCCAGGACAGTAGTCACTGACAGTGTCATGAGAATGAATCATGACATAAAGTTTAAATGGAAACATTGTTTAAAACCTTTTTGTTAATTTATTTAAAGGTAGACAACTTTTTAGGAATTGACATCTTCAGATGTTTTCGACACAGCGCGGGACAGTAAAATATAATTGAATCATACAATCGCTTAATTGAAACGTTGAGCCGGTGTATCTTCTCTGATAGTGAGAAGTGCGATGGCAGCCAGTCATTGTATAATACTGGTGCATCATCGCCCAACAACACTGGTGCTCGCTGTTATGAATTAGTCATAGTGGTTTCCTGTGCAAAGAATCCAGCTCCTGACAGCAGACAGCTAGGTTGACGCTGTGCCGTGTTCATGTATTGTTAATTGAGTTTTTGCACTACAACTCTTCAGTGTGTTTCACTGTGTCGGAAAGTTTGACTAAATAGGGCAGTTGGTGTCTTTCACCATCACAGGTGTCCACTCAGCATGGGTTTGGCTCTGTTTTTTAATCTTTTAGCTCTGCTCTGCGGTTCAGTCAAAAATGATTGATCAGTTCTTCATGGACCACATTAGGTCTCTCTGCTGGTGACAGTTGGTGCAAAAACCCCCCGAGGGATTTGACTTAAGTTAGCGAGGAGACTCCATAGCCAGCAGTGTCCCAATATACTTGCACATACACACTTAGTGTGAGATGTCTGTTAAAAAACACACAATATAACACAATTAGACTGACACACTTGCACATATGTATCCACACTTGCTACTCACACACACACACACACACACACACACACACACGCTTTGTAGGAACATTATCACACAGGGACATTGTGGGGACTTATCTCCCCTCAAAACATGGCCCCCACAAGATGAAGTCGACAATTTAGGGTTAGGATCTGTTTTTTTAAGTTAAATAGGATATGGTTAGGGTAAGTGAGGCTAAGATTGACAGTCAATACAATTTCTTCAAAATTGAGAGGAACAATGAATGCATGTGAATGTGTGTGTGTGTGTGTGTTTTGTGTGTCGTCTTTTCATGCATCTTTCATTTTAAGCCATCTGATGAGCAAACACATGGTCTTTTTTTATGCATATCATTTTCTTTATAGCCCTCTTTTCTTGTTTCTCCTCATTATAAACCACTTTGAGCTACATGGCTTGTGTTTTTTAAGTCCCATTTACAACGAGGAACTTTATCTCCTTGACCGAAGGCTACAGGGCAGCTGCCTCCTCCAAGGGCACTCCTTACCACTTAGCTAATATCCAGTGTTGTGGCACTGTGCCCTGCTCATCTGTGCAGCCTAACATCAAGCCTTATAATACCCACTTGGTGAAAAAGTTGCACAGCTGAATGGCGGCCAACTTTTTCATGTAGATGGATAGCTAAAATCTTGCCATGAAGGTCACTGCTTTTTCAAACCCATCTCCGTTCTGAAATGAACTTTTAGGACTTGATCAGCATAATAGTTTTGTCTGCATGCTGCATTGCTACGCTCAAGCGTGTGATCCCCGCCAATAGGTCATGCCAGATAATTAAACTGAGAAGCTGAGGGAAATTCAATACACTCTATTACAACTGAGGGCGCCTTGGACTCAGGGGAGACTTTGGTATTCATAGACTGGATATAAAGATTTTCTAAAGCATCAAGTAGCTCTGACTTCCCCTGGAAACACAAATCCTTAAATGTATCAGTGCTGACTTATTACAGACCTGGTAACACATACAGTAGCTGAGTGAAGGAACACCCTGAGAAATTATTTTAAACCGGCTGATCTTTCTCATCAACGCTGAACTAACTCTATTATCGATGATCAGTGTTGCGGCGTTACAGTAACTTAGCCAAAAGGCGGGAACTCTAGCGCATTTCTTTTCAAATTAGGACCTAAATGATGTTTCTTTATTGTTTTTTATGAAGCTCGTAGTAGTAGAAGTAGGTAGGGTCTCTGTCATTCTCTCTCTCTCTCACACACACACACACACACACGCGTTTGTTTTTTGGCGTGAGCCCCTAGCAAGTAATAAGTTCCAGTAAGCTCAGTTCTTTATAACATCACACCCCGAAGTTTCTTTCATTTTCAAACTTGTTGTCTTCAGCCCCAACCAGCGCGCTGACTCAAGTGACATAACTTGAGGCAATTCATCAGATTTTGCGCAGCTCCCTCCGGAGCCACAACACACTCTTTTCATCCACTAGCCTACGCAGCAGTATTCTCCTTTCACGACCTGCCAATTATTATAATCTCAAACTGTAGCAACTGGCACATGCTTGCACACCTGTGAATTGTTTACATGCAAAGCAGCACACCTGCTTTGTTTCCGCATCGCACTAATTAGTCATGTTCGACTTGTCGCCGGTCGGACAATAAATGAGAACAGTAGGCTTTAGAAAGTCGCGTGTTGGTGTTTTATCTCAGACCGATAGAGGGCCTCGGGAGCGTTTCGCAGTCATCACCTGATAAAATGTGTCAGTTTTATTCAGCGGAGAAAGGCCGGACTGACAGCGCAGCGAGATCAGGAGAGTCTCTGCTGTCATCAACGGCCCTGTGCTTCACTTTTTTTTTAAAAATTCTGTTGCTCACTCAGCCAGAGTGTCATAATAAGATCAACCTGAGAGTCCACTCTACTGTAGCAGAATAATGATTAGCACACTGACATTAGGTGCAAGCCCAGCACAGTCTTTTGAAAAACAAAAAAGTAAGAAAGACATCGACATGCTGTATATTTTGTCTACCTCATGCACACACACTTAGAGTACTATAGTGTTTTACATGACATTAGAGCTTCATACGTTGCTTGCACCCTGTGTCTATTTTTGCAACGCGAGAGTCCACATGTCGTCCATCAAGGTGAACCGTCCTGTGTCCAACACTGTCTCCTTGTCACACCAGACATCGTGAGTGGAGGTGACGCTCTCGCTCAAACTTCGGACTGAGTAGAAATGTTCGCCTGCTCCCTTACTTCTCGCCGATTTCCTCGGGTGGGCAAGAGTTGAATTCAGTGTGACCTTTTGAGGAATGTGACGGGCAGAGGGCTGCCAGAGCCCCCCCCCCCCCCACACACCCCGTCTGACAAGTCCACCAAATGATTATTTCGCCATGCAAGCTTGAACAGGCTCCTTCGGCGGACCCTCTGCATCAACTCGGAGCCGGGCTCTTGACAGCATCACTTCTTCCACATTGCAGTGACTGTGGGAACAGTTGTACTTTGGTGCGTGGACACGTTTACATAAACACGTGTTGCTTCTTCTGCTCAGGCTAGTGGTGGTACGTTTGGGAGTTTGAATGCAAAGTGGCCCCAGACATCTGATGAAAACTGTTTGTTGCTGAAGAAACGGTTCCTCTGTTTACAGTCAATTCTTTTTCAATTAAAGTTATTTACTTCCCTTAATTTAGTTTATTTTTCATTTAAAACACAAACTTCATCGTCAGAGCTGTATCAGTGGTTTCTTTGAGGATTCCACCCAGATGTTCATTGCATAACATAATGATTACAGCTCATTTTTTAAATCAATTTCTTATTAAGTCTACCAGGAGAAAAGCAAAAAAACAAATATATTAGCTGTTTATTTTGTGTGTATTTGTAATGTTATCAGTTAGGATTTTGTTGTCGGCCCTAAAACACGACACCGTCACAGTTCAGGGCCTCAGGAGACCGAGAAGTCTTCATTTTAATGATGCAAACTTGCCTGGCTGGAACTATTTCACACAGTTGTTAGACAGCAGTGCCGAACAAGACCAAGTCAGGTTGTGATGTTTTAATTAAATCCGGCGAATGTGGAACTGCTGATAAAAATAAAAAGGATTTCTGAAAAAGCAAACACTTTAAATTAAATTGAAGTGTTCCATTAAAAAATGCAATTTGATAAAATGCTCATGCACTTCGCTGATCAAATACCTAACAAAAACCTGCACAGTGATTTTAATTTGGAACTATTAGCTTTTGGTCAAAGTAGTAGTTTAAAGAGGATCTGTCGGACAAACTGCTGAAAAGTGACCCATCGTGCTGCATTCGCCCCCCCAGAGAGCAGGTGCTCTCCTGGTGGCCGCTGAGTCACACCATTTAATTAACACTACTGGAGTGTGTCAAGAGGAGGGAAGAAAAATTGCTGCTCTTAGTGGTGTCACACCCCGGCATGCAAGGCGTGACAAAGGGCAGATGCCGGGGGAATAACAATGGATTCATTTGAAACTAGCGCGATAATAAATTAGGATAATTTGAAAAAGTGTAGTGAAAAGCACAAGAGGAATACAATCTACAATAAAACACATTGGCCAATGTGTTTGTGCGCGTTATCTCGTGATGCAAAAATAATAAAAATAAACAATCAAGCCGGAGTGTCAAAACAGGTTGATGCTATTTTCATTCTACCTCAAAACTGATTGAAGTTTGGTTGTGAATATTCATCTGTAGCCTCTAGGTAAATTTACTACACTGAAAAAAATCTTCTGCCAGCCGATCTGTCCATGCAGCCACTCCACAGAGTGAGTGTGTGGTGTGATTGACATGATGTGATTTGCATTCCTGATGAACAGCAGTGACCGTTACAAGAGCAAACATCAGAGAGATGGAGAGCAGCTCCCAGTTGGTGACTGCAAGCTGTCACGTTACCTTCATCTGTCTGCAAGGCCGGGCTCCTTTTCAGTGACACTAAATAATTACACACCGACGCCCACACACAGCTGCAACACTGAATACTCCAAAAAATAAAAATAAAAATATGATCGGCCTCCACACAAAGTCATTCATATTCTTTTATTTTTCTACAAAAATATTTTACATTAGAAAACACACCTCGAAATATACACAGTCCGCTCGGTTTCGGAAGTAACCGTGGAGCATCTCAACTCAAATATATCTGTGTCTATATTTAAATTGTAGGTAAATATATCAGCAAGAATAAATCCGGTTGCTATCCTGTGAGGTCTGCTAACGGCGCCCTTAAAAAAAGGAGCTGGGATTGATGGAGGACATCGTCCAGCGGTGAGGGGGAAAAAAAAAAAAAAAAAGGCTCTGAACTATAATCTGATCCAAGCAATATGGAGTCACAATCCGCCCATATTTATTACCAAAAATACAACAAAAGTATATTGCCTCTGGTGATGGCAGGGGATGAAAATGACAAATTCATGGATGAGCAGCAGTTCCTCAAAGAGCGTGGGAGTACAGGTAAGGGAGTTAAGCTCGGATAATGGCGTTAAGCGACGCTGACAAACTCTTCGATTTTAACTTTCTGTCTTACAGGACGTCTTCCTTTGTCTACTTCACACAGCACAGGGTGCCCTTTTGTTCTTTGTGTAGCTGTACTGGATGGTATTCCCCCGTCTACCTGTTTGCAGCCCTGGATGCCATTCATCCGCCTGTCGACATCCCAGCATGTCATTTATTTTCTCTTCCTGCCAACATCCCATGGGGCCATTCATTTGTAAACTATCCATCTCGACTGCATTCCGGGTACTTTTTTTTTTTACCTGTCGCCTAAATACATGTTGGGGTGTCAGTCACATGTCGAACCATCGTATCTATATCCAAGATGTCATTCTTTACCTTGGTTTGAGTCTTGCAGGCAGCTTTTCCTGTCAGGTTAAATACTGCGTCGCTCCCTCTAGGAATTGGTGGGCCCACACCGCAGCCACGGTCATGACTGTAACCTTAGCTGTAACCAACCTGAACTTAAACGTAACCATTTGATTGGTTGACAATGCTGGAAGGCAGTAAACAGTCTGGCAGGAAGTTCCACTTGCCAGGCACTTTTTAAAGCAATACTTCGACATACCTTTCTTTCTTTCTTCCGAGAGTTAGATGGGAAGATCAAATTCATTCGCATATCTGTACGGCAAACATAAGGCCACAGCCAGGACATGGTTAGCTTAGCTTGGCTTAGCATAAAGACTGGAAACAGGAAACAGAATTCTAGTCTGGCATTGTCCGAAGGTGACAACAGTCTTTTATTTGTTTGCTTTTTCCCTGTTTCCAGTCTCATATGCTAAGCTAAGCCAACCGGCTGCTAGCTGGTGCTTAATATTTTCATCCAACTCTCGGGAGAAAGAAGAATAAACCTATACAATTTCCCAAAAAGGTCAAACTACTCCTTTAAGATGAAAATGATCCTATTAACGTCTCAGGATGCCATTCAACTGTTGAAAATCTACATCCCAGGATGCCATTCATTATTGCCGTGAACTAAAAAAGTAATTCTGAACAATCTCACTGAATTATCTTCCTTGTGAAGATGAGAAAGTTTAGCCATTGAAGAAGAAACTAATAGTTAGAACTTATGGTTCTGTGTAACTCAAGTTGTTAAGCATGGTACTAGCACTGTCATAGTCAGTGGATTGATGCCCATTAGATATACTCTAGTATGATTATATGATAACTGTATGTACTGCCTATACTGCAAGGCGCTTTAGATGACAATGGCATGTGAAATAAATAACCGCAAAATTAATAGCAAAAACATACCAATTGATATTTATATGAACAACAAGTTCCAGTTCGTATTTAGTGCCACCTGGCCCTCCACCAAAGAGTTTTTTTTTGCACACAGCTTGAGAACTTTGTCACATGCTTTGGCATCATAGCAGTTCAGAGCGGAGGGCCAGCGAGAGCGTCCAGAGAGGTGGCAGCAGCCACAGGGGAGATGGGGAGGGGCGGGCGCCTAAAGGCGAGGCGGTGTCCGAGGTGCAGGAGCACACCTCGTATCCGTTCTCTGCGTGGTCTGGTTGATGGTGCACGTTGACTCTCGTCTCCGTGCTTTTGGATTCCGTGTCCGGAGAGTCGGACTGCATCTCGGTGCACAGCAGCCAGTCTTTAGCGATGAGGCGGGGGTATCCGGCCTCCACCTCCATGTCGCTGCTCGGCACTCGCCAGTAATCCTTCCCCTTGAAGAAATAGGACGAGTCTTCGGAGAGCGAGAGAGAGGGCAGAGGGTCGGTATTAGAGTATGTTTTGAAATACAGTGAAACACTAAAACAGAACACGGGGCAGAATAAAATACCAACTTCACTTCATTTGCCCTTGAGACTGACGGAAGTGGAACAAGGATGCAAGTTAAGTATTAAATACATTTAATACAGTATTGATAAAAGACAAATGTATAACTGACACTACGGATGTTCTTTTGCCGCTTCCTATAGCTCTTTTTTGCTTCTCGTCATTGTTCTCATTGTAACATTTCCCTCCTGCTGCCGCACATTTCTTAACACTCTTCTCACTCACTGTTCGCGACGAGTTGTCACCACGTCTTCTTCGTTTCTCTCTCCTCCTCCCTCTATCTCATTGTTCTCTCTTTATCCTAGGCTTGTGGAAACAGCAGATAAAGGCCTTGGATGTGGTTCCATGTTCCCTGGCCCAAAGGTGTGTGTAAATGGGAAATTCACTTGTTTATATACATGCATTTTTATGTGTCTTTCGATGTAATTGGGGATTTTTTTTTGTGCTTTTGGCCTGTTCTCTTGCACACGCGCACACGCGCACACACACACACACACACACACACACACACACACACACACACATCAAAGAGCTTGGAGCAGGACCTCTGAAGCTGGCAAAAGCTCAGACACAACACAGACCTCTAAACACCTGACAGGAGGAAGAGCTTCCACACAGTCAGCCGGGAGTTGCTGCAGGGGGAAAGAGGTGATGTTGCTCGCTCCCACTGGGAGTAGCCTGAAATAAGGACGGAGTACCTGCTGCTAATTAGTTGTTTTTGAGTCAGTTTCAAACACCTACAAGTGCTTTATCAAAGCCTAATATGTAAAGTCAACTGGTGGCATTTCTTGAAGGGGATTTGCTTGGTAAAGTCTGCCAAAACAATGCCAGTGAAAGTAAACTCCATTTATTCCCGTGGGGAGGCAACGTGTCCTCGGAATCTGACCTATTGTAATTGTTTCGGAACAGCAGGCAACCTTTCTCCATGCAGCGCCAGGGGACCGACTCCAGATCTAACGCCCTACTCTGGTCAATGAGAAATGCCAGGTTCAAGCCTGTGTATTAATGTTATTGTTCAGTCATAAAATGGAATTAATAAATTACCCCTTAAAATAAAGATGTATGTCACAGCATATGTCTTTTTTTTTCAGTCTCAGGTCAAATTATTATTTCTGTTGTCATTTCTATTTAAGCGCCTCTCAAAGTCTCCTCAAAGCACAAGAAGTCTAACAACGTTGGTAACTAGTGAACTCTTTAGATTGTCTTTCCTTATTAGGGAGAATGGAAAACAAGCAAATGTGCATGTGTCACTTGGATTGCCATAACAACATGCAAAGAGCGTTTACAACCAAGCATGATGGCTCTTTTCGCTCTCAAGGACCAGAGCTATGATATGTTGATTGACAGCTCGATCATGTGCAAGTCTCACATAAACGCGCAGTACGTCATTTATGCCACTAGGGGTCTCTGAATCGAAACTATAACGAAAAAACGACAACGACTTCATGAACTTGCGTGGGATCATGGGAGTTCTTGTTCTCATTGGTAAATCTCGAAGATCTCCTTTTTGTTCTCTTTGGCGCCACCTATGGCAATACGCTGTATTTGCAGATGTCGCTGCTTGAGATTTCCCCCGGTAATAATCACCACAGGCACCCAGTTCGTAATACTGCAAATGCAAGAGCTTTCATCAGTCTACATTGCGTTACCTCATTCGGCAATAGATAGTGACTTAACAGACATTTATTTAAATGAAAACCTTTGAATCTTTAAAGAACCACCATTGCTGATGAAAATCTATCTGATAGAGATCATGTTCACGGAGGAGGTGCTGTATTGATGTTTTAGTCACGTTACGTCGAGTAAAGTCAGCTTATGTAACGTCAACTTGCTAAATTTAGAGGAGTCCACTACACATTACCCAGCTAGCGAACGTTAAGTAGCAAACAGAAATGAATAATCGTGCTCCATCACGGGGGAGCAACACAGGCAATAGTAAACGCTCTCTGACTATCATCTGGGGTTTCCCGTGTTTCCCCGGGAAGTTACAGCAACTAGAGGCTGTTTATTTCTATAATATGAATTGTTTATCTTGTCATTTTACTTTGCTGTTTATTCTGTACACATGACATCTACTGCACGTCTGTCTGTCCTGGGAGATGGATCCCTCCTCAATCCCCCTGAGGTTTCTTCCAGTCTAAAAGCTGCCTTATTGATTAACTCCATATTTTGTGACTCATTAAGTCTTATACTATTATCCTCCACATACTGCACAGTGATTAAATCAAGTTACAGCCTTTCAGTTTCTTCTTATTCAGCCAGGGAGTCTAAATCTCAGTGACTTTAATTAATGAGCTTTTAAAGTTCTAACAGTGGGAGAGACATTCAAACAAAAAGGCTGCAGACAAAAATTGTGTATGTTTGAAAAACTGAAAAACTTCAGTTCATACAGTATGGTTTTAAGTGGTACATTTTTT
>CALSBV010010773.1:5737882-5826498 GCA_943590825.1 Bovichtus diacanthus
ACACACACACACACACACACAGTATATGCTTGGGTTTTATAGAAACCACTCTAGACATTTTATAGGAGGCAAAGGACCAGAGTGTTTTACAGGCACAGATGCACATAGTGTATAAAAATAAAAATGACTGACATGGCAGATTCAGGCGTGACATGCTCCAATAATGATTAAGCTAGCCAGAGAACGAAGAGGAGTAAAAGGAGAGGGGGGAGGTTAGGAGAAGGGAGGAACGCCCATGCATCAACACACACACACACTAATTGAATAATACAAACTAAATATGCATTTGAGCTAAAAGCATTTCATTTGTGTATCAGTTGTTAATTTAAATTGGCATGAACATCACCTTGGGCTTTCTTAAACGATTGGTCCCATTTATATAGACAAGTTGGACATTGTGATATTATTTGTACACTGCGGAAATTACAAAAGACAAATCTTAAATGCATACACTGACGTTCAGAAATATTCTACGCATGCTTCTTGCTCTCGATTGCTTCCTCCCAACCCCCTCCGCTTGTTAGAAACACTCAACAAAGTGTGTATCATAGCTCTCAGACCTGATATTAATATCCTGCCCAAGTGCTCAATGTGTGACACAGATTACACATTCATTTAAATCATTAACATGACTGCTAATGTATTGCTTCCAGTAGGTCACATAATGCCTCACAAAACCCAAATAACATTAATATTCTTTACGCCGTGTAACCAAGTGTAGATCATAATTGGCCGATTTATGTTTTAAAGGGCATCAGTGTTGACTTCTTCTAGGTACATTTCGTTGCTGGGTCAGTGGTTGATCGTACTCTGTTAAAACCATGAGCCAATTTGCGGCACTTAGCAGAGAGCAATACTCGCGTCGTCCATCTGCTACTGACACTTCTTCCCTGATGCGTTTCAGCATTTTCACAATCATATTCCGCAATTGCTTTAATTATATACGAACAGAAGGCGGTGCCCGCGCTGCCATAGGGGAAACATTTCTCATGCACGACCACTCGGCGACAACAGATGAGTGGGGCTCTTTCAGGAAGATAGAAGTCTTGCTTGGCTACAATCAGCTCAAATACAGCAGCTGCAGCCTGTGTGAGGATGATGCTCACATTTAAGTTGAACAAACAGTTCAGGCTTTAAGTGGAGATAAGCAGAGACAACTTGAGAGCCTGATAAAACACCTGTTATTCCCAGGTAGCTACAAAGGGGTAAATGCCAAAGCTGATCGCAGCATATGGAGGAGGAAAGTGTTCAACTAAACTACTAAAACAGTGTTTTTAAATACTCCCATATTTAAATAATCATTTTTGTTTTCCGCTTAAAACAAATAATCACCTGATTTGTATAAATATATCTGTGGATTCACCTTTCTAGTGTGCCTGTGTTTCCACCACACACATACAAAACAATTGGCTTTCTGTGTGAACACTGGACCCTGAACACAGTGAACACGATCCAAATGACAGATTCAGAAGAGCAGTGCTGGACCAGTACATTTTGGTGCATTTTAAACTGTGTCTGCTCTTTACACTGCGTAAAGAGCAGACACAGTTTAAAATGCACCAAAATAAGGTCGGTGGCCATTGTTCAATTTCACTTGGCCCGATTTCAGCATTCTTCTGTAAGTAATGAAGAAGATGGCTAATGTTTTACTTACACATGGTATGCATTAGTTTCAGACCATTACACACTTTGGATCCAATCCGAAACAATTTGTCATGGTAAAGACAGTTACACGTGTTCATGTAACCATCACCTACAGTTTTCTACAGAATAAACAAATGAGATATAACTTTGTGAATTTTTGAGATTTTGTTGTTTTGCTATTTCCCGGCGTCAAAACTTTACGCTAAGCTCAGAAAGTGTCTTAAACTGCAAGAATTATTTTTCTGCCTTCACTTTTACTTCCTCATTTATCAAACTGTTTCTACTTGAAAATCTGCAAACACACACACACACACACACACCCACACACCCACACACTGTACCAAGCTGAAGTACTTTGTTTGCAAATGAATTTATTGACTGTAGTCGGCCTTGTGTTGATCAGTCAAAGTTTTTGTCATTTCTACACGTGGAAGTTCAAAGCCAAACTGAAAGCATGACTATCCTGTTATATATTAACTGATATATGCAGTATGTATTTAATATTGTGTTAGCAAAGTTGCATATTTCCATAGAGCTGAGGGGAATGGCAGTCTGGTGATATTCTCTGTGGGTTTTTCACATTGCATGTAGTCATTTGATCCATTGTTAGTGAGTCTTGAGAAAAGAAAAATTTTGCACACTGCTCATGCTCAGCGTCACAATTTATTGATCATACTAACGTTTCGGTCCCTCTGGAGCTTCGTCAAGAGTTTCCTCAAGACTCAAGCAAGCACAAAGCAAGCGTGCAGCTCCCGTGAAATATCAAAGGGTCCAAATCAAAATGCGCACGGGCAGAATTATTAAACATTTAATATCTAGCGTTCCTACCGCATCGTCAGAGGAAAACAAATACTCTCCAAAAAGCGATTTTCGGCCTGAATATCATCCACCATTTGTCATTGTTTTTCCAGCAGTCAGTGCCTCAGTTAAGTTCACCTCACTTGAACCTTTCAGCTCTGCGCTGCCCTCTTGTGCGCCATCCCATAAATGACAGTTACTCAGACGCAATGCAATTGACACTCATTAATATTGTAAAAAATGAACTCTGAAAATACATAAAAATGAATTAATTTCAAATATTGAGTTTTGCCTTCGCAGATACTTTTCGAAACGCACCCGCTTCTGAAATAGTTGGATGTTAGAATAACTCCTTTGAAAAAAAATCCATTGTTAATATAAAAGTATCGATTCACGCCGCTTGAAGTCTGGCAAATACATTTCTGCGTGGGTAAATGATCATTTGCGCTACATTGAGTGCACAAGTAAAATTAGATGTGCTCGGGCACGAGATGGTTAAACAATGATGTGAGAAGTGATAGTCAAATCAAAATAAGATGAAATGCATATTGCAGACATACCCTGCCAAGAAAAAAAAAAAGCACAACTAGCTCAAATGTATCACCATGCGCATATTTGCATGGATGATAGGAGGGCTGGCTGAGGAGCTTGATGACTACAGACAGGTACGTGACGCTGAGGCAGATAAAGTGAGGACTGATGCACTGAAGCTGTACGCCAGAGGGCAAACTGTAAAATGCAAGGATGCCCAAAAGGGGGTAAAACAGGCATTTTCTTTCATTGCCTTCATTCTTACTCTGGTGCCATTCAGGTCAAGCTGACTGACTGCTCGCCAGCTCAAATGCTAACTTTGTTTTTTTTTTATTATCTTGGAGCAGGATAAGGCGGAGAGGATGGATGTGTAGAATCGGATCAGGATTGACTGCGAGACATTGATTGCCTTGACGTTAATGCAGATGAAACCTTCTCTGTTAGACTTCCGGCTTATATTAGAAATCTTGTGATCCCATTCTAGTGTTTTTGACTGACTCCACTGAGCTCCCAGCGCCAGAATGGATTAATAAGTGGAGACCGGCTTGTGGATTCATAACAGCCAACACGGCTCTCCACCGTGTTTGCTGTGTAAAGGTCAAGTCTGTTGTTGGCAAGCCGAGATGCCAGATTTACACCCTCTTTCTGGTATACTGACTCAGTGTCTGTAATCTAAAAAGTTTTTGTCTGGAAACTTGTTCCCGAAAGGCAAAAGTACAGCCATACATTTTCCATAACCACTGCTCACTTTTCATGGATCACTGGTTATCTGTTATTGTGTATGTTGACATCATATATGCCAAGAGCCTTAGATTGTTTTTTTGTTTGGATGTGTGTGTGTGTGTGTGTGTGTGTGTGTATGTGTGCAGTCAGTGTATAGTGTTCACTTGCATTATAAAATACTTTACTGATGCAGTTATTTATTAAGAATGATGAAAATGATCAAAACATTTTTGCTGCAGTATGAATATAAATATCTATGCTCAGATAAGAAAAGCTAATTATTGTTTGTAGCCTTTAGAAGTGAAGGTGCCAGCTACTGCTGCGGGCCCAAACAACGTCCATGTAGCACGCCAACAGTGTTATTAAGAGCAATTTCCATACACAATTAGTTGTCTCCAACTCCAAGTTAAGACAGCTTGAGTGACGAAATGTTTCCCTAACTTTTCACAGCTCCCTTTAGAGCCACATAAGACTTTATAAACCTGTGTTCCCATTTTGAGTGGTTTTCCACATTCCACATTTCTATTTGTGGTTGTGTTTAAGTTAACTATTTAGGTAGAAAGCATGAAAATGTTTATTTTAAAACGCTGTAGGGACATTTATTTTTTATTTTTTTACTGAATCCACTCATGGATTTCCCACCCAGAAGTGTTCAGTGTTCATTTTTAGGCTTACTCACCATCAGACCACCTCATGGCGTCGTCCAGTTGTGGCGGCAGCCCCTTCCAAAGCAAACTGTCTTTAGGGTAGCCCAGGTCCATACGCCGCAGGTGGTCATCGTAGCGCCAGTACTGGTTGTCCTTGAAGAAGTAGGTTTTGTCGTTGTGTAGCCAAACAAAGGCTGCATCCACCCCTTCCGAGGGTAGGCCAAAGTCGCTGATTGGACGAGGGTAGCCCTCCTCCACGTTATTGTCTTTAAATACCCAGTACTTCAGCCCTGAAGAAGGTGGACACAGAGGTCACAATTAAAAAGGAGGAATACCACCTTTATAATTTGAAATGTACAATACATACAAGAGGAAGTTGAAATCAGATAGCGATATTTACCTTTGAAAAAGACTATTTTGTGGTCCCCAGGCCTCTCATACACAGCATCCACACTGTCCAGATTGGGTGGGAGGCCCCTCCAGAAGCGATGGATCTGAGCCGGGCGAAGAGACACCAGGTGCTTCTCTCTTGTTAGTCGCCAGAAGTACTTGCCTATGATAGACGGAAACAGGTTAGAGCTTTGGACCTTCTTCACACTATCCTGTGGGAGTCTATTACAAGAAAAGCTGTGTTTCGGTAAGACATGGTGCGCTGTGTCTGCAGTATATTACAGATTCCTACTCCTCCTTTACATCCAAGGGGCTAATAGATGAACTAAAGCTCCGACAATTACCATCAAAGTGATTTAAAATGTGTCTTTGAATAAATACTTATATACTTGAATTACTTTAAACTTTTGTTTGTATGGCTACTTTAATTTACCTTTGAAAAAGAGCATCGGGAACGAGAGGTGTAAGTAATGAGCGAGAAGGGGAACCTTAGCCAATACACATAATGCATCGCTATGTTTTAGGAAATCATTTTCATTATATTTACCATGTTTTGGCTAATAAAAACTCTCATACCACGGTGGCCAATTTGCCAAAAAGATCAATATCAAGCTCAGCAGATAACAAGTACACAGCAAAACAGCCTGGGCCCTCAAGGACCATTTTGTTTAGCCTGCAGAATATATGACGGTGATAAGGGCCCTGGGAGCCACACATGACTGGGCTTTCTATTGATCACTGGAGCCACTACTCTTTCCAGCCCCTGTCCCTTACTCTTCCACTTTATCTCCTCTCCATTCACCTCTTTTCTTCTCTCTTACTGTCGCTATCTATTTATCCGTCTGTCCTTCAGTCTCTCTTATCCGCATTCTCCTTTTAGGCTTGAATACCTTTAAAAAAGAAGGCCTCCCCTCGTATTTGGGCCACGGCATCAAAGTGACTTGTGCATCTGTCTGGGGCATCTCGTGTCAGCCTGAGAGAGGAGAGTTGAAGGAAAGAAAACAAGGAAGACATTACATTCAAATTCATGTTCTAAACATTGATGTTTGAGGCTATACACATAGCCCCTTATTTTGATGTAAAACATAAAACAAGCTCACCTAAGGTATGCAGCTCAGTTCAGTTCAATAAACAACTACGTGATGATCGCCCCCACTGAGAGTCTGAATGTTTGTATGCACGTCCATGTGTTTCCTTCAATTAATTAGGCTAAACATCAGGGTGAAATGCTATCACACTGACACGGTGAGGTCGCCCAGTGCATTTATCCTCTGGGCTAATAAGTGATTTAAAGCACCGACGTGGTTGGCCTGCCAATGATGAAGACATTAGCATCACAGGGCTGCCACTGTGAGTGGGAGTCCGCCAGCCCTCGCGTTATCAACAAAGATCTCCATTCAGAGCTCTATTAACACGACACCGCTGCCTAGTGGTCAGCATTTGTGAACCTTGTCAGGCATAATCCAGCTTTTCCACGCATCATGACCAGATAATAGTGAGGGCAGAGGAAGGCCGGTGCCAGTGAGAGAAAGAGGGTTTTATACGTTTAGTTTTAGAACTGCTGTGTAGTCTTTGTGTGAGTGCGTGCATGGAGGACAGCAGGCATTGGCTGTCGTTGTCAGTGTAGTTTGAAACAAAGTGTGATTGCGCCCTATGCAAGCTAACCCCTCTCGATCCTAAAAATTCAAGAGACCCTCAGAGTACAGTTAACTCACTTGCAAAGCAGCCAGCCTCTGTTTATGCTTGATAATAATTACCATATCAAGATCTATAAGGTTAGTACTGTGGCAAGTTGACAAAAGTACAACAGCGTTGTTGTTCCGCGCATAAGCATTTTTAAAATGTATTGTGCTGCATATTCTTTTGTTTTCTCTGCTAGTTGATTTATTCAGCCAGCCACAGTCCCAGAAATATAAAGATAATACCATTAAAAACACTTCCTGGTGGGGAGGAAAGATTCTGTAGTACAATGGCCCGGCTCCTGAATGTGCAAAATTATTTGACGAAGCAGACAAGAGAATCTTGAACTGAATCCAGGTCATCACTCAAAAGTCACCCATAGTTCATGTGCTGTGAAGTCTGACTGACCTGCTCCACTTCTGCGCATTTAAGGGTGTCTGTCCAAGGCTTCGGTCCAGAGTGAGATATCCTTAAAACTACTGAAAATATTATAATGAAAATATGTATCGATATTAATGGTCCTTAGCTGATGATTCCTAATGTTTTTCATGACTCTATCAGCTTTTCTATACAGCCACCTTCACCTCAAGTTGTCAACTGGACCATTATAAAATGGTCCACAGGCGATGCCCCCTGTGCGATCTTTCCTTAATCATCCACCTGTATACACCCACTATTCATATTTATGCTCCACCGACTATTTCTGACAATTTTGACTTTGGATTTTTGATGGACGTTTGACAACCAGGGTAGTTGAGTTCTTTGCGTTGCACTAGAAGGACACAGATCTTCTACTTACAGGAGAGTGGATCTGTTTTCAGGAAGGTCCAGCAGGACAGGAGGTTCAGCCGTCTGGGAGGGGTTGCCTGGTCGGTTTGTGTGAGACACCGAGTCTCTGACACCTGGGGAGGATATGCGATTAAAGATCAAATGAAAAAGACAAGGCAGTTAGTTCACATTGGGCTCTGCAATATGTGGGGTATTCTTCCCCTATTTTTAGTAATTTCAAATAAACAATTACTCTATAAATCAAAAAACCAACCAACACACATTCTGTCATATTTTCATTTGTTGGCTCAGTTCCTCCGTTTTTGCATCATTATCATAGACTGTATATAAGAAATGGACGTAGTCACCATGTCCGTCACCAATTTGTTTGTAGACTACCATTTTAAAGCCTGGAGTTTGGCATTTTGGCCGTCGCCATCTTGTTTTTTTGGAATGAGCAGTGACACGAGAGGGTGGAGTTAAGTACAACCCAACGCTGAACAAGACATTTGTAGGCCACCAAAATGTTACAAATAACTTTCATGAACTGAAAACACACTGCGAACGGGTTAAAGTTCACCCAAACCGGAAAATGTTGTGGTAGCAACCTGTCAATCACAAGGTAGCCACACCCTAAAGCACACGCTGCTTTATCTTCTATTTTACTTTAAATGGGACCATAATTTACAAAATGAACATGATGCTGTATTGAAGAGGACTTGAAAGTAGTGATTGAGACCATTAACTGATCAGGAATATGAATACTGAGTTAATAAAAAAAAAATGACCAAAAGAAGTATGTTCATTTTCTCATAGACTTCTATACAACCTTTTTGCAACCAGTGGAGTCACCCTATGCTGGCTTTTAGAAATAATGCAAGTTTAAGGCACTTCCTCATTGGCTTCCCTTTTCAGAACCGGAGGTTGCCGCTTGATTATTATGCATTGATTGTATTGCACCATGATATAACGTGAAATATAAAGCATGAAATGCTTACTCTCAGTTTTGTCTTAGTGTCTGTGCTCTTTTCTTATTTAATTAATCTCCCTGTTTCACAGTCCTGGCCTTCAGCATTCTTTGGTGCACTTCATTCTCGTCTTCATGGTCATTAGTCTCTCCCCGCAAACACTGCTACTCTCTGTATCAGTCAATGGTGTGATAAGGTCATATGCCATAAAGAGGTCCAATTAAGTCAATCCGTGTTTTCATTAATCAATAACCTTGCTCCACAGAGCAATTTCTCTTTCTCTCTCCGTCCCAAACACACACACACACAGAGCAGTGGATGGATGTTCCCTTTTACCGTAGAGCTGCCAGACGCGGACCTTGTCTTCATAGGGTAGGTCGTATTTCAGAGGGTCTCCTACTGGGCCCTGGTAGTACGGTCTCATGATGGACTCTATGGCTGAGGTGTGGACCAGGCCGATGGCGTGACCGAACTCATGGACTGCAACGGCAAACAGATCCATCCCATGAGAGTCTGAAGCAGACAAGGAGAGAGAGAAAAATAGTCATCAGGTTTTCTTTTTACTATATCGATATGTGGCACTCCTCACCTGCTCAAAATGGATCATGAAGGTAACACTGTTCTTTAAAAGGTGATTGGGTGCCTCTCATGAGGAGTTTATGGAATCTTTATTGTACTACTGTTTGTGCTGTTTTCTATGCGTTTCCCTGTGTAGCTATATGTAAATGTAACGCTACGGTATGTTGCAGTAGTCGATTTGTTCCAAAAATAAACATTAAATAAACGTTTCTGTCTTTTCCCTGCACTTGTAACATTGCATATTTGAAACTGGAACAAGAATAAAACAGGAGGAAACACACTTGTCCCCTGCCATGTTTTAAACTGGAGTTATTTAGGTGAGTGGTCAATTCAATCAGAGACGCAGCCACAGAATGCTGCACACAGCTTATTCTTATTCCCTACAATCGTTGCTGTCCAGTGTAGTAGTAGTAAATTACTTAACAAGAAAATTGTGCACTCAAAATCTTAGACAGAGCTCCTCTTTCCTCGCTCTCATGATTAAAAAAAATAATAGTCAGTGAGAGGAGACGACAGACAGAGAAGCAAGAGATGCTAATATTCTTAAAGTAGGCATAATGAGATAATGATAATAAAGTTTTTTCTCAAAACACCAGACAGTGTTAATCACTGTTGATAAATCATCACTCACTTTTAGTTTAACCACGACTATCTCAGCTTACGGAGATCACCTTGCTGCTAACAGTTTGTGACTTTTGTAGAACCACTACAGCCCCTATTTATATGTTTATCCCTTTCATGAGTGAACTCCATAGGTTGCAAGTTAAGAGGCATGGCAGACAGCTCTGGTGGCTGTGAGTGCTGTTAGGCATGTGGTGTAGAGAGATAACTATGGTAATACTGCCTGAGCCTCTGGGCTGCCAATCAAAACCTGAGTGCGGAAAGACACCTAAAGAGGCTGCAGGCTATTAAAGCACATTTCCCTCGATGTTCAACTAAAAAAGAAAAAGGCAAAGCCTCCAAAAACTCCTTGTCTGGCTCTGCTAAGCAAGACAAAACCTGGGGTTTAGAGATTTAGATTTGGGAAAATGTGAGTGCTAGCGTGTCGAGCCAAGCTAGCTTAGAGTTCCTTGGTGGCTCGGCTGAAGTCTGCATTCAGTTAACCTTATGTTGGCCTCAGCTTGGGAACATCTCAGTGCTGTGCTCTGTCAAAAGACAAAAGGACAATTGGAGACATGCACTTGTGCTTATAACACCTGGGATATTCGGAAGCCAAATGCCAACTCTAATCTACAGGAGCACATGGCGCAGAGAGGGGAGGTGTATAAAAGGATGGATCGAGGGGGAGAGAACAGGGATTCAGAACAAAGTAGGTACCATGTCATCGTATTTTCAGTCCACCTGAGGTTGACAGAAAAAAAATCCTAATGCCTGCGGACAAAGTCAGAGCGGAGAGATTTGAGGGGATGAACGAGACTCACTGAGTTAGACCTTTGTGGCAGAAAGACAGAGAGCAGGAAAGAGAGAGAGAGGAAGTGAGGTTCAGGGGAGACAGACAGAAGCAAACTGATATTGCTGCAGTAACATACATCCAACTAACAACTAACACAGTGAATACAATACATTCAGGGCTACCTCTACCTCGCATATAGCAGTATCCAGATTGCTAAAAACGTCGCCTGCAGCACTTAGTTAAAAGTTTAATAAGGACCGTGTACCATACGGTGGCAGATGGAAAGAAGCAGGAGAACAACTTGCCGAAGGCTATCCCTCTCATTTGAGGTGAATCCTTGTAGCATTGACCTTGAACTACCTTGTACCACTCAATAATCAATATTTCTATAGGGATATTTCAGATATGTATGTTTTTGCAATGTTTAAAGCAGAAGAAAAACGTGTTAAAAGTGATGGAATGACACATTCACTTCATTTGTTCACGCAGGTGAAACAACAGACACAAGATGATGGCAGCTTTTTAGAATTCATTAAACCTGAGAAACCAATTGATTCGAAGAGTTTAACATAGTGCAAATGGCCGAGAATAAACATTAAGGGGTCTCACTTTTAATGGAAGAGTGTTCAAGCAGAAGGTCTTTTGTAGCGGTCGATCTTTTTCTGTGAGACTGAAAGTATTTCACGAGCTCCCTAAAAATCAATTGTGGTAATATCTGCAGCCACAGTTGACCCACATATTTCCTTCCTACTTTTTTTTACCCTTTGAGTGAGGATGCCATTACCCCTATATACTAGATTGTTGGAAAGCACAGCGAAGGCTTAATTTTATTCCATGCTCCAGCACAGCTCAGACCCTAAAGCTTACTCCCTGAAACTCAAATGGGAAGCAGATCATGATGTTTCTGAAGAGGAATGGACTTGAATCCTTGGAAATATATATAAAAAAAAGGTGTCCAGAGAGATTAAAATGAAACCTCTGCTGTTTGAAATATGTATCAAAGTGTGTTGAACTCCAACTAGGCTTCAAGAAGTGAAAGTAAAATTGAAGTCACATTCTTGAACTCTCATTCATATGTTATGGAGTTATGGTACTATACATTTGGAAATCAGACACCAAAATATGTACTGAGGACATTTTATCCCATATTTTTTATTTATATTTGGCATTCCTGTACTGTAATTTCTAGTTACTCGTCATCATCATCATTGGCGATACTATCCCCCATGCCAATGTATTGGTCAAACTGTTATTAAATATACATTTCCTTTTTCAGCTAGTTTGTGTGTGTGTTGGAGACACTACCCGTCTCTGTGATTGTGGTCTGCCCAAGATACAAAGAGCTATTAAGTCATGTGAAAAATTAATTGAGAGGAATGGAAGTCTGCATAGACTCCTTTTGTGAATATTTAGCGTGTTAAATAAGGCAATTTGGCAGCTCTTTAGGCTACTGAACAGACTGGATGGCTGCTATACAAAACAGGAGATGTGGGACACTCAAATCAATGGTCCAGATCTAATTAATACATTTATTAGTTAGCAACAATGAGCAACATTTAACATGCAGGCGCATCTGCCTCAACCCCATCAATGGGCACATGCTGAGGAAGAAGAAAGGATGCAACCTGTTGCTTTTCCTGACCAGCAGACTGTAGAAACATGCCTGTAAGGTAAAGTATGGTCTCATTAATGGAAAAGCTAAACCACATAAAATGAAGGCAAAATAATAATATATATATATTTTTTTTTAAAGGATCATTTAGTATTTAGTATCAATCAACCTGTCCTTCATGGTCTAGTGTTATAAAAGTAACCAGAATTCCCCAAAACTGTCTCAGTATGAAATTACAACTGTAATGTGTTAAATCCTCTCGTTAAAAAAGTATTTTAACCCTATAACGCCAAGTGTATCATATTTGCTACATGAATTTCTGAGACCTCTACCTCATCAAAATTAGCAGTACTTTCCTGAAAAACCTGTTTTATGCAATCTGACACATGTCTTCTGCCCTCTGGTGGATTATCCGTGCACTGTAGGCAGTAGAGAGCCTTTGATTGCCAAATAAAAAATGGCTACCGTCACATAGCGGCTCGTGCGTTTTTGGCAGGGAAATCTTTGCTAATTTTGAAAAAGTTAAGAATAACATTCCTATTCTTACTTATATTTCAATATAAATATTTACTGTATTGAAGCAACTTATAGTCACTTAATATGTAAATAATATTTAATAGAAAAATTGTGTTAAAAATGTGTGCATCAAATATGATACAGCAGGTATACGAGATATATGACGTTTCTGTAAATCCCTCAAGCGTTATTGTATTGCATTTCATGATGCAATCTGCATTATGCTTACCACAATGCCAAATGCACTGTTTAGATTATTTAATCTAACTAATTAAACAGAGATGCAAGCACAAAGTGACAATCATGGCGAATAATTGGGACAATCATCAGTTGGCGAAAAACATGACTTTGAAAGAATGCTTACATTGTTCTGTGTTTGCTGGATGTGTAAATAGGCAACAGTTTCCTAACATGTTCACCATATCAGCTTTCATAATATCCTGATATGTCAAAGTTGTGTTTACATCTTAGTTCTGCACCAAATAGTCAGTCAGCACGTTTAAAAAACAAAAAACGGCTAATTGAAGTATACTGTAATAGAATAGGCTGCACTCTGCTAAAAGTGCTTTCTTAGTGCTGTGAAATGACTACATTTAATGCTGAAACATTTGAATACCACATGGCTTTCGAGTACATTGGGTAGCTATTATCCTTTCTAGTGCATTAGAAAGAAAGAGAAGATTTGAAATTGTAGTTAGCAAGCACCTTGGCCGCGAGCTATGTCCCAAATTCCTAAAGAAGTTTGAGTAGACGAAGATCGCAACAGCAAAACTTTCCAGGGGATACATACATATATATCTTGTTTTTATACCGTACAAATGATGCCGTCTCTAGTATACTGTGTTCATCTAAAATCACATAAACCCTAATTTTGTTCTGAAAGAATAATACCAAATCAAAGGCAGCAGTGTACAGTGGCAGGATTGTTTTTATTGGCATCGACTGGCCATAAGAAACAGAGGGCTTAAGTGCCATTACTGAGCGCAGCCGAAGACGAAGAGGCAGACGCCCGATTTACAAATGAACAGGTCTGATTTATTTCATGTGCATTTCGCCCTTCATCGCGTAGAACGAAAGAAGTAACCTTGAAAGCAAGAACATCTGCCTAGGTAACCCCGTATCGTTTTCAACACAGTTAAAACTCCATCTGACAATTCCCTGCCACAATTTCACTAAAAAAAACATAATTCTTTGCAAAGAATTGACTGATTTTTTGGGATAGAAGACAAGAGACAAGAACCCGCCTCTGACCCCTCCCTCCTTCACTGCCCTGCTCCCATTAAGCAAACCCCAGATGATGCTGTAAACTACTACAGCATCCTGCCGGCTTCTCTTGCCTCTGATGCGGACTGCTGTGAGGTGTAATTGGAGCAGATTGAGCGGCTGTACCATATGGCTCACAGCTTTACCCGGGCTAAAGCAAAAGAATAGAAATGAACACACCGGTCCTGGCTGCATCATAGACCAGCTGGTACAGTCAGTGTCATCTACACCCCCGCTACAAGCTTTAAGCTCCACATCTGGGAAGAAAGACAGTATAATGAGCCTGTAACCCCCGCCAAAGAGCTTATTTTTTCAGCCTGAGGTTTTAATCACGATCACGAGAGGAGAATGTACCATAAAGGGATTGTGTCTTATCCGTCTAAAATCAAGTGATCATCATGGCACTGCACACATAAGCGTAATTTTTCTCGGAAACTGAAAAAATAAGTGCTTTATCTGCATGGGATTTTACTAAGCGATTCACAAAGACTGTATAAAAGAAGTGGATGTAGCCACCGTGACGTCACTCATGGGGTTTGTGGCTTTTATATAAAAAAGTGCAATGTGTAATTCCGAGCCACCTGCTCCAAGTCTGTCAGTTCATTAGACCAGACTGCTGACACTCTGAGAGTCGGTGTAAGTAACACGGCTATATTATAATCTTCACGTGGGGCTTGGATATCTGTGTGTTTACTGTGGTACTGGGGGCTGTATGGTGTAACTTTGCGTTTTGATAGTTTGTATGTTGACTTGGGTCCGGGCGACAGAGACGAGTGAACGAATCTGGCTCGGAGACGCCTGCCAAATATCCCAGCACGGAGTAACAGCGGGCTGATGGAGCGCTGGGTCTAACCTGTGTAACGGCAGCAACAGATAGTTTGACGATCCGGCGGGGAGTCGGCTGAATCAGTGCTATCTGCTCACTGCTAATGGAAGATCTCTCTGTCTGCCGTCTCTCTCGCACACTCTACTCCCGGTGGAGCAGCCTCCTGCCAGCGGTTGGGACGAAGCGATGCTGCGAGTCCTTTTCTCGTTTCTGCCACTTTGGATTTAATCAAAACAAACTATCAAAACGTGCAGGGACCATGGATGTAATGTTGACGCGCCCTCAGTACAGGCAGCTGTACTTCTTCTCCCTCTGACTGGAGCTATAGTGGCTCACATCCTGGACGTTACGGGCCGGAACAGTCAGTTAGATGCTAATTTCAGTAGATATCTCTGCAACACAACACATAGATGTCTTTGACATAACTTACAAATTGGACCTTTAATTGCTAAACAAAAACAACTAAAATGTATGGGTATCAGAGGCACATTAGAGTAGTTTGTTTGTTTATGGTAGTTGGAGGAAATGAAAGGAAGCCTTTTATGCCTCCTAATAAGCTTGTGATTACAACCACCACTGCTTTAGTCACTACTACTCTGAGTCCTGTGTCTGAAGCCATTATATGTTACATTCATAGTTCTAACAAATTCATTATTAATTACAGAATCTGGAGCATGAACAAAGGGTAGAAGCACAGCTTGGCTCCAAAAAGCAGTCAGCGTTCTAGTTTTGGGTATTGAAGTCTTGATGAGCATGGAGGTCGAAAGTTCAAAACAGTTTTCAGGCTCTTTTAAAAAATTTTTCCCAGTTTCCTAGATATCGACTGTATCTCCTCATTGTATAGTACAGTGGGAGTCTCTAAGAATACCATTCCATATCCATTTCTTCCCCATCCTCCTTCCATCGTCTACCCTTCTTTTGACTCAGACACGTCTTTTACTAATTAATTAAATCCGTGCATATGCAAGCGCATGTGTACAACACTTGGCGCTAACAAGCAAAGTTCCTCACCTGGAGATCTGAAGGTCCAGGCCTCGTCATCATCAAAGTGTGTATCCCCAGCTGTGAACCTCTCCCCGGGGAAAAATGCGTGTGCCACGGTGCCCCCTGGCCCGTCAAAGGGATATCCATCGTTGTGGTCAGCCTTGGTGAAGTCGATTTGAATGTCCGCATCACTGCCGGCCACCTCGTGGAAGTTCAGTGGTGCGATGTCACTCCAGACCTTCAGGGCGTAGTACATCAGGGCTCGAACAGTGTCCCTGCCCAATAAGGCGGAGTCCTTAGGGAAGGTCCTCACTCTGAGAGAAAGGGAGACAGGGAATATGTCACATAAGAGAAGGGATTATTAGGAGCCAGATTTTCACTTTTAGTGATGTCGTGTTTACTTCCCCATTGCTGATTTTAACAACTCAGCCTCACCGACGCAGCTTTTAACTGGAATGAATTGTTCCTTCTAACTTTCTCTTGTGTTTCGAAAGAAAAAAGTAAAACACAATATATTCAAGCAATGTACAATACATCCTGGTTAATGTCATGAATGTCTATAGGTTGACACACATCAGTAGAGCAAATGTCAACTCTTCATCTGCGCCAGAGCCAAGGCAGGAAAAAAACCTCTGTGGCCTTTCCACTGCCTCAATACAATCATTCATTTATTGCCATACAAACATAGACTCCGTCGCAGATAGCTGGTTTAACACTGCTTTGATGCAAGTAACCTTTATCTTCCTTTGTGGTTAATTACTGATTTTCATAGATATGCCTATGACACAACAGGTATCAACCAGTTTTTAAAAAAAACTATTACACCCCAGCATTCTCAGTTTTACAGGCGGCTCTTTAGGTAGAAAAGCAAAGTGTTCCATGTCCAAAACGCAGGGGTCACTCCAATCTAACAAATCACAATTAACAGCTGCCAACCTGACTTAACCATTTTTGTCAAAATGCCCTATTTAGTGGACAAGCATGCCTACGTTTGACAAAACGTTGCTCGATGCGACTTCAAGGACTACTGACATGATAAATAAATAAAGGACAGCTATCGAACAATGCTGCGAGCTGTGACCTCTTCCGAGGTTTGTCCACCCATCTTAAATGCTTTATCCCGATGGTCTACCAAGGTTTTTCATAGTAAAGGATATCAAAGTGTATTTTACCGATAACTGTCAAAACAACCTTTGCCACCACTGTCATTTCAGTCCTTTCATCCCCAGATGAGCGAGAGCAGCAGCTGTTCCAACGTCTCCGCTTGTAGCTGAGGATGACCGGACCGTTAGTGTCAAAGCAAAACTTCTGAACACCTGCCGGCGGAGCTCAGAAATATCTCTTTAATTTCTTTAATCACTTCTCAAGGCGAGTAAGCAAGTTCTGTCTTGTTTTTATCTTTCTGTCACTTTTGTTCTCATTCATCACTGCTTACTTTTTATCCACTGTTCAAAGGTCGGCCATTTAGCTTGTTATACATACAGTATATACAGAAGGAAAGTTATTCTTCTCTCCCTCACCGCTCTCCATTTTTCTCTCTAGAATTTTGATATGTCCTTCTGGGAGTTTAGTCAACCCCTTCTTTAGTCCCTTATTTCACCTTGTGAGAACAAATGGTGCATGCGTGTACAGCTGATTATTGATTTTCTTTTAGAGGTCCAGGCGCTATAAGTGTTGGAACATATTCTGCTTTTTTAAAACTTACTTGTCCGCCTCCTTTTTTTTTTGTGAAAACAATCTCGACCTCAGAAACGATGGTACCTAGAACAACTAAATATGCGGTTTTCTTGAATTTTAGATACAATTTAATGGGTACTTAGAACGGCTATAATCAATATTTTCATATTAACAATGGATCACATGACTATTTGTAATGTGAAAGGAGTACCACACACTGGGAATCAGCATTACAGAATGTTTTAGCGTCTTTCAGCACATTGTTTTGGTTTTCCTGCCTGCAATTTTACTGTTTTAGTTCACTCTCATCATCCTCCTTTTCAAGCTGCTGTTTTCAGCAAAAAGCTTCTTAAACCCGCTGTACATTACCTGCCCAGGTACGACTAGCTGATGAACATAGTGGAACGTTTAGTTGCTAAAGGGACAGATATTTCCCTCAGGAGTTGGTGGAAAACAAAATAGAGCTAAAAGGAGAGTTAATATTGGATTTACATTTGCCAGGTGGACAGAAACACGACCCCATATGAATCAACATTTTTCTAAAAAAGGTTATAATTTCAGTCAGCGCTAAAGAGTTGTTCTATGAACAATATGTTGCGATTCAGTATATGAATGCAAAAACACAGTAATGGAGAGGAGCATAATCGGCCGTTTATTATAAAGAGGAAACTGTCGGATCACATCTTTCCAATAAAATCCTTTCAAGGTCATCTTGGTTTCCTTCAGCCTACATTAGCAGACATCTTGTCCTGCTCCTCCTTGCAGTCAACACTTGAGCCGCCTCTTCTGCTGTTATCACAATGTCTTTAACACACGCATTGATGCGAATGAGCTCATTGGTGCAGCTAATTAATGTATTAATTAGCAAATATGTCTATGTCAACATGTTGTCACAAAACACATGGGTGGTATTAGCAACGTTAGCTTAAAGCAATACGGTGGCAGTGGTTTGAAAAGGAGTTTTACGTCATTAAGATGAAAATGTATGCAGCTAGTCACTTTAAAATCAGATCTGCTATTCTGTCAGGAGACCTAGAGGATTTCTTTTTCTTGTGTTGACTTGTTTAAAAAAAATGTGCCCACACAGTCCACTTATTCACACTGCTCACAGTGTCTGAACCCTCGCTGCAAAGTACAGTTAGCCAAGGTCACAACAAATGGCTCAAGCTCCACAAACAATTCACCTGCTTATTAGTCTTGATTCAGGCGGACGCGGTTGGGCGTATATCTACGTCTGTGTGTTTGTGCATGTGTGTGTGTGTGTGTTTGGGAGAATGTTGATAAGAGAGAAAGATGGAGAGTCAGAGTGCATGGTTTTGTCACTGTGTGAGTATGTATGTGCATCCATTATGTGTGACAGCTTGTGATTGTGTGTATTTAATTATAGTTAGGTCATCCAAGGTCAGAACATTCCTGCCCTGCATCTCAGATGAACTGAGGAGCTCCGGGGAACTGCTGGTGTTTTCCTAGGGAGGACTATAGGTGCATAGTAAAATTAAACAGATGATCCCTGCTGTGCCTCCTTCAAATGTGGTTAACCAGCACGGAGCATGGCTGGGATCTTGTCAGTTTGTCAATTTTACACCTTGATTTTAACAACCTTATTGATGTTTTAATCAAGCAACCTGATGTTTATTGAACAATTTGCCCTCAAGTCCACAACAATATAGTCTTTTTAATTTTCTAGTGTTACTCCTGTCAAAAAAAAAAAAAAGATATATTTACCTTATGTATATCAACCTTAATGTATTATTTTAGCTGCCATGGTAAACAATTTTTTCAGTGAGTAATTGAATTGAATGTGTTGAATTAATATGTCATGACTAAAATATGACAACATTTTTGCTGATGGATATTCTTGACCAATACAAGTCAAGACTAAGATTATGATGAAATAAAAATGCTCACTAAATTAACACTATTAATTCAGAAATTGCATTTCCTTAACGGACATTCATGTTAAAATTCCTGTTAAAAGTCGAACTGCAACATTTACGCAATGCATCCTTTCAACCATGGTGTTGTATTTAAAAAAAAAGAAAAAAAGAAGTTGTCAAAAGTTTGACATATGAGGAAAAAATAAATGCATATTTGTTTTCTGCCTCCCTGGTTACTCCTCTAGTTGCCTGGCAACATCTCTGTTGATGAAAACACTCCAGGAATTCATTGCACCCGGCCAATAAGTCCGTTTTTGTACAGTTTAAACAAACAAGACAAGGACGGTAGACAGAGTTTCTTGACAGAGTTAAGCCCCGATCACACTGAAAGACGCCGCTCAAAACTCGTCGCCTTGTAAAAGCATTGTTCTTCTGTCGTGCGGTGGCCTGGTGTGCGCTCCTCCCATGTTTTTTCTTCCTTCCCGTTTTCATGACGGTAGATGTGGTAGGAACAGCAGGAGAATTGCAATTGCAGACGAAAGGTTGATATTCTAAGCTCACCCCATTATTCAAGCACTAATCAGTCTTTTTCTCCTCTCCTCATTTAATAGCAGACCAACAGCAAAAGCTTGAAGTCTGCTTGAATTCATTTTTTTTCCCCCAGCTCCAAAGGTGCATCACACTGTTTTGCTCGTAAGTGCTTTGCCAAGGCGTTTTTGAAGTGGCCACGCCTGTAGCGATGCGTCTCGTTGTGATCGGGCCTTAGGCTGGCCGCTTCCCCTTTATGCTAAGCTAAGCTAATTGCATGCTGGCTCTAGCTTCATGTTTCACCTGCAGACAGAGAGTGGTATTGATCCTCTCGTCTAACTCCCAGCGAGAACGTGAATAACCGTATTTCCCAATATGTCAAACTGTGTGTTTTCAGAAGAACTTTTATTTACAGAACTATTGACACTTCAGTGGGGGGAAAAAGTCAGAACAAAACATCTGACTAATGCAGTCACAGTTCATATCATTGCATGGTTCTCTGCACTCAGCTCTAAGAGAATAAACTTGTGGCTGATCAAAGCCAATGGCTGTGTGATCACGGCAGGAATGTTTATTTTCCTCAAATTTCATGGCTGTGACTGATGAGCAGTTAGAAAAGTGATAAGCACATGAGCCAGCAGAGTTAGGGGGGGGGGAAAGTGCAGATGTAAGAGTTTTTGGCTGCAGCATAAAGCAGGAGTCATCACTGGCTCAGTGGCTGAGGGCTGTTTAGCAGCAGCAGAGCTTCTGAGTGTGCATCATTGACTCACAAATAAATATCTGAGAACGGCGCGTACTGTCAGACGTTTCCACATCAATCAAATATAATACCGCCATAAAGAACTGCTTACATCAAAGCTCACCCTGACATTACTGAGTAGGCAGTCCTGCACAGACTGAATCTTTCGTTATGGTGCTTAACCGATAAACAGAGGATGGAAGAGGAGGAAAAGCGCGAGGAAGAAAGAGAGGAAAGAAAAAAGGGCATTGTTACACACTGACGGGGATGAAGGAGGGATGAGAGTAAGCAAGCAAAAAGACGAGATATGCAAGTCAATGTCACAGCATTCATGAAGATTCAACACTTATTTATGCACAAGAAAATATATCTCAATAGATATTAACCATTAACTATGTAGTTGATTATCAAAATAACATCGTTTAATATTTGTAATCTTGCTGAATGGTTCATTTTTGTCATCTGTCTTAACCAAAGAAATGTTGTAGTTACTGTCCTTGAGATGAATTAAACACTTATTACTGGACTATCTGAGAAATGTATGAAATAAATCAAGTCGCATATGTCATTTCGAAAAGACAGTCGTAACATTAATCTGGGTTTGAACTCGCGTTGAAGCAAAAATAAGCACCTATCCTTGACTTGATACTGAAAGCAGTGTTTTTGCAAATACCAACAGAAGTAATCATAGTGTGGGTAATAACGTTGTTTGTTTCTTTTATTTGAAAGTAATAAACTACTTGACTTCTTTTAAAAGCAGGGTATGCTTGTGTCTATGAATTTATTGAAGGCGTTAGTCTCTCTTAATTTTCCTGATCTGAAAAGCTAATCTTTAATTTACCAAGTTGTGAGAAAAGAAAAGCTATTAAATGGATATAAACACAGGTGTTGGTACAAGCGCAGTGTTTTGCAATGCATTTGTGTGATGCCTTATTTGGGCAAATTAACACAATCCACTCATATTCCCCCTACAAAAAAAACATGTTGCTAATGCAACAGTTCACTGAAGGGCAGGGAGAACGGGCCTTACATGCACACATATGAAAACATTTTAAATACGCAATACAATATACCCTTTTGGCTGCATTTATATTGCACTGGAACAGAGTGAGATGGAATTCCCAAAAGTCAGGATAATGGATGTAATGACATGAATATGAGCGTGTATAACTACATTAAGTTGACATCATAAACCTTCTAGATATCATGGAACTAATAAAGCTGTGGGGAGTTGGGATCTGTGACTGTGTGTGTATACGATGTTATACATTTCATCTGACAAATGACTGACTATGAAACCATCCTTGCAAGGCCTTAAGCCAAACTAAGTTATACATATGTAATGGGGAGGGAAATTTGTTTTGCCATTACAGATTCTATTACGAAATATTATCTCTGAGTAATCCTGGTTGGTAAAAATGTGAGGGAAAACCACAGTCCAATTACAATATGTCGCTTTCTTTTTTATAGATCGAGGTACGGCTTCAAAACACCTGTAGAAAATGTATAAAGGCTGTTGACTGTTGTCCAAGTGCCCTCTTGTGGCAAATTGCATTATTGAGCCTTCCATGGCATATTAGTTGATTTTATAAAAAGGCAGTTTTACAAAAAACGAGCATCTCCACACCGTGTGGCTGGTCTGTGCTAATGCTAGCTTATCTGATTTGGACAATTACAAAAGGAGCAAAATTAGCAGTACAGTATAATTTGGTTCTTGTGTGTATTTCTAACGACAGTAATGTAACTTCACTGTCTATTTGTCGGTAAGGCTTACAAAGCATATGTGCACTAGTAACCAGATCGACATAATATTTATACAACTTGTAATAACCTATTTAAGTTATGTACATCTTCTTACTTAAATTCGTATGGTATTAGGGATCTTCATATTCGTTCTTGCTGTAGACCACATGTCCTTCAACACCTATAATCCTCAATTGTCGCAAATACTACTGTGTTAAGATAAAGTCAGTTTATCATATCTGAGTGTTCGGAATAACACCCAAAGGTCAACATCACTACTGTTCAATCAACACATATACAGTCCTAGATGAATACCTATTCAATGTTACAGGACCTAGAATCTAGGTAGGTTTTTTTTACTCTCGAGTAACTTAACTGACAAAAAAGTGAGCACAATTCAGTACCTTTGTATTGCAACTGTTGCAGATGAATACAAATGTTCTCTGCATGGCGTCAACAGTACAGAGACCCTGGAGCTGAACAAAGACACAGGATACAATAGAAGGCAAAAGGTGTAAAACTCTGTACAAGCGTGCACTGGATGTTTTTGAGTGAAGATTTTCCACCTCAGAAATGAATTAATATTACAGTAAATATCTATCTGATAAAGAAGCAAGCAAGGTACCATATATTTTCAACATTAAACAAAATCCGAGGATGAAAAAAAAAAGAGGCTTTCATTTAATTACAGCAAACACTCCCGAGGCAATTCTGTATAGAATATCAATGCTTTGCGATGTTGCTCTATTGATCAACCACACCATATGGCAACCTCTCAAAATCTGATCCGAAATCAACAAATAAAATAAGTGTTTATAATAAAAGCACTATACATTTACCATCTGTTTCTTGGCAGGAGCTCAAGGCAGAAGAGAAACCTACAAAAGGACACAAGGTCTGAACTTCATATCTCAATTTCTAGTAAAACTTGGCTTCTTTGCACACAAATGTGAGAGCTAAGAGTAGAAACGCGGCTTCACTGGATTATAAAAAAATAAAGGCTGTCTTAGTCCACAAATACGAGTGGGGCTAAGCTCAAGGCATCGTGGGTCGTGCGGTTGGCAGTAGTAGGATGGCAGTTCGTAGGATGGAGAGAAGCGGAGAGTAAGAAAGCGCCGGTGATGAGAAAAAGCTAAATGTTCCAGTCATAAAACAGCAGGTCTTCACTGCAGTGTGCATGCTGGTTCCCCTGAAGCAGATGTTGAGTCTGTACATTGTGATGCTGGATCGCTGCCACTCGGTTTTCCAGGTCAGGTGAGACCTTTCAAGAGCCCCCCCCCCCATGCAATCATATCCTGACCCCTTAAGAAATGTCTGTCTCTCTGGGTGGATGTGGGGGATTATTTCAACGAGGCAATTCCACAGGGACAAAGTCACCAGGTAATTTATTATCACAACTATCCTGCCCCTCTGAACTCATCCCTCTTGCAGTGTGACCCGTTACTTCTGCCGCTGCAAACCAGTGTGGAGCAAAACGCTCAGTGCAAAAACAGACAGATACGTTCTTTGTTTCTCTTAGAAAGGAGCCCAACTCAACTTCATACAACCCCTCTTCATCCTGCTGCCTCATCATCTTCACCATCTTCTCCCAGTCCGAGCTCCACTTCATTTTCTGTCCTGCTTTCGCGGAAGCTACCGCAGCCCTCCTCACTCCCTGGTTCTCCCACAGCCTTCCCATCGTTCCTGTTTATCGACCTGTTTCTTCAATCCTCCGGTGCCCTGATGTCCTGCTTTCCCTCCGCTTCTCGCTTCATTTCGCTGCTCCTCTTTCCTACCTTAGATCTATTAGCCTTCTGCGGTCATCACTCCTCTGCAGGTTGTTTGGCCCATATGGCACATGTGCTCCCTCTCCTTAACTTGGGCTGGAATGGCTGAAATACAGGCTTTTCTCAGGTACATAAATACTTGTCTAACTTAAAGATTACTGCCACCTTTGATTTGCGCCCACATGCATTCTCAACGCTGTACATACCTTTGCGAACAAAATCGTCTTTCTTGATAAACAATATCGCAAGCATCATATATTCTGAAAGCATACCTGTCGGTTTCATTGTGTTCCTGCTGTCAGGTAGACACTGCAGCTCCTGGGGAAGAAACACCCCACTGAGCTGAGATGCCGTGCTGACCTGTCAGCGGCAGTAAACACCCTGCTCCTCTTTTAAACTGAAGCAATTCAACCACTTACGCTTGTGGAAAATGGCTCAATACTAGCGTTCAATAAGAGAAGGACAATACGACAAAAAAGCGATGACAGTACAGTACTGTGTTTTGAATGTGGCTTTGAATGTCGGATGTTGCTGTGGTAACTATGACACAATCTTGTTTTTTCAGGGTTTTTTTTTTCTTATGTGGTTGCCAAAGATGAATGCCTACATTTTATACATTCTGCAGCTGTTAGCTCTCCGAAGGTGTAATCATAACATTAAGCAGCTTTTTTTGAAAGCGTAATTATAAACTTTGCATATCCAAAACTTTCCTCCCAATACTGGCTGAGCAATTAATCAACTGTGACTGTGCGTGCAGACAGTTGTGGTCGAAATGCACTGAGAGGCACGCGTTAACTGTCACTTCATTTGCCAGCTAAATGATGATAAAACGCAAAAAACAACTTAGTTCAAGACTGACTCCTCACATCAGCAACAACACTATTTGCTGAAATCTGGGAGAGGTCACTGCCCTTGAATGGGCAAAGAGAGCATTGTGGAGATTTTATCAAAAGTTGTGGTGAGCCACTGACCTTTGGCTGATGGCTGACTGACTGAGAAGCACTGACCCTTTCCAAACCCCTCTCACTCGCAGTGAGAGAGAGAATATGGGGAATCTAACCTCATGTGGAAGAGGGCAGTGTGGGTGTATTTGTATTGCATTGTTTGTGTTGTATCACTTGTGTCTTTTTCTGCATGTGTGTTTGTATCTACTGTGTTAAGGTGTAGATTGTTGTACAGTATTTTGCCAACAGACTGTATACGTGAGTAATAAGTGGATGGAGCCTCCGGGTATGAAAAGTGACGCCAATGCAGAAGTGCATTAAACCTGCACTGGTTGCAAAAAGAAGTCCAAATTGCATAGAAGTTTATGAGAATTTTACCCTACTTTTCACTTGATTTACTACCTGAGTAAACATTTTCCTAATGAGTTTATGGTCTCAAGCGCTACTTTCAAGTCTTCTTCAATACAGCATGATTTTAATTTGAAAAAAAAAAAATGTAATTACATTTTTCAATAATGTTCACTTCTTATATACAGTCTATGGTGTGTGTGTGTGTGTGTGTATGAAGTTATATCCTGTATTCAATGTCAATATGAGGAAATCTAACACATTACACCTGCAGTAATACATCTTTTGTGAATAAAGCAGGGTGTGCTTTAGGGCGGGGCTACTCTAGCATTGCATATGCCTCCCCAGCTTCACGCCAAAAATGGTGACTTCTGGCTCCAAAAAAAACAAGATGCCGACGGCCAATATGCCAAACTCGTGGCTTCAAAGCGGTATTCCACAATCCAATGGGCACTTCTTTTACACAGTCTACGCTTTAGCTGCATGGGTACACACATATTACACAGACTGGCTACACACCAGCTTAGATCATCTTGTTGAATCACCCCTAACAGTGTGTGTGAATCAGCACATGCCAACCATATGTTTCGCTGCCTCCTCCTCTGCTGTCTAACACTAAGCTGTATGCCTGACAGATGGTCCAGCTGCACTTAACCTGACTATATCATTACATCATGTACAGTGTAAACTGCAGAACGGCTCTGTGACGAAGCCTTTTATCTTAAGGAATCATGCAAACGACTTGGTGTCGGAGTAGAACGGCAAAGACCTGGAAATGCAATTACCGTCTGTGTGCAAAAACCATCCCATGCATTTCATGCTCTTCCTCGGAGCCAAAATTGATCCAGAAACCAAAAGATTTCCGCCTTGAGGAAGAGTCAGATAATCTAATCTACCAAAGGGTGCGCAGATGGAGGAGAAAATAGGGAACATGTGATAGTTTGTGACTTATGGCTCGATGTATTGCACTAATGTGATGTATCGAGTTTTACTGCACAGAATTGTGTTCGGCGTAGACATTTGACACCTATTGAACTGTGCTGAAACACAAACACTGAAACATTGTAGTATGTATTTGTACAATATCCTACTTGAATTGTATCCTTCATTTCAGTGTTTGCTTCCCTCCAGCCTAGCAGGATGAATAGGACACATTTCTATTGGCTCAATGATCTCATCTCAAATTCACTTTATTTATAGTGTCCACGAGGTTTGTGTATTTCATTTATCCCTACCTCCACGATAGATGCCTTTTACTCCATTTGTTCTGAGGGCTCAAGTCTCGTTTCCTACGGCCCATTGTCCCCTCCGCCTCAGAAACATCTGGCAGGGAACATCTGGGTGTTTTCATTAGACCCAGCGTGGCTTGGTCTGTTGAGGAGATAAGAGGTAATTATGATACAGACTAATGGAGTAACATCAATTAAACCTAATATTAATACAACACCGGAAATAGAACTTTATCACTTCAGTTTTGTGACGGCGAGCAACTTGAAACCATGAATGCAACACTTTGGAAGACAACCACCGCTACGGTTCAACGTCTGTCAGGAGCTGTAACTCCTACTCTATGTGCCCACATGCATACATATGTGCATGTGCAGGAGGTTACCGCAAAGGCCATAAATCATACATGATCTGAACGATACCCTCTTACATGCACAATCACACTCCCTCTCGCACACTACTGTTAAATGAATTAGACTTGCTCATGCACACCCAACACTCTCCTAAAATCATTCACATAGTATCATGGTTTCCACCCTTTACAGTTGTGTATGTGAGGTGGAGGAGTGGTGTGTATGATAAAGAATTGTATTATTTGTAGTGTGTGTGTCTGCGTGTGAGGCTGACAGGATGTACTGTATGTGTGAGAAATGATGTGTACAAGACAATAGCAGACAGTATACTAATCATTACATTGTTATCCTGTTTTAGACCGCTATAATCAATCACATGGCGTGCAGTATTGTCATTCTACTGTGTGTGTGACAGCAAGTATGATTTATGTTTATAGGGTGTCTCGAGGCGTGTAGACATCTGCACAATCCAATGCGATCCAATACAAAAGAGCTGGAGTAAATTTCACCTTTCTAATGTTCGAGGGTTGCTGTGTCAGAATGATTGACACAACTCTCTAGCTCTAGAGCCATATTTATTTATTTAGCGTTTGTGTTGCTTGGATTGCATTACATTGTAGGGAGTACTTTATATTTTCTTCCCCAGGTGCACATTATGTGAAAACAAACTCTCTCGCAGTCGACATGATCCTCCCCTTTCAATGGCACACAAACACAGCGGCATACCTAAGACGCCGGTCTCCTTCAGCCCTCCGTACTTCTGCATGGCTTTGATGGCCTTGGTCAGGGCCTCCTTGGTCTGGAGCTGACCAGTCACTGGGTCAGGGGGCGGGAGGTAGCCAAACTTACTCAGCCAGTCCTGGAAGGGAAACAGCAGACACAGACTTCAAGAGTAATCCCAGACATTTCAAGGCCTCCAAGTATCCCAAAGCTGCAGAGACGGCCTGACACCTGTTCATATTTACTGTCTGAGGATACTGTGTGTCTATGCACGTATGCACATTCAGGTTACGCAAGAGCTTTATGTCTGAGAGCAACGGTGTGTACACATAATTCCTCGAAATGACACCGTAAAGCCCCATAACTTCTCAACACAAAACACAACATTAAACGTCGAGTTTCACAGGAGATATTTTCACATTTCGTAGAAAGAAAAAGGCAAAGCACAGGTGCAACTGATACCATTCATAATGGAATTCCATTTAGGTATTAATGTAAGGGTCACTGCTCATGGCTTACTGGGGCACTTAAATATAACACAGTAATAAACATTATTAGTAAAACCTGATTTTCCTGCTATAACAAGAATAAAGGTAATTGCCTTGTTATTCACTTACAAGGAATGTGCCTTGTTTGTGTAACTAATAAACATGTTATTGTTTTAATTGTATAAACAATTCATATTATTATTATTATTATAGTAATGTATCATTATTATTATATTATTGTTAATTTTAAAGCACTTTGTAACTTTTCTTTTTTTAAAAGTGCTATATAAATAAAGTTATTAAATGTATTCCATTTAGAGGAAATAAAAAATACAGGCAAAGTACTGCAAAAGTCAAGAACATAAATATTGAATTGAAAAATTCCAGCCAAAAATCTGAAAAAGATACTATAAAAAAAGCACTATAACAAATGTGTACAATATGACTGTTTTAGAATGAGAAAGCTGTAAAGTTGTGTGCAGGATGTGCAGAAATACACATACACATATAGACATTAGTCAAAAATCATCACACACTGCTGAGACAAATAACAAACATTGGATTAGATTGCTAAATTAATCAAACAACTGTGTGTGAAAAAGAACAAACATACAATGTTTAATTTTACAAATTGATTTTCTGCATTCGGTGTGAACTGAATTTGTAATAGTTTAATCAGAAATAAAAGTTGGGGGAGAATGTAGTAATGTAGTAAGACATTCATGGTCCGTCCGTGATCTCTGTGGGCGTTTTTTAGAGCGGACATTTTGACTTTTCATCGCAGCAGAAAAGCACAAGTGTTCATTTCTATTTTAATAGATAATTAATTTCATTATTTGCACATGTGCTTTTTCCTATATCAAAATCTCTCTCTCTCTCTCTCTCATGGGTTTTTGATAAGCTCTCATTAGTGATGAGTGACACAGATCAATACCAAGGCGACTGTTCTAGATTGACAACATTGAGAGAATTTCATTAACTGAATAATTGACTTTAGTTCTTACAAAGCTGTCTGCTGACAGTTCATATTTGCCTCCTCATCCGTGGCTCTTAGAGAGTTTACAGAATAAAGATGACCCCAAGTGTCATCTCGGATAATGAGAAAGAAAAACAGTTCTTGAAGAAGTTTGATTACATACAGGAAGCGGCATCAAACATGCATGACTGAATAACGACTTAGACAATAAACCTACCAGAGTTCAGTTCTTGTTTTCCGTAAACCCAATGTATGAGCACTGAATTATATATATATATATATATATATATATATATATATATATATAATTTTTTTTTTTTTAATCTGATGTCTACAAAATAACCCTGTTAATACCTCATCTTTTATTTTAATTTCATGATAAATGTCACGGAGACCCGCCTCTTTTCATTTACTAATAAAACTGAAGTTACTGTCTCTGTGATGATGTGCTTTAGCATCTGCGCTCACGGCAGGTGGTTGGAGCCTGGCGTAGACATAAAAGGTGGATGAGAGCAGCTTTATGATTGAGACATACTGAAAGTATATTATCACAGATACGGCAGTTAAAAGGTTAGATAAATGAGGAAAAAAAAGAAAAAAATGATGACAGAACTAAATGTGGTAGTTGTCAGAAAACTGGAAAGATAAAAGATAAAAGAGCCGGCTGATTCTGAAGTCTGAATTGCATCAAAGGCTGAGACTGATAAAGTTGACAGTTGTGTATTTGTGGTCTGGGTCAAAGGCATGGGGATTCAGGGGCAGCTTAGGCTGAGCTGGAGGTTCTAGCAAAGCACTTTGAGGTTCAAAAGCCACCCAACCCACCCACAGTGTCAGCAAACTGAACGTTTTGGCAGGATGTTAAGAAAGAAATAATGATATCAGGCATTATTGATCCCTACAGAGAGAACAAATGGCAGTTTGGCTGAGGAGTGCAACTTCACAAATGCAGGTATAAAATAAAAAAAAAGCAGGTTAGACTTGTACTTAGCTTTGTGAGCTTCAGACCCCGAAGAAGACTGCGAGTTGAAACGCGTAGGCGCTAAGCCCATTTATTAGAGTCTTTTTCATGGAAAGCAGTGTGTGCCTATTTTTTGGTTTATGACTTATTGATCACAAAGCTAAGTACAAGTATAAACTCTCTCTTTTTTTGCTCTCACCATATTGATCCCTCTTGTAAAATGCCCGTGTCTGTCCTTTCCGCCAACAGGGCCTGAGCAGCACAGGGTCAGCTACAGAACAACACTCCCACAGCTGCAATAGATCCCGCATCATTCTCAAGGAGCAGTTTGCCAACACTTGAACCTAGCCCCTTTATTAGAATTGATTTCACCGCACCACCCCGCTACTGCTTAAAAAAGATAGCTGTTTTTATACCGCATGTGGTCCAGAACAACAGACCTAGGGTCTGCATATCCAGAAAACTGACTCAAAATATGAAAAATGTAAATACCGTATGTACATTCACACTTAGCTTGTATGCCCTTGAAGCCCTTTTGAAAACAACTGAGCAATTGTTTGCACACAGGTTGGTGTTGAAACCATGAAGAGAGCATCAATCATAAGTGCTGACTTGAAAGCAGCAAAAGGCAAGGAAATACGTGTTGTATACTTTGCAGCACAGACGCAATTCAAGGTGCATGACAGGAGGCAAAGAAATGCATTAGAACATTCAAGGACATACTGAATTGGAAAATAATAATAATAATACAAAAATAAATAATACAAATTAGTTCTGAGTGCAGTAGCTGTATTTAAAGTAAAGATCATTGCTACTTTCTAATTAAAACACACAATACAGTCTAGGTAATCTGTGAATGGGTATAATTAAGACTACTTAAAGTTGTTATACATGTATTTATCAGTACAGGGCAGCCTATATCTAACACAATGGAGAGACATGTACGGTATACACTATGGAACATACACTGCAACAATCAGCACCATGTATAAACCACCATGAGTGTCTTAATGCACAGATGAAGTCAGAAAGGCACTGCTAATGTTCGAATTCCTTGGAACAAATTCCTCAGTATGCGAGACACTGAAGGTCACATTTCATTACACTAGATCCTAAAATAATAATGAGAAAAGAGAAAGGAAGAGTGAAGAGAGGGGAAACATCCCAGTCTCATGCAGAGACAGAAAATATATGATAAAAGAACTGAAGCCGCCCCGTGTGAGTTTATTCTCTCTAAATCTGTTATTAACCGCAGCAAGAGGGGGCTGACGCAGATGGCTGAGACTCCAGTCTTCTTTAATCATGCATTATTAAGACACGCAGACGCAGGACACGATGGCACACAATGGTGTCTAACACTCCAATATTCCCATATTCTTGTAACTCGCATGATAGGCATGTTTTCAGAAAACATGCTTTGCCAAGCCTGCTGCCTCTGGAGCAAGCACTTTTTTTTTTTCTCTCAGAACAATCTAATCTCTTCTTTGTACAGTTAATAAGACATCGTGTTTGTGTTGCTCTGCTGTGGTCGGCATAAAAGTTTCTTTAAATGTCCAAATAACAGTGGATTCGACAAGTAAGTGAACGACAGGCTCAAGAACTGAAGAGGTTCGTGTGTAACACTTATTATTATCCTTATTATTATTGTCCTTGACACATTATTACTTGGTACAAGGAATGTATAAACGTTGCCCACACTTACATCTTGTTTTTTTTTTTTTTGTGCTAAATTAAGCAGAAAAAAAGCTAAAAGCTAATTTACAAAAACACCTTTTACTATGTTTATGTAAAAATGTTTCTCTATAGAATATGTCCATCAAGTTGTTAATTACTAAACGTACTTTGGTTCCAATGTCCTGCGGCCTTTTAGCAGACGGCACAGGGTTGAACTAAAAGTTTAAAGCCATGTTACCGCCTCTTTGGGTATGTACTTAGGCACACCGGTATTCTGAGCTAATTGCTAACATCAGCATAATAACATTCCCATGAAGGCAATGTTAACTAAGAAAATGTTTACTGTGTCAGAATGCTAATATGTGTTAATTAGCACTAAATACCAAGTACAGTTTAGATTGATGGAAATGTCATCAGTGTTGCAGGTATTTGGACATACACCAAAGAAATCAAAAAAGGGAAAATTGAACCTGCTGGTGACTCTACATCAAAAGTCAGGACATCTCCAAAGTTCTAATAATTATAATTTGATGTCAATCCATGCAATCCAGCACTATTTTAGTTACTTATTTATTTTTTATGTCTTAAGTACACTCTATGTTGCACTGTTGGAGGAGCCTGGGACTTTTTCCATTGCCAACAACTACGCTGTATCTTTTGTGCATACGACAATAAAGCCTTTGAATGTTGAATCTTTGCATGAAATAGCAGTCGAGACGTTCCACAAAAAAACAACAATGTCAACCTTATGACATTAAGTGTGCCAGAGAAAAGGTCCGGAACGAAAACAAACAATACAGTATTCATCCCCTAAGACATTATCTTTATAGTCACAATTTACGCCCAATGTAAACGTTTGATGCAGCACCAGTGTGACCTTTATTCAACATAAGCGGGAAAGTAAGAGCGTGGCAGTCGAGGCATAAAAGGCTGGAACTGAATGTTAAAAACGTTGTCATTGAACACAATCTGGAGTTTTTTCAGAATCGTCCAACATCAACGTTCAGTCTGGCGATAGGGTTGTTTATGAGGAAGTAGCACGTCACTTTGTTGTGTGTGCGTACACACGGCAAGGTCGTTCTACGCTGTCAAGAATCCCAAACTCTGTCATCTATCTAACTGTCAGAACTGCCTGCTGCTCCGAAAGGTGATTGTACAGTGCGTGTCAGAATGTATGTGTGAGTGAGAGCAAAGCAAAGTCTGAAGAACTAAACCCCACAAAGCACCTCACTCAGAGGAGACACACTACAGAGAAAAAAGGTGAGCGAAGACTTGCGGACTAATGGAAAAAAAGGGAAGACGGTTGCAAGCCACGGAGGGAAATGGAAGACCTCTGATGAGGAGGTCTTCTCGAGTCTTAAGATCTGCTTATCCTCAAGGGAGCCTTCTGTTGTACAGCCTTGTAAACATCAAAAGCAAACCACTGACTGATTTCACACATCACAAGAGAAACAGAGGGAGTGTGTCAATGTGAGTCATGCATGAACTGCATGAATAACATCGACCAAAAAAAAAGAAGAGAAGAAAAAGATACACATAAAGGCCCATCCCATGATTCCTATTGGCCTTATTCCATCTGACTTTCCTGAAAATGGACGTATGGCCTTTTTTGAAAGGAGGTAGGATAGCGGGTCAGTGTGTTAAAAGTAGTTGCATCTCCTGGTGTGTGTTTTAATACCAACTTTTACGGAGACTTCAATCAGTAAAGGGGGAGAGTTGTGGGTAGAGTCTATCACCAGACTGGTTTTTATATGTTTCTGTTAGCTACTTTTTTCCAGTGTAAAAACATGTTTTCCAATTCAAGCTGACCGCAACTTACTGTTTTGTATGAAGGGCAAAAACACAACTTTCTAACTGCCACTTATCAAGCCAACAAAGGGACTGTATTTATACTAAAAGGACACTTTTAAGAGTTTAAGGTTTTATACTAAAAATGTAGATTCACCAAATCTTAACAAGAAAAAAGTCCTATGTGGAATTCAATAAGGAGAAATACTTGAAAAATTAAGCGTTTCAATTCCAAAGAATGTGGTTTTATAGTTCATTCCGGAGTTTGATCAACACAAAAAGTCATTTGGGTCTATTTTTTTACTTTAATGATGAAGTCCTGGAAGAATAATAGGTATTGATAATAACGTTAAAGCTTTATAATTTATTGTCCACGCACTCACCAACACAGACTGGCTTCTTTAAGAGGAATGAAAGGAGTCTCGGGCAGCACGGATGGACCGATCCTCTTAATAGGATATTTTAATCAAGTGTTGGATGGATTCCTTGTCAGAAGCAGATAGAAGAGGTCAACGGGGAAATAATGGCAGATTTTTGCAGAAACTGCATTACTTGACATATATTTTGCACTAATAAATACTTAGTGTAATAGAAGCCACACAGTAAAGGCTTTTTAAACTTTTACAAATGAGGAAAAGTGGAAACCTCCTTCATTATACAGCACCATATATAAAGATCAAGATTTTATGGCAAACAATGCCACAATTGACACATGTTCAATGTCTTTTAATTATCTATTTAATTTATCGCTGGTTTTGTCTCTTTCAACGCGGCCATTTTCCTATGTCATATTCTTTATTTCTGCCATGTTACTCAAATAATAAAATCTTCAATTACAAAGACAAAGATAATCCATGTTTCCATTTCAACCTCAGCTCCTTCCTCGTCTCTCCCTCTCCCCCTGCCTCAGTGTTGCTCCTGCACATCTCGACATGAGGTCAGCCAGTGAACATGACGTGAATCCGGCTCCCATAAAACAGAGGCACGGGGGGAAGGAGAAAAGAAAAATAGTGGGAGAAGGGGGTTGAAAGAGAGCGGTTGAGAGGCGGAAACATGAAGCGGATCTCGTCAGATGGTCCTCCTTATCGCTCAAAAGGTCAAGGACTCAGATGGACAAAAGGAAGAAGAGATCTCAGACAAGAAGAAAGAGAGCGAGTGTCAGACAGACGGACGAGGTAGAGCCGGATGCGATGTTGAGATAGCAGGCCATACATCTTGTACTGGATCTGAGCCTTCCCTGAACAGCGAGAGGTTTGTGTACCGTCGGTTGAATTGAGATCACAGTTGTAGGCCTGCATTGAAAAAGAACCAGGACCACGACAACTGTTGTTTATTTGCAGGATGACTGATTATATATTAAAAGTATTCGGTTGAAGCTCACTCTGCATTCATCATGCGATGTGCGCTGAAAGTGTGGTTGTCTGACATATCGCTGCTTTTTGTGGGATTTTGGATCTGCCTCTTAATGAGACACTTTGATCTCCCCAAGTTGTTTTTAATTTAGAAATGAAGCAGTGTGGAGGAACTTCTGCAACAGCAGGGTAAAGATGAGAGAATGTGGAAGACATAATTACACACAGAATCAATTTCTTTGGTATTATATACGCTAAGAAATATAGAATAGTGAACTGAACAGAATTTATTTTCCCCTGCCGACAACGTATCTGTTCCTTTAGGTCTCTTCATACTAATTTATCATCATTTATGTGCCAACATGTGCAACACAAACAATGACCTCCTCAGATTAGACTCTTATGTAATGATACACAGAATTACAAAGGATGAGTGAAAGCAGCGAACGTTAACAGGTAGAGTGAAAACATTATAATGATAGTGACTGTTAGAAATTAAATGTATGCCTTGCTGCTTGAATGTAACTGTGTGATGAATAAATAATAACCAATGTGATTGAGCTAAAATGCGCTCATATGAAATGTACACTGAGACAAGGAAGACAGTCATTTATCCCAGATAGCTATTACACTCTGATGGATAAGATGCATGTAACCTTTAGTCAAGTGTTGAAGGATTTAGCTGCTATGACTATAAAATGAGTGGATGGGAGCATGGGAGGCCGATAACAGAAAACACCCAGAGAGAACAGATAAGGTAGCCTGCGCAGAGAGGAGTTAGGTGAAGGTCAGGTACCAAGTGTAGAAGAATTGGGAAAACGCAGCCTGCCACGTGTAACACCCAAGGAGTCGTCGCTGATTGGATGATCGTGATGCCAAGAGGCTTTGGACAAAGCTTGTGCACCAACTAAGGAAGCTAAGTCTAAACCACAGACTTCCTGGCATAGTAATGAGATACGCCATAAGAGGCCACGCCCACCACTGTATAAACTGTATCTGCAACAGAAGCTCGGGGCTCTCAAGCTGTGGATGGTGGTTATAGAGTAACAGCAATCCGCTGCCTATGATTTCCTGATACACTTGGAGTCCTTGGCTGTCATCCACCAGGTTTCAATACATATATACACTGGCTTTTTTTTTTTTTTTTTCTAATGTGGGTGTAAAACACAGGGTTCAGGGTTGCAGGGTTACACATACTGTACAAATACAAAAGCCCGAGCAAGTTAGGATACGTATGTAATGCTTACTAATGCCTGTTTTAGGCATGATAAAAAAAAAAAGGCAATAACACATAAACAGCATTAACGCTCACATAGGGAAAGGTTATGGTCGAAAAGAACAAGTTTGTACAATGTGTCGACCAACCACGTTAAGACGGCAAAAGTGTTTATAGCGGTTCAGGCCGGCCACACTGGGAGGAGGAGTGAAAAGCCAGTTGTCATGGTGAGGGAGGAGAGATTGTTTAAATACGAGGGGATAGCAGCACACGTTTTCAGACAATCTCTCCTGGAAAACATTCATAGTGTTGCACTTGGTTGCCATAAAAACTCTTGTGTATAGAACGACAAAAGAGAGCCAGAGAGGAGAGATAAAACCCTGCCTGCTTGTCACCTCCGCACAGCAGGCCCATCACAGCGGAAAGTGGGTGTCGGATCATCGGCTTCGGAAAGTTACAGATATTGTCAGACCCCCCCCACACACCCTCCCCCTCCTCACACCCTCCCCCCCGAAACCATTCAACCATCTCACTTGACAGTTCTGAGTATACTGCCACCGCCACCGCCACCTTAACACTAATCCCTGTAAACACAAACAGAGTACACGGACATGTATGATCGGAAGATCAGGAAATGTATCAAGAGTTATATAGAAAACGGCACGAGGTACTTGGGCTGCATGATTATGGACAAAATGATAATCACGATTATTTTTTGATCAATACTGAGATCACGACTATTCATTGACTTGAATGAAACATGTGTATTGCACGTTCACGTTTAAATAAAAAAGGATACCGATTTCCCCTCCATGTTGTGCTACATTGCTGCTAATGTAAAAGTATTTGTATCAAAATAAGACTTAAAATAGGGTTCTTATTGTACTTATTTTAAAACATCAATATCGCAGTCCATATTGTTCATTTAATTGTGGGAAGCCAAAAATGACCATTTGATTATTTTTGCAGCCTTAAAAGGAAGTGTGATTGTGGCATCTCTCATTTAGATGTAATGCCATTGCTTACAGTGTAAAATGTACATGTTGTATGCTGTATTTATTTGTGTACAAATCCACACTTTTTGTGTATTAAAACAATGATGAAGACTTCAAGCAAAAATGTGTGGGAGCCAGCCATGCAATATTAAAAAGGCGTTTTATTATTTTAAGGACTCAGACCTTGGAATATTCTTTTTGGGTTGCAAGATAAACACGAGGGGTCACACGATTATTATCAAGAAGCAGTGAGAAATAATAAAGAAAAAAATCCCCTTGATGTTTGCTTTTATTCTGAAATATTGGATCATTTCACCTCTTTTAGCCTCTAAATCTGAGAAGGGAGCATCACTAGACCTTATGCCAGCTATGACAGTAGGCTGTGGGTAGACAATGTTTTCGCTTAAAAATAGAAAGTCAAAAAGGTTAGGAACCGCTGCACTAGAGGATAATGCCACCTAAGTTGTTTACCCAGAAACATTACTGGAACTATAGTCGTCAGTCCAGGTCTCTTATAAGCATCCCAGAAAATGCAAAGCAACAAGTGAGTCACCAGAGTGTTAAACACAATTCTTCTGCGAGTCTTTGATAAAGCTCCCAAGCACTCCGCTCCAGTTAACAACCAATACTTCTTGTATTTCATCCACACATCTTTATAATAGCAGTTGAAAATCAAATCAATACAATATTCACAGTTTAGTTCTGCTATAATTTAATAGTTCTCACGCACACATTCTCGGCCTCTCTTACACACTCAACAACAACGACGACAAATTGTCAATGGGCATTAAATCCTCCGAGGTTATGTTTGTTCCATTTCTATTATCTGTGAAATAAAATGTGTTTGCACTAAAATACAGTATGTGAGCCCGGTCACTGCAATCCCATTATACAGTGAGGACTACAGCAGGTAAACGGCTTCAGTAGATAAACTATTTCTCCTTTTGCACCTTTCAGTATTTTTCCTACAATTCTTTTCGTTGCTTCCCTTTATGTACAAACAGCCATTCTCCCTGCCTATGGGAGCTTCATATACAGCCTTTTCTGATGGAAAAAAAGAGTGGCACTCGACATAGAAGATGAGAGAATAGTGAAGTAGTGTGGACACTGAAGCCAGAGAAGTAGAAAAAAATGCCTATAAAGCAGCCCATGAAGAGAGCATTCTGTATTTAACTCAACTACAGTCCCTCTTCCTCCTGTTACCCATTAAAGTCATTCCAACATCCTGCAATACATCCTGTCAGATGGGACGAACTCTCTTCCCCAAAAGGTTAAAGTTCACCCTGCCATCCCTTTAGCTTCTATATAGAGCTCGCTCGGTTTCATCCTCCCCGCTTGTCTGACAAAACCTTCCTCTGTTTTTCTCTGATGAACAGCTGCAGAGTCCCTTCGACCTCCTTATTGACATGAAATGAGTCACCAGCAGACGTTTAACCCCCGCGACCTCACTGTCTCTCAAAGCCTGATGAAGTAGCAGAGGCCACTTCAGTGTTTACATTGTTCTTTAATGCCTCAGGGACAAAGGCAGACCTTTACTTTCCTCCTCCGTTGAAAGGTTATGAAGCAGTAACGTGCAACAGTAATACAAAGCGGGCGGAAAAGGTTTTATGTAGCGTAGCATTTAATAATAAAAATAAAAGAAGAGATGAAGTTGTGCTCATCCAGCAACAAATTGCTAAGTTTCCCTGGGGATCAATAAAGTATCTATCGTGATATCATTTCAGTGATTATTACTCAAAAACTCAGCATTTAGGGTTTTGAGGTTTTTTTTTTGTTAATTTGGGTGAAATTTCCAATATCTTCAGGAGCAATTAAAGGTGCCCTGTGAAGTTTTCCTGTAAACGAACTAAAGTTCACATTCTTGACATCCTTGCGGTCTTACAAACAAGCGTTTCCCTCCTCATTAAAACATTTGCAAAGAAAAAAATATTTTTAAATAATAGTTTCGCTAACATCAGTGTTTGCTTGCTTTATTCTCGTCATTGCATTCCTGAGAAATTAAAATGGTGAAACGTCCTATATCCAAATGCATGCATTTAGAAATAAAAGCAGCAGCTGCAGCCGGTAAGCTGTACTTGCACTATTCTCAATTATACATGTTGCTTTATATTTATATTTAAATATGGGTCCATTGTTATGAATGCTATAATTGCAATCATTGCAAACCATGTAACACCAGCTAGGTGCTCACCTCTGTCTACGCAACCGCTGCCAGCGAGCACACAAATCCATTTTGGAGCTCTCCAAAAGGAAAGTGTGTTTTTTAAGTGAATGGGAAATATGATAAGTACCTGTTGTTCTTTTATCTGAAATGTCTTACAGCGGCTTGATAAATACAGGCCGAGATCTAAATTCTGTACGCGATATAGTATTATTCAAAAATGGCATGCAAAAGATACGTGTATATCCAAACAAATACCCACAGTCTGGTGGATAAAAAAAAAATTGAATCTGAAGTGAGAAAAAAAAAAAAAATAAAACATCTTGTGCATTAAAGAAAAAAAGAAGCCTATAAAGAATCCTTCCCCTTCCGTGTGCCATCAATCAACCCAAAATCTCTGCTCTCAGACGAGGAGATTTCTCCCGAACCTCTCCAACACCCAGGGAGTGTATCCAATAGCTGCAGCGATGCTATCATTTCTCCAAAGCAGTCGGAGCAGCGTTCCATTTTATATCAGCGGCTTATTCTGAGAAATCGTTTACTTAAAGCATTACACTGAGATGATATAACGGGCAGGCAACGACAGCTTGTGTTTTTGACTGAGGAGCTCATAAAAAATAAAATAAAAAAAAAACAGACTTATAAAGCAAATACCATTTTGTGAGGAAATGAAGGATTTGCTCTCACCTGTGCAAACAGAGAAGGGTGACAGAAACGGGAGAGGGGGGGGGGGGGACATTGCAGGGGATACAGGGGGACAGCAGCAAAGCCTTAGAAACATGTTTGATCACACCAGAAAATTGCAGCCACATTACCAGGCAGTAACAAAAATGAACCTGGATATCATTTATTTTCTGTAAAGCAATTCCCACCTGTCTCACTTCTCACATACACACAAGACCAAAAAAGACAGACTCTCTAGTCAAAAAAAAAAGAAAAAAAGAAATAGAAGATGATCTGGACTCCGCGCCAGCTAGAGAGCCAGACCACATCTGTGATTTAATACCCACATCTGTGATTTAATACCCCGCAGATGATTGGTCTGATGATCTACAACAAGGATGCTTACAGGCTGAAGTGCAGGACTTATAGTATCTCAGGGGTGTGAATATAATCTCCTTCTCAGCGCCGACAAAAACAAGATCACCGACAGTAAATAAAAAGTCACCCATATTCCAGTAAACCCATGTGCAGTGGAAATGAGTACTTCGGACTTTACCTTAGCTAGTTCGCATTTAAGTAGAAGGATCAATAAACACTTTCTTCATCAAAATTGCAACACCCACAGCAACATTTGCAGCAAATTGAGATATGTAGCATGCTGCCTCCGTTGCCTTAAAGATGCAGTAATTGGACACGGTTCTGACATTTCGCCTAAACCCACACCTTTTAGATCAGGAGACGAGGGAGAAAAATAATAAATGACTGGCTGCGTTTTGATGGGGGACTTATTCGCGCTCAAAACACAGCCAGTCTTCTTTTTTTTTTTTTTTATATATAAACAAAAAGGTCAGGAGTCAGCCTACTTTTCCATATAGTACACAGTGATGAGTACAAAACACAGCGGCTGCTCAGAAGGTTGACTAAGCAGCATGGTTAGGACGGTACATCTCAATAGTCACACACACACACACACACACACACACACACACACACACACACACCTGCGGATCACAATGATTTTCTATTTTTTGGTCTCAAGTGAGAGATCTTAGCTTTTAATATTTATCCAACAACAACAGTTGGATGGATTACCATGAATTTGCCACGCACATTGGCTCACAGGAACACGGGAGGAAAAACCCGGGCGATGGCGTTTTTTTCATCTGTGTTTAACGCTTTGGATGACTTGTATGGTCCCCGAGAGCAGTCGAGGCACAAGCCTTTTACTGCGTTGAAATGTACGCCCGTGATTGTAATGCAGACGATAATAAATAGCCTAAACACGAACTTACTCCCTGCTCTCCGTTTCCGTTTTATGTCTTGAAAAGAAAAGGTCAACAGCTCACAAAGGCCCTGATGGAAGTGTACGCCAGTTGCCCAACAGCTGCGTTTAGATTAATGAAAACACTTAATTTTATCCTCCTTAAGTTATCTTTATTCCCTTTATCGTACAAACATTCTTCATTTTCCTGTTATGATCGTCTAGATGTACATTTCCACCTAACAATATCTTCAATCTCCAGAAAAACAATAAATGCCAAAACTCTAAAAAGGATGCATTAGACCCAGAAGGCTCGTGGACGCCTTGAGTTGCGCTGGTAACAGTGTGTGATGCAGTGCGCTGAGCGAGACGCTAGAACAGTAGTGCTGTGTGTGCACTACACTAACAGCATATGTTGACCCTCAGGTCAGGCTTAATCCGAGATGTTCCTACAGTATGTGCCTCTATGTGTAGCCGTGTGTGTGACAATCGCACTTCCAGGCATGATGTCAGAGAGGGTAAGACGGACAAGTTGAATGGAAACTTGGAGAGAGGATGTAATGGAGCGGGTGCTTTAGAGGATAGAAGCGCTGCACAAAGAGAATAACTGACTGACTGTACTGCGCAGACTTCACATCTTTGAACTACTGGGCGGATATTATTGGGGTTCTTGCATTGATTGTCATTTTGCTTTGATTATTCATCAGTTTTCTTTTTATGAAACCAAAATGTAAAGCTTGAATCATCAATATCCCTATATTAACAATGGATCAAATGACTACAATGACTTTAGCAACCAGCTGGCAATCACAGTTAGTGAGCCCAAACCAGAGGAGAAATGTTGAGCAGAAGGAATTAATGTTTGATTTATATTCATCGTGTGGCCAGAAACATGACCCCAAATGAATGCTAATGTAGCTATGTGTCTGCTGGATGTGTAATATGGATGTTTGCTAACATTTTCATCACAACTTTACTGCTCGTCTCAACTATTTACATTCCGCATTTCACTTTTTTCCCCAATGACATTGCAATTTATTTGATAAATGAGTTTCAAACCGAGTGAACAGAGAGATGGAAGAGAAAGGGAGTGACAGAAAGTTGAAATCCCACCTTCCATCTATCGTTTTGGGGAATATACATAAAAAGGTCGAGGAGACAGAGGGCGAGCACGATGGATGAGCTCTCTGCCTTGGTCAGCACCCAATGGGAATATGGCAATGCAGTTGTATCTGCTTTAGAGAATAGGTCGAATATAACAGGCTCCACGACTGAGCTGCCATTGCTTCAACAGCATGGCAGAAGACAGGAGAAAAGAGTGATGGAAATAGAAGACCCCACTTTTAATCTCATCAAAGGGTTTCTTCAGTTTTTAACCATGCTAGCAGCGTGGCTCTAGGGATGACAATGTCTCTCCGTCTGTCAGTTGGTCCACCACTTTGGTCCAGACTGAAATATCTCAACAATTATTGGATGGACTGCCATGAAATATTGTACAGACATTCAAGGTCCCCAGAGGATAAATCCCTCTGATGTTGGTGATCCCTCACACTCTTCCTCTGGTGCCACCGTGAGGTGGATTTTAACGGTTAAGAGTAAAATATCTCAACAACTATTGCTCTGATTGCCACGCAATTTGCTACAGATATTGAACATTCATAGAGCAGTGCTTCCCAAAGTGTGTGCCGCGGCGCATTGCAGGTGGGCTGCAGCCAGGGCTGTAAAAAAATTATTCCATGTAGCAAATTCATCAAAATATATATACTTTGTTATTTTTTTTAAACTAGGCTCAAACACAGCCAGAAATCGAGTCACCCATAACTGGACCTATAACGGTATTAACTTATAAATAATTGATTTTGTGCATGTATGTATGCATAGGCCTACGTCCATGACAAGATGAGATGGGGGTTGGGCCTCGGAGGTTTCGCTGATATTGAGGTTAAGACGGCTCTGCCCTAGAGGATTAATTCTAATGACTTTGGTGACCCTTTGACTTTTTTTTCTAGCACCACCAGCAGGTCAAACTTTTCACTTATGCAGTTATATATACATCTAAATCCCCTGACTGCTGGTGCCACCATGATGTTGGCATTTAGGCTTTTCTTTTAAAAACTTCAGATCAGATGGGATGCTGTGGACTTTGGTAAACATTAATGGTCCCCTGACGACAAATTGCGATAACGTTGAATATCTTTCATCTAGCGCCATCATCAGGTCAAACTTTCGTTTAGTGCTTTGGTTCACGACTCATTGGTTGCGCTTTGAAAAGGTCAGCGGCAATCGAGATCAAAATTGAAATATTTAGATTGTAATCTGATTTAATTGCACTTGGTGAAATTAAATATCGATTTATTTCATTTCTTTGCACATAGTTTAAGCACTGTTCCCACAAACTATTGAAAAAACTATGTATATTATGAATAGAACATAATAAAATAGCAGAGGGTAAGTATGGCTGTATACAATGGAAAACAAGTCATGCACACAAGACACGAATAGGCATAATTCAATGTTTAAAAATGGGTTTGAAATTAGGGTTGGGTACAGAACTCGGCACTTTTAAAGGGAAGCGACCAAATCACGTCGGTACAACCGATTCACGTTAAATGAGTCAGTGCTAAATTACGGTACCTGAGAGAGCATCGTGGTGAGAGAGATGAACTGCAGCGCTGGCAGAGAGAGACCAAGTCAGTGAGAGAACGTCACCCCGACCCAAACCTGGACGCACGCAACGTTTGCCGCAAAATTTGTAATGCGAAATGCTAAGCCAGCCGGGGCAACATGTCTCGTCTCACATGTGCTTCCTCCGAGACACTCTGGTGTGTGTGAGTCACGCTATGCACTGGTGACAGACGGAAAGCTGTAGATCGTAGGGATGAGTTGGCAAGGGGCAAGGGGAGAGGGAGGTAGGAAGGAGTTTTATATTGTGTGGTTTGTAAAATGTTCTAAATAAATGTTAAAATGTAGAAGGTTGGACTTATTTTTTTTTACAACATTACATATTGTTTTATTACAGAGGGAGTAATGTACCGAAAAAAGGGTACCGTTGGGTACCAGTATCAAATTCCAGGTACCGGTTCAAATGTGAACGGGACCCAACCTTATTTGAAATACATATCTGTGTAAATCTATTTAGTCAGATATGAGCTGAACCTTCCCAGTCCAAGAGTAAAGAAAGAGCGTGTCAGCTTAGTTTACATACGAGTGCCATAATCCATAAAGTGTCATTTGTTGAAAAGCTATAGGCGGTGTTCACATAGAACAGTCATATTCACAGAAATGTTGTGGAGTTGTGGGCAAAACTGCAAACCTTTTGAAGCCGTCTGTACCCATTTCATCGATGCATGAAGTCTCACACAAAAAAAGTTTTACCTGAACTTAATTTTTCACTTTTTTTGAAAGAGTGGGCACAATTATTTTTGAACACTTGCACTCTGTCAATCCATGTCACCCATCAAGATGCAAATCTCATCGAGATAGACGGAGCGTTGTCAGTTCCTGACGTCTGATATGGTGATGCAAGTGCTGCCTTGGCGGCACATTAAACACTCCATAAAATTGAAGCGGGCAACAATAAGGTGTTAATGCCTGTCTAGATATTATCGGCCTTTTTGCATCTTTCTATCATTCCTCTGAGAGAGCGAGTCTCGCTGTTGATGTCTCACAGGCCCATTTTAGCAAGGTCTAAGACTAATGTAGCAGATTAAAATAGAATAAGGAAACATTTTTAAAGCTCACTTTGGTGGCTGATGACATAGAAGCGGTCCTCCACTATCATGGCTTTCAAAAACTTCCCAAAAGGCCACATTTTAGACTCTTACACATTTCTTCGATGATGTTTGAAGATGCACTAGTGTATTTTTCATTTCGAATTGAAGCATTTCACTCCTCCATCCCTGTCAATAAGAACAGCCAGATGTACTAAATCCCTTTTCTATAAATCTATCAACACTTGACGTACTTGCATTTGACACAAGCACACACCGACTCTCAATCACCAAACCTTTTCTAAAATTCTTCTAGCTTTTGTTTTTGAGGTCACAAAAATAAAAAACACACTGACTTCCACGTCTTAGATTGCTGATAAAATAGCTGAAGTTGCTTCCCAAAAAGCTTTTGAAAAACTGCAAAGTAATAGTTTGATACGATATAGGAAGTTGGGAAAAAGGGATACAAAGCAGTGACACAGCCTGTGGGCCACAGATTGAGAGCAAGCTCTGAAAAGGACAACCACAAAAGGAGGAATTATGGGTAATGGCCTGCAATGTCAGGCAGCCTTTCAGGGAAAGGATTTGAAATCCGGCCTGATTTCAACATCTTCATACAACATACATATTAAATCCATTCATAACGTGCATGGTAATAATCACACTTATTGAAAATTTGCATGTTTTAATAGAGACTGGACTTTTGACTTTTTATTCCGAGGTAAAATTCAGCTGAGGTTTAAAACGATTGCTCCCTGAACGAGCATCCAAGACTGAGATGTTTGATCGAATTTGTATTCTCTTCCTACACAGAGTGTTCAAGCAACATTCATCAACATTATCTTATTTTACCATTTGTTCGTAGGTAAGAACAGCATTTTTTTTGAACGCTCGAGACTACACTTTATTCAGCAAGCATAAATCATGTTGCACTCCGTAATGTTTTTGAAAGCTAATGAAAAAACAAGACATTTGGCTCCGTTTCTTTCGTTTCAAAAAGGCCATGTAAAGTGCAAAACAAGTGGGCAAGCCAAATTCCGCTTTGAGGCTTCATAGTTTGGATTGCATCTTGCAGTCATTTAACTTCCTCATAACTTCTTCAGCATTTTCGTAGTCTACTTGTTGTGTAATGGGATAAGTTCAACCCAGGGGGGCAACTGGAGTTCACTCTCGTCAATGCAACCTCTCCAAATGTGCACCATCTCTCATCCATTTCCAGTGCTTTGACCTTCTCCCATCGTCTCTTGGCTTCGAGACTCATACGTCAAATGGTAAATCAAACAATTTCTTTAACTATCATTTCATTTATTCGTGCAGTTTCCAGCTGATGCAGTATTAGCAGCGTGGGGATTATTATTTCATTTTTTAATGGTTTGTGCTTATCTGGAGCTCTGTTGCCACTGCTTAAGTTGTTTTCCGTATCCAAACTTTAGATGATATGATCACTATCTCTGATGAAGTCAGATGATTTCATTATTTATTGTTTACCTAGGAGGCATCCTGTTAATGGGACAGTGGTCTAGTTTTTGGCTCGTTTGTTTGTTTGTTGACGTCTACATGCTACCGATATCTGCTGCTATTATTTGGGCTTACCAGGGTAATTACTGAGGCTAATTGCAAAATGTTCGCAGCAGAATTTCAGATGAGGTGCAGAGTTTTGCTCATCTGCAGATTTTTCAAGGTTATTTTTTCACTTCTTTCCTTTCCGTTGTGTAATTGCAGACACCACTGTTCTGTCTGATATTGTGCTACTTTTCTCATCAGTAAAAATGTCCACAAAAAATGGAATCAAATAAAACATAAATAAATATAAATGTAAATAAAACAATACCTCCCATGTAGGCAGACTGCAACACTATCGACCTAATACGTTCTGAATTAACAAACACGTTGATAATGTGTTTACACTGCGGCGTACAGAGACATTGAATTGTAAGCACACTTTTATGATTCCAGTAGCCGCAGCGCTCACACACTAAATTTGATATATTGAAGTCATTATCTAATAAACATGTAGGCATCAGAGATGATACATATAAGCTTTACAAGTGGACACCAGGGAGCAAATAATCACTAACACAATAGCGGGAGCCTCCATAGTCTGTGCCTTCCAGCTCCAGTTTGTATGTGTGCGTATTTGAGGGTGGGTGGGTGGTGCTCCTGGCCACATTATGACCAGAACACCCACTGAATTTTTTTTTCCTTACCCTGGGCCACACTGTACATTTATTACTGATAGTAGATATCCTCAACGATTTGGTTTAAATATCACTTCTGTGTGCTCCATTCTAGTGTAGGAGTTGTAATAAATAGAATCTAATCTTTACATAATCAGTCGATATGACTTCATTTAATCTAAGTTGGCCTGCTGAGATAAGAGACCATACTGGATAAGAAGCTGTTGGTGTGGTAGATATTGCTGGCTGAGATGGAACAGTACGATTTCTCCTGAGGGAGGCATCAGAAACAGATGGTTTTCTGGGTGGAAAGGGTGGAAAGGGTCAGCCGAGCACTTTCTTGCTCATTTCTTGGCTCTGCCCTCGTGCAGATTCTCAGTTGGTGACCGGCGGCCACTTAGCCCTTCTTCTTCCTTGTGTACAACATGCTGTAGTTTGACCTTGCTGCAAGTGCAGGTTATGACACACGCTTTTGGGGCGCACAAGGACTTTCACAGAGGTGGAGGAGTCAAGACAGAGAGCGGAAAAGGAGTCCATCACATCGTCAGCTCAAGTATTTTAAGTTTCTTTCAGATCACTAAATTGCCAAGGGGGTTACCTCACATGTGTAATGTTGTATCATTTGCAAAGTTCACCAGACTTCATCTACAGTACAATCAATAGTGGTCCTGTGGTTCAGCAGAGCTGGCTGCTGCTTTATGTGGCATCTGAATAAGATGCCATAAAGATCACAGGAAATCAGTATTTCCATTTCCTCCAGCAGCGAAGAGGACCAGCAATTTGCCCTTTTCGAGCACATATTCCTCCACACCAAACACTTTAGTTTAGTCATATAATATCCTTGGGACAGCACAGAAAAATCAAGAGCAAGCTGGCACATTCACATGCTCATATTAAATTAGTAAAAAGCACATGGCACGGCGTTAAACACAGAAAGAAACGTTGAATAAACTGCAGCCAGTTTGACTCAATGGGATTTTGGTGCCAATGTCTGGATGTTTATCTTCTTCTTCATCATGAAAATATTTAGTCAGAAGACCATGATGAAGATGGTTGTGTCCATATTCATTTTACTTTTATCTTGACACTTCATTGGGACTGCTCACAATTAATTTTAATTTTCACTTCACTAAAATGTCACAGAACAACGGTCGAACACAAAAAGATATAAAACTTACTTTTGTGACCATTTATCTGTACAATACAATCTCGTCCTCGTACTTCGTACCGTGAACATTTGCACATTCCTCTGACAAGTTTGCACATTTCTGCACAATACTACCACCTTCTAAAAAACTGCACAGCTATTCCACGTTTAATTCAGATATAATGTAATAATTGTTTTCCCATTCATTTGTCGTACACTTACTGCATTTCCTTTTTTTATTTATGTTCCTTATTTACATTTCTGATTTAAAAATATTTTTTATAATATATTTTACAAGAATTATTTAATTTTCATTTTGAATTTCTCTCATTGTGTTTATGTATGCACCATCAAACACCAAAGCAAATTGTATGTGTAAACCTAATTGACAATAAACCGAATTCTGTCGCCGATTCCGATGTACAGCAGTGAATAATCATGTTTGAGAGGCAAATATTTGAGATTTTTCCTCAATAAATGACCTAAACAATCTTATATCAGAATGGTTTCAGCCCTACACAGTGCAGTGGACTGAAGCCTTAAAGATAGCCAAGGAGTGACATACAATAATATTCATCTGTTGGATTCAAAGCCACTATTTTGCAAGCAGATGGCACACACCCCAGCCTGCTGAAGCACTCAATCACCTCATTAGACAAGTACTTCCATCTAATGTGCTTATAATGGAACACATGGCTGACTTGTTGTAAGGATACGTTCTGCTGGATGTGATTGCTTTTACACCCAGTTTCCACTTGCAGCCGAATGTCAATGTTTAATTAAACATATCTAACTCTCGGATATAATTCAAATATAATTCAATTTAGTGGACCTACGTAAAGCAACAAAGTGTGTGTGCGCGCGTGTGTCCGCATCTGAGAGCGAGAGTGTGACAGTGAGGATTAAAAATATGGCTGGTAAGTGAATCATTTAATCCCTGGCTTAGAGACAGCTGGTTCTACGGAGAGTTGAGACAGAACCCCTGTCTGCTCACTGGAGAGATAGACAGAGAGAGAGAGAGAGAGAGAGACAGAGAGAGAGACAGAGAGAGAGAGAGAGAGAGAAAGAAAGAAAGAGAGAGACAGAGAGATAGAGATAGAGAGAGAGATTTTAAATTGGAACCTCTCACCTCTCCTAGATCTTTCGACACTAAGTGACCTAGACATTCCTGGTTAATGGAGGCTGCCATTTGTTCAATCCCGTTAAATATGGAGCAGTGAGAGAGGGAAGTACGGAGGCATTGATGGAGAGTTGGTAATAGAGGGAAAGGCAGCAGCGCGGGAGGTAACTGACAGAGAAGTCGATGTAATGCAACGCATGTAATGACGCAAGCTGTGCACATAGGGCAGGCTGACCTAGTGGTTACAGAGGTTTAAAGAGGCACAAAGCATTGCATGCATCTAGGGACATGGTCAGATATTATTCCTGTTTAGCATTTTACCAATTTAAACTAGTGGCATGTCACTGTACTATCAGTGCCATGGTAAATTTTAAATACACTGCACTTACACACACACCTATGGTGGCGGACCCCGCCATGAAAGGTGCAAGCCTACTCTCGGGAAGTAATTTGGGGCTCAGCATCTTGCTCAAGGACACTTCGACCTACCACCTGCTACCCAGCTGAGGGAGCTTCTAAGCAGCTTCTATTGATGTTATGGATGTCAATGCAAGGGGGAAGAACAACAAGAAGAGGGTGGCTGGTTTTACCCATCTTCATCTGGAGGTTGTCAATGCAGAACGTAAGCGCTCCATGTTGCTACAAAACTCTGAAAAACAAAAAATGCGCCAGAATCCAAAGGGGCAACAAAGTGAAAGGCAGGGTGCACATTGTGGCAGAGCTCTGAACATTACCAATCCAGCTCATGGTACACCATGTATTACATTGCCTGTGTTAACAAATGTGTACTGGAAACAACACTTTTATAAAGTGCCATATAGTCCTTCCCTCTGCAGGAGAGAGTCATTACCTGTTTCCATGAGGTAGTGGTTTAAGTTTTTTTTTTATTATTGTAAAACCTGAGGTCTGAACGTTTCCCTCTTTTACCATAAACATTTAATTGCACAATACAATTTTATTCCTAAAACAACATTTCCATGAATGCTGCGGTTTTCAAACAGGATGTTGCTGCATGCCCCTAATTAAACTCCTCGACATTATTACATCTGTGTTTGTTTTGAAGACAAAGTAGCAAACAGAACTTTTTTAGCAGTATATAAGTTCCTGAGAGGTTATTGAAAAGTAAAGAGTGCAGGTAACATAGTGAGAAGAATACATTTTTATAATACTTGTTAGCACGTTGTGTATTGCAACGTAAATAGAAGAAGTACCAAAGTAGAATTCATTGTTTTATGTGTCTGAGCTGCTTTGTGTGGGTTTTGGAATTGTGTTTGGTGGAGAACACATCACTAACACTTCCCATGTGTCAATCTTTCCACAGCTGTCAGAGTGCTGTGGACTTCTGAGGAACATTGGACAAAATGATCCACCAAATGGCATATTTTATGTGAGCTCCGGAGGGCATTCACACAGAGTGCATGCAGTAAAAATAAGTCAGCCTAGGTTTAAAGATAAACAAACTGATGGCTTTTGGAGCCAATTAGGACATGCCCCCGTAACTGGAGTTTATTTTAACAGGCAGAAGATTCAGTGGCTCCACTCGGGGAAAAAAAAGCCCCCAAACCTTCTTTGATGTTCCTCTCTCTGTGGGCGGTAATGTGGCATGGCACCCAGCCAAAGCCCACAAACACAAGGATTGAATAACGCCTGCCCAGTGCCCATGTGCCACAATAAAGAAGATATATGCAAAGTCAAACACATGCATACAAATACAAGTTGACACACATGTGCTTGATCACGTGACAGATCTGCTCATCTGTCACATAAGCAATCCTCCGCTAAGAATAATCTTAACTCTTAAGTGTTTGTCCGAGAGGTTGAATTTGCGAGTGGATTTCAGTATGCGCAAACGTTTTATGGGTGACAGTCAAAATAAATCCAGTGAATGAAGACGGGTTTGTTCATTTTTCTATTTAGTTTTATTTATAGGTTTATTGGCTCATATTGCATTCGTGTGACGTTATGAGAGATGGTATCTCAGTCGGCTCCCAAGTTCAAACAAGCTGCAGGAATATATACGAGTGTATTTATGGATCTCGTATGTAATTTATAGGCCTGAGGGTTTAGCTATGGGGCCAGAACATGACAACATACTCTTGAGAACTTGTGGCAACTGTTCTTAAACACAAAGACACACACTAGCCACACCATCCAGTTAAAATACAAACCAGGAAGTTATGTTTGGTTTATCGGCTGCCAAGACACGAAACAGTGGTTTACGCCGGTTCCACACCAGATGTGCAAGATAAAGTTTGTGCAAAAGTCGAGCGAGTAGTGATGAAAATGACTTAAAGCATTACCATTGTGCAAAACAACTGCCTCAGAATGCAAACCGTCTCAATATTAATGTTCTAACCTTGTGTCTTCATACACTTCCTTAAGTCCCAGCAGGAACAAAAAAGAAGAGTTGCGTAACTCCAGGTATTCAGGAGGTGCATAAAACAAACATCTCCATTTTTCTCTACAGTGAAAGTTGATGCAATAGCTTCATGACATAAGCAACATCTGCCTCCTGGCAATGCCAGCAAGCTATGTCATGGAGGTCAAAACACTTGGGATCAAAGTATAAATTTGTGCTTCTTCAATTAAATCTCCATTAAATTTTGTTAAACTTAGAAAGTCAATTTTCTGCAGTTAACTGCTCAGGAGAGAATAGCCTCACTCTCCATTAAAATAATTGACCTTGCTCTGCATAATGTCAGACTTTGGTGTGAAAGCAGGGTTCTCTTGAGGCAGGATTTTACAATTCTAGATTGTTAGGTGATGGCAGCAACAACTTGCTGATCTGTCCCAAAGCTTGCCTGGTAACGCTACACAGTATTAGTAATTCAGCAATCTACCTGGAATTTGAACTTGGGTGTATTTGCCCATAGAGTTTTAACTGGCAAAAGCTGAAGCCCATTTACATTTTTAGCCGCACGATCTTGAGTTATTTTTGCCTGAACTCTCTTTCAGGCCGCAGTCAGAGATACTGCCACTCTGAAGGCAGTGTTTTTGTATGCGTGCACGAAGGCAGCGTTTTTGTATGCGTGCATGCTGTCTGCCTATGTGATACCTCGTGCATGCTAGTGTGTCTGACAACATAACAAAAACACCTCCTTACCTGTCAAACAAACTTCTCATTCCTACAAGGCTTCAACGTTGAGTTGATTAATTTCACACAGCTATTGTGCAGCTTTCCATCCACCCAAAAAAAGGTAATCAAACAAGCACAACACGGAAGACTTAGACGCGTTTTACTTAGAACTCCCACAGCTCCCAGCTTTGAGCAGTTATTGAAGCTTTATCTGAAGAGTACCAGAAGAAAAGAAGAGGTAGGATGTTGGTGTGTGTCTATGTGTGTGTGTCTGTACTGTATGCTGCAGGAAGACACTAGCTGTCTGGATATGAGCTGCATCATTAGGAAGTGAAGCTGAGAGGAGCTGTACTGGACCTATAGCAAAGAAACAACAGCCACAGTGTGGATCAGCCGATTCCTCCACAGCCAGACTCTGAAAGCTGCAGTAGTGAGATCAGAACACAACAAAGTTAAACTTCAAGACTGAAGAATGGGAAGTTAAATTGGACAAAATGAGGTGCAGAGGGAGTTTGCTTGCTTTGCTATCTGACACGGTTGTAGCCTGAAAATGAGGTCAAAGTTCAAACTCCAGCAATACTTCTGGCCTGGGAATGAAATGTGGTGCTGTGGCATGACCACACCTCCAGACTGACACAGGAAAGCTTCTCCATGCGTTTATGCACGGACAAGTGTATGAACCAATGTATTTTGATGGCCTATCGGTTACTCTTCTATGTCTCCATTCCTGACGCATTTCTTTCTCCATGCTGGATGCCAGGCGGGGATAGTGGTGTGGGTGTGTTTTCAACTCACCTCCCGTGGATAAAGCTGTGATGCTATATGGTAATAAGATGCTTGAGTGGCACAGCACAGTCTAGCTGCATAGCTAAGTGTGGAACCGTGGAGCTCACGTTACACTCACAAATGATTATTTTTTTGATTTTCTTTTACGATGTACATAGCGGGTATATATACAGCACTAAAAATGTACAGCTGAAATAACACATGTACATGTAAGCATGTTCATACAGGACGGAAAAACTAAATTAACAGGATATGTTAATGTCCATGATACCCACTGAGGCTAAACTTCATGCAGCACATGTCCACCTTAAATCAAAGTTCTGGCATTGTTTTGCTAATTCAGAGTTGTCTTTTCACTCCACTTCTCATGTTTTAAAATGTATTTATGATGTTGAAAATCACAGACAGTAACCCAACCATTCTGCATAGCCCAATAGGAAAAAAACATAAGTAGAAATTAGAGCTGAGCAATGAGTAGTAATTGTTTCGCGACATGGACTAGTGCAATATCCGAATTGCAGAAGGCAAAAATATTTGTATAAAGCAAATGTGTCAACATACCATTCTGAATTAAGTATTGTGGTGCTGCAGAGATGTCCCGGCATACAAATCGTATTTTTCAATGAAAATGAGAATAAAGATGCAAAAATTAATTTAAAAAAAAATCCCAATTATACATATTTTTCCAAATCGTTCAGCCCTACTAGAAATCACACAAAAGAGTCACGCAAAATGATGAAACTATATTACCTAAAAAAGTCAGAACAAGCATCGTATCGACACTTTAACAATCGACCATCTCGTAGGCACATCCCTGCTGATTCTCGTCACAGAAAGCCAAAACACTCTGTTATAGCTTGGCAGCTTTTTACAATCAAAAAATATTAATTTAACCCAAGCAGAAAAGACCACACAAATGAAACCAACTAAACAACCAACCCGTCAATCAACACCCACAATACACTACATGCATAAGCAATCACATATATACGGTATGTATATAAAAAAAAAAAAACTAGCACAACAGAAAAGTTTCCCATCATCACCAGAGGCACACATTTCGTATCTAGCCAAATCTGCTTGAAAATTGCACAGAGGATTTCTTTTTTCTTTTCCAACATTTAGAAAGAGCCTGTGTTTATGAGACAAAGATGGGGAAAGCCAGATAAAGAAGAGAGAAAGCCCTACAGTCCTGGAATATAATGAAAATGTTTTTATCATGCTGACAAAATCTGATAAGGCCACTAGATAGGAGTGGGGAGAAACCTAGAAGTCTTAGAAGTATAACCGAGTTTGTGGAGCTACAGAGTTTTAGTTTACCTCAGCAGAACTTCAAACAAAGGAGCAGCTTTAAGCAAGCACAGTTGTAAAGAGTATCTCGTTGGTTCTGCGGTGATGAAAAAAATGCACCTTCAGTCTAATTTTACATGCATTAAGAATGTATTAAAGGTTGCAATGCATTCCAACAACCCCCACTTTGATATAGACACTAGCCTCCAGCATACACAGGAAAACAAGGCACATAATGTTGTCTCTGAAAGTATTGAAAGTCTATTGAGCAATTAGTTGGCAGAGAAACTTATTTTTAGTAGTTCATCATAAATAAAATTAAAAAAAACAACGTTTATAGGTTCCAGCCTCACCGATGAAAGCATTTGCAGCCTCGCTTTGTATCTATTTATATATATATATATATATATATATATAAACTGAATCTCTCGTTCAGACAAAACAAGCTCTTCTTTTTTTTTTTGGCCACATCACAGAATGAATTATTAATAGTTTTATTGGATGAAAAATATATTCTGATGGTGAAGAAAAAAAATCATTATAATGCAGCACATGTTGCCTTAAAATAACCATAGAAAATCATTAAAATCTCTGAGGATACAATGCTCCTACATATGCTTACATCTGTCGGTCTTATCACTTCTACTGCCTCGCTGCAGACACTCTGCTCCGCACTCTCTCTGAACATAGAGCTGCACAGGCCACGGTGTAGCTACAACCTCTGGGCCCCAAAATATTGAATGTGAACGTTAAGGTACCTGTGGATTACAGACAGATCAAAAATAAAATCAATACGTCGTCATAGCCTGTGTTACATGCTGACGTTTCTTTGTGAAAAGACAGTGAGTTCATGGGAAAAGACAGTGGATGAGAGCACGCTGTCTATTTCCGCATGTGCTATGTGAATCTCTAGGCGCCTTAAGATTTGATTAAAATCCACGGTGCTGCGATTAAAAGCACAGCAAAAGACAGCTCGTCCGGGTTGTGGTTAAGCTTGTATACATGGGGAAGTTAGCATATTCTTCAACGGAGCGAATATTCAGAAAGATAACACAAAAAATATGTGTGCTGCTTTGACACTTGCTCCAGGGCTCTCTGCTTGGCATCAACAAATGCTTCAACTCCAGGTGGTAATGTGTTATTGTGAATGTTGGTTGTATTGCTGAAATATTTGATATTTCCATGACCCAGGTTGCTCACTGTATGGCTCTTATCCAGCTCCTTTTCTTCCAGTCAATTTGTAAAATCCGAAATGTGTCCATTTGGATTGCCGGAAAATCCAAAAATGACGGCTCACACTCAGCCAGAAAGAAACGGCTGTAGACTCTGGAGCTGAATGTGAGTTTAGTCAAAACTAATCAGCATGGGAAACCAGAGCACGACGAGTCTCTGACTACGTTTGGTCCGACTATATAAACAACAAAAGAAATAACAATGAAGTGTTGATTCGTCTGGAGAGTTTACATAATAAGATGAATCATCTCATATTCATAATGCCGATGCACGTGTTTTTGTCTGTACGGATAAAAAGGTCTTTGGAATAGAACACTTATCAGTATCAGTTAATTAAACCATACAAGATCAATGGCTGTCCCTAATTAAAATGACATTCACTACATTATATCAGTTAAACGTGACTTCCTCATGGTGTACTAATAAAAGTGGACAGACTGAGGAGCGTGGTGGGCTGTTTGCCCGGCAGCCGATGTTTGGGCGTAGTTTTGAATTCAGATCAGGAGTTTTCTGCACCGACGCACCAATCAATCAAAAAATATAGTCACAAAGAACAATGTAGAATTTTTCCCACTCCTAGAAATATGCAACTGAGAGAGGCCAGTCCAAAAACTCGAGGACGGTCCACATTTTTCGGGGTAAACTGAAACACAGCTCAGCAGACGCCGTTCAAATTCTGCGAGCATATACAGCAGTCTGAGATTACTTCCAGTTTTGCCATTTTATTCCAGTGTAATAACAATTTTATTCCAGTGTAGTAACCATTTTATTCCAGTGTAATAACCATCTCATTCCAGTGTAGTAACCATCTTATTCCAGTGTATAATACACATTATATTCCAGTGTAATAACCATGTATTGATAATTGATCAAGGTCAAACAGGAATCTATTCTGTTTACACAATGTGTTTATGCTGGCTACCTGCTCCAAGTAACTTCTGTTCTTCAGGCATGATCCTGAACTTTGATATCATTTCTACTTCATTCGTGTAGAGTTTACAGTACAATCACTAAATAACTTGTTCTTTTACGGAGGATATGTAATTAGTCTAATTGTCACTTAGGGAGAGGCACACTGAGAAATAATTCTTTTTGTTTGCCTCCCATGGGCTGGAGAGAGAAAAAAAACACTGAAAATATCTAATTAGGCAATGAATAATTGCTGAGTTAATGGCCACCTCCAGATACAATCTTGGATGTAACAGTCACTCTCCAAATTAATGGGGCTGTATATTGTGCGGTGGGACAAAGTGTATCTGTTCTCTGTAGCAAAGTCTGATTTTTATGCCTTAATGCTTATTGCATCCAAGCTTTTATCATAATTCTAATAAACACATTACTCACAGACCTTACTCGCTGAATACCCAACGCCTCCCAGTTGTGTGATTCGTCTCCCTTTCTTCATTTCACTTAAATATATGAAAAAATGTGCCTTCATTTTAGGTGCATACACACATCAAGCTCTCACTCAGAAAGTGTTTTACTTTGGCATTTCCCCCCCCCCCCCTTTTTTTTTTTTTTTTAACAAACTGTCCTTCACTTTGATATGAAATAAACTAAAAACCAGCAGTGCCCATCACTCCTTTGCCAACGTCAGCAATGGAAATCAGTATGCATCTTGCTCTGGAGAACACACACACACATACTGTATTTGTTACAATTCTGACAGTTTCAAAAGGAAAACTTCAGAGGAGCTCTGTTCTTGCTTTGGGGGGTTTCCTTCAGTTCAGTTGGCGGGTCTCTGGATTATTGCAAGCAGCACAACTGCAGAAGCCACCGTAATTACAAGACCTGGTCAGTCCTTTGAATAGCTTCGCAAACCAAAACCTTGATCGGGTTTATGACTAGAAAGGGACGGCATGCCTCAGTTAAAAAAGGACTGCCACATGGAGTTGATTTGGGGTTTTCTACATGGGGAGCCTGAGAGAGAACTAACCCACAGTTACAGTAAGTCATGAAACCAGTGAGAGCCGACGGCAGAGAGAATAATATGCATCTGAGGAAAACAGTCATTCCTGCTCAACTGCTTACACCTTGGTCCATTACTTCTGGAAACTCACCTACTCTGACATTTGCTCGTGTCAAAACGTGTGCAAACAAAAGCAGATATATGCAGACACATTATTGTTGTCAGATTTATAAAGCCATGCATAAGCATGGTTCGGCTTCATAAAGCTATCCTGGCTCCAACATGGTGGAACGACCTCCCCATTGATGTCAGGTCGGCAGAAAGTCTGCACACGTTCCATCGCAGACTGAAAACCCACCTGTTTCGACTGCTCCTCGGCCAAAAAAATTAAAATAATAATAATTATTTGTATGTTGCACTTAAATCGGTTGGCTTATTTGTAGCTAAAGGCAGAATTGTTATTCTATTGTTTCTGTATGTTGCACTTATATTGGTTTGGCTTATTTAAATCTATCGTACTGCACTTATATGACTACACCTATTTGAAGATAATGTACTTGCAAGATTCTTGCTGTTCGGAGTTGTATCCTCATGATTGTTTGCACTTATCGTAAGTGGCTTTGGACAAAAGCATCAGCTAAATTAACTGTAATGTAATAATAAATCTAACTCCTCGTGAAAGTGGGCGTGTGTGCACAGGCCTGATTTTCACTCCCACAGTTCGCCACGGATGGATGTTTGCATATAAAATGCCTGTCCTCGATCAGCACCAGAGCAGCAATCCCTCCGTATGGCTGTGGCTGCCTGTAACCACCATAAAGGCCCTATTTTCATGGCAGCCATAGTCCTGACCTTAAAATGAGCTTCTCTCCTCCGCGTGGTATTTTGGTGAGCAGCGCGCACAGTGCACAGATGGGTGGTTCATTTGAATGAGGCATCACAAAGAGTTATTTCGGTAGAAATTGGGTCTCAGATGTTGCACTGAGATTAGACGGCTGTTTGTGGCGCCATCAGTCAATCTGGTGCCAATTGTCAACAAAAACACATACTTGCAGCAAATGAGCAGGAATAACTAAATAAAGCTTAAAAAGTAATTAAACTATTTTTTATTAAACAATCTTCAACAACAAATAAAAAAAACAAAAAGCACCAATGTTGTCGTTCATATGAGTGGTGCGTGCAGTACCGTTCCACAATCTTTTTCTTCAGTTCATTAAATCCCTGAAGCCATCTGAAGTCTGAATGACATATGTGGTAAATCTGCAACCTCTAATTGTGTCGCACTGCCATTATGCACGACCATTTACTTTGATTAAATCGCTTCCAGACGACACCAAGCTGCTACTAAATAACCACACACGTCTCTAACAACTCTGTATTCTGCCTGTTTATGCAGCAGATTAGATCAATTCTGAGCATCGATTTTTGCCCAAAAGTGTGTTTTCTTTTAAATTTTTTATTTATTTCTTTTTTTTATGAATTGAGCCTCAAACTGCTGATTGTGGCGCTTGCGTGATTGAAATAGGGCCCATAGTGTCATTAATCTTTAATCCATAACGCATGTGCCTGTAAACTCACTGGATCAAACTGTATCTCAGTCGACATCATCAATAATGGAAAGGAAAATTATTTTGTTTCTGGCGTTCTCCAATTAGAGTCCAAGCCTTCACAAAAAAAAAAGAATAAAAGGGTGGAAAACACACAGCGAACTGATGAAACAAAGGAAAACAGCAACTTTTGAAATACAAGTTCAGGTGTGGGACATGGCTTCTGTTGTTTACCGAGAGAAGATTACCTTTTGCCCCATAACTGCTGATGGTTCTTCAGGCCTCAAACTGCTGTACTTCAATTTAAAGTTCAGCAAAAAGTCTTCAAACAATCCTATTGTATTCTACTCATGGGTCAACAAGAGGATCGTGAATCAAGGTCTGAATTTATTCAATCTTTATCTGGAAATCGATGCGTTGTCATTGTCGGGAAAGTGTCACGCAGAAGTCTTGCAGCTGCCACGCGTCAAGTCTCAAACTGCCACGCTACAGTGGCAGCCAATGAGGTGTCAGGGCTCTTGGGAGCCTTGGTGAATTGTTTTTTTTTTGAGGAAATCATAAGCTCCTCGGTGATGCTGAAGTCTTCTCAGAAACATGTCTCTGGAGAACCTTCTCGCTAAACAAGGCTGAGGTGACAGTGAGGATGAGGAGCAGGTTGAAGGATCCCCTCTTCCTGAGAAGCCGAGAATGCGCTGCATACTACATGCTGAACATTCGCTCTCTGTCAATCTTAATGGAGAAATACACTCGTTCCTACGTTCAAGCGATTCCTCTCCCACATGGCATTGTTCCTGAAATAATCTCCTTGCCCCCAATTTCGGTCCCACGATGCTTTTCTACAGACAGAAGGTCACACAGCGTGATGGAAGTGGGACAGCGGTGCTAAAAGTATCCGAATGATGCAGGCAGAGTATGTAATAACCACTTTACATGGAAACCAGCATCCAGTGCGTTTCTGGTGCGGTTTAACATTCTCATTTAACATCACCCCACCTAGCTATGGCCAAGAATCAATCAATAACCATCTTATACTATCCGTAAAGCTTCTTTGTCTCTTGGTTATTTCAGGACAAAAATCCCTCCCTCGTACTTTCCCTTTACTGTCACTGCATTTTCTTTTTGAGTCTCCTCTATCCCTGGGCCTCTGGGTGTAATCAGAAGAACCATGATGTGCTGGTGGAAAAGAAAGCCTCCTACGTGAAGTGCAGGAGTAAAATGGAAGGAAATATTTTGAGAGAGTTGAGGGACTGGATAGAAATGATGGAGAAATGTACACAAATTTCAGGCTACACTGTGCTAATGAGGGTAGTGGTACTGTTGGCGGCCAGAGAAATGGGGCTAGGAAATGAAATTATTTCCTTATTATACCCTTCAGACCTAAAACTGAATTATTAAAAATGAACATTTTCCATCTTGCGTTCCACACTAAAAAGTCCTGAGCCATTGTCGGGTGGAGGATGGAGGATTAATGGTACTCGGAGGGTCGGGATTCAGCACAGCAGAGGGTGAGTGGATATTCTTCCATGAGCAGGTTTGAAGATAGGATTTTACTTTGGTGCTGAATGCTCTGAGTCATTGTCTTAAATACACCAATGACCTAATTACTGAACTTATTATGGGTATTAATATATTTGTTTTTCAAGTAACCTCGCATTTTTTTAACCATGCAAAATAAGCCAAAAGGGATCGTAAATAGCGTCAGAATTTAATCACAAAAGCTATTACAAATTGAGCAATTTTGGGTTGGAATGAAAAAGGATCCCGCCGGGACTCACCAATATCAACACAACAGTTTTGTTCCACAATACCTGAGTTCTCCTTTTTTAAACCCCATCTTCCTGAAAACAATGTGTTTTTTTTATTTTAATTTTTTTAAAAACTCATTATTCTGATATCTAGTAGGGAGGAGTGGTGGGGAGGTGGGAGCAGAAGGTGGTGGTGGTGGAGGGGCTCTCGAGGAATTGATGCCAGATGGTGTTCTCATTGAAGAAATTAAACAACAAAATGAGAGTTAGAAATTGACTGGCAGGGTGCGGTTGCCCTTCAAGGCACGCACGCACGCACACACGCACACACACACACATGGCTCATTGGTCGTGCTTCTTCAATGTAGAAAATTCCACAATCATTTAAGTCATTTATCAGCTGCTAATCTGTTTAGCTCACTCTCACTTGTCAAACGGGAAGCCCTGAATGTTCAGGTGAACAGTTCCTCTGGGAAGCTTGGCGGTTAGATTTCAGTGAAGAAGATATTCCTCACGAGGAACATAATGCGATGAGCAGAAAACACAGAGCATTACTTTTTTAGTTGTTATGACTCAGTTCCCTCAAGTGCTAAAATTGCAAATAGTCTCCATGTAGCGATACATCAACGTGGATAGCAGCAATGCTATCAAATATAATACCTCTGATTCGTGCTTGAGTGTGCAGTTTAGTTACTTAAGGACTCAGTGTGTGGCTGCTACGAAAGGTACCTGTTAAAACAGGTACATGTACATCTGGTAGAATGTTGATTAATGTACATTGTCAGGATTGTTTTGTGGTTAGACGGTTGTTTTCGGTGTCTTGAGTGAATAGCAGTTATGATCAGACACACACATGCACATTGCCATTGCAATCATCTGATCACATCTTCCAGCGCAGAATGATGATCTCCGTGTGTCCTTTGGCTGCCTGCTTCATCCCAGTGACAAGAAATCCATCATTGGCCAAGTAATCATCATCGGAGCCGTCTACTCTGATGCCTCCTCTCTGTCTTTCATGATGAACTAGGGAGCTGTAGTCAGATTAAAATGTCTGGATAAATTGTTTTATCGGTGATCGAACATATAATCTTGGTTTTCACAACGAATAAAGCAGGAAAACTATTTATCTCTCACATACAGTAATTGAGAGCAGTGTATGCCTAAATCACATTAACCCCCCCCAGATCAGGTGTATCCTCTTTCAAAACCTTACACATGCTTTTCCTTCTCACAGGGCCGTTCGGCGTATGGTGGGATCACCTATTTCAGTGTGGAAGTTACGACTATGAACCTTTACTCTCTACTGTCCTCTGATCTCCAGACTGAGGGAGTCACGTGAGGCCAGCAGGAGCTCACCCTTCCCCCTGGAGCTTCTATAAAGACATCCTCATGAGGACAGAAGAAAGAGTCTGTATTCCAGCTGATTCTTTGGCACCCAAAAAAAAAAAAAATGGAAATATGAAGACTTGTCCAAGGTCTGCAGACACAGTACAAAAGGTCTTTCCACCTGGTTACTATTAAGAAGTGGTCAAGCTGGGTTGAAAAGATAAACTTAAAATGGCACTTTCATGTCTTTGTGGTTTCCAGGCACAGGAAGTTCTTACATTTTTACCTTTTAGGGTGGACCTTAAGAGTACAGCAAGTAACTTCTCAGATGCTTCCATTTTTTTTCAAAGTGTCGTGGACACAGTGAGAAAAATTGCTGCGGTGCTGGGGAAAGCATGTCTTCTTCTACCTCGAGAAATGATCATCCCTGTCACAAAAGCTCCTCTTCCTCTACAAGAAAGGAAACTAGAAAGACATCATCGCCACCATGCAAGGCCTACAGGGTGTGAGTGCTTGATACAGAAATAGAGGTTTTGTTGTGGGTATCACTTTTAAACAATGGAGTCTTCAAACTCCAAATCTTCCTTTGAAACAAGATGCACTCAAAAATACAATATACTTCTAAGCAATGGGCAAAAAGAATATCAAACCTCCAAGTACAAAGTCTAAGAAAGAAAGTTGACATTTTCAGGTCTGTATCCATCACTGGCAGTGTTTCTTTGCATTTACTGGCACATTAAGCGGGACAGGACATCCCAGACATCACAACAAGAGTAATGGCAGCACAGAGGCTGCAGTGCCACTTTGGACTGAGTGTATCATGCAGCTCTATCTAGAAATGTAGTCAAGCCTCCAGTGTTATTTTCTCCGAAATGGCTAATGGAGGAAAAAAAATCGCTGGCGTTACATCTGGTGATCCCGCAGAGTTTGTTCAACCAATTTTCCAGAAAAGAAGTTTTTGCAAGTTTTACAGTAAAAACCTGTTTTTTTTACCCACAATGATGTGTCAACTAAAGTGCATCCATGTACTCGTCTGTGTACTTTTCTATGGTATTCTTTAGACAAAGCCACAATTAAAGAAGGAAGATATCAGTTTAATAATAATCTTTGGCTGATCAGGACATTGATTAACTGTTAACACAGGTCCGACTGACTACAGACATTTTTTTTACTTTAATTTTAAGTGAAGTATTGGAAGACATGCGAAGGTATGTGTGTGACTAAGAGAAAGAAAGAAAATAATAAAGTAACCTGACAGATACACAAAAGAAAATAAGCGGCAACGTCAATTCCCAAATAGTCAGATAAAGCTGAATAATTATTTATGGCTAATGCTCAAAGTGAGCGGCGTAGAACGATGTTGCAACTGGAAAACAAAACAAGACAAGAAGTCTAAGTCCAAATATCTGTTTCAAGGCCTTGGTTGTTAGTGGCAGAAGGAAGAAGTACCCACAGGTTTTGATGAAAATCCTGCGTGTTGTGGCCAAACTGACCTTTTAGGAAAGCAGACAAAATTGATTCAGAGCGAAGGTGCAACAGACCATGTCCTGATGTCAGGGTTGTTGGCATCCGCCTCTGCAATGAGTGAGGGTATTTCACACCGATAGAATAAATGTGAATAACGTAAACTTACTGGGTGTATTGCGTGTGCAGTTTTCTCTTGAGAATCATTTCTTAGACTGTGTAACTTCTGTACACATTTATGTAGCCTACATAGGATTTAATTATATTGAAATGAGCTTTGCCTCACCCACACACAGTGTAAACTCTCTTAAGATGATGATACCCGCACAGTCTCGCAACTCAGGTAGTAAGCCAAGAAAAGGAAAAAAAAGGTAAGCCACCTCAAAGTGGACTTGAAGCAAAACATAAGTAAAGAAATAGAAACTGATCTATTTTAGTGGCCTTTTAGTTAAGAAATACTTAATCCCCAAGCGTGGGTTTCGGAGAGAGGAGTTTGAAAGAAAGCGAGACAGAAGTTGGAATGAGGAGCAAAGAAAAACTAATGTTGCTTTTAGGAGTGAAAGCGAAGGAATAAAAGTGCCACTTCAATGGGGATGAAATTGTGATAAATAATCAGCTTTTAGCCAAGAACTAACCCTTTTTCAAAAGAACATTTTGTAAAATCTCATATTTTACATAGTGCATCTGTATAAAAAGGGCAAGAATGCAAATGCACATACAGTAAAAGCTTACACACATCAGTCCGCTGCGAGGTGCCTTCCTCCCTTAAACTCAGTCTGGACTGTATGCTGCACATGCTGTGGGACTGTGATGATGATGATGATGATTATGATGATGAACAACCATTCACCACTTTACAGTCTATGTGCAAAACACATATGAAAATAGAAGGCAACATATAAAATTCACTGTTTATTAAATATTTGGGCTGATCTGTTATAAGCGAATAGCTTCTTGATCCATGGTGCTGCCTGTTTCAAATCTACTGCTCCACCAGAATACAGTATTTATTTTAAATCCTCTATTTTAAAAACACAGCAAATGCCTGAATATAGATCTGAGAAAATGCACTGAGGAAATAACCTATTACGTCTCATGGGTTAAAAGTAGGTCCAGTTTGTTTTATTAGCACAGGATATGTAAATCAACTGTGAAATAGGTCGATGTAACGCCAAGGCTAATCCCGTCACGTGCATTTATTTATTTATTTATTACAGGCAATTCAGCGATCGCATTGATTTGTTTTTGAATTGTTGGGGGGGGGGGGTTCTGATTCCTGATCAGGTAAAGAAAGTTCCTATAGCTTGCACATTTACATTTTTCATCGCGTGTGCCGCCACTCTGCCTCGTGCACTGGACTGCAGAGCGGTGTTAAAATTCAGAGCAAGTATTCTGGGAAGACAGCGTTTACTCTTAGCTGGACGTTCAAGAGTAGCCCAAGTAGGAAAGAGGAGAGAAAACCCTGCCACCCCACGTCCCCGCACTATGGTGGGGTATGATAGGGGAAAAAAACACAGCTCGAATTTCACTCACTGGTGCGAGCAGGTAGATAAACTTCCGACCCTCCGCCGCCTCTTCGTAAGTAGGTAGAAAAGATTACCAAATAAAGTATAAAACTTACCACCCCGGTGTCCAGCTGCTCGGTAGTGTGAGACGGAGCCGCTCCAGTCAGAGGTAAAAACCACAATATCGGCACCAACAGCAGCATCTCCGGTGAAATATTCCTCATCCACTTGTGAAGAACCAGAGGCATCATGATGCCCTATGACAGGCTGATCCTGCAGGGCTCAGACACCGACCCCGACAGCCGCATCCACGGGGTAAATCACACGCCGACACTCCGGTAAAAATGTGCCCGATTAAAGTCTACCTCACTGTTGAGCGCAAACACATGAAACACATTAAAACCGGTGCCGGTAAAAAAAAAAAAACACTGCAAAACTTGCACTCGTAACTAACACTTAAGTGGTCACAATGAGAGATAAACTGCGTATTGCTTATCTCAAAGTCCACCAGAGGTAATATCCCTGGAGCAAGCAGCGCGAGCTCCCCTCCTCGTCGTAGCGTCTCGAGCGCTGGAACATGAAAGCAGCTGCGTGCGGTTGTGTCGCGAGCTGTAGAGCTCAACCGCCAAAGTCAGCCACAATAACCTATTACACTTCCGGACGAAATTCACAAAATAAAATCCTCGCTGCTGGATTTCAGAAAAGATTAGTAGCCTAATAAATGATATGAGCATAGTTTCACTACAACCTTTAAGGGCTTAATTGGGTACCTAAATCAAAAAGTATCTCTGATCAATCTTCCAATCATGATTGTTTTGGGTTGCTAGATAATACACCTTTTGACCCTGGTGAAAGATATTAAAGTTAAGTTATGCGGAAGTTATTAATGGATAATAATGAATTGCAGTTTTCATAGCTGTTGAATTTGTGTTGGCTAAATCCGATTTACATCTAACATTTGCTGATTGCAATAAGAATAGCCTACGAGTATTTGCTGCTTTTCACAGTTTCATATTACTGTAAATGAAATAGTCAATAATCAATACAAACAGTTATCAACACAATATCAATCTGGGGCTGTAATAACTTCTGATAGGCATGACTTTTAACATGTTATTGACTAAATTATTAAATTAATTAGATAGGGAAATTCATTGGATGATTTAAAATGTTTATAAAGTATATCAAATTAACAAAAGATAGATTAATGAACTAATAAAATAATCAATGAATTTACACAGGAATTTTACACAGGGTTTGGGTAGACTGCTGTTTTAGATATGGCCAACATGCACATACATTTATACAGACTGTATTTTCTTGATCGTGCCAACAAACATAATGATGCAAAAAGTATATTGTAAAAAGACCATGGAAAAGTCTTTTGTTTATTCATTCGTTTGCTTCTTGCAGTCTTTTCCTCTATACTGTAAAATAACCGCATTTCCATTTCAGATCCATCTGAAAGTTTTAGCTTGTGCTTTTATTTTGAAGTTCGATCTTGAAACTTCCAGTAGGCTACTTTTACTAAGTTTTTCTGACTTTATGTAAACAGCTGTGAGAGAATTTGAATTTGTCTTGAGGTGCCTTTCATTAAATCTGTTTGGCCTTTACTGATTCATCCAACAGATAAAACTATTTATGCCCGAAGAAAGATAATTAAAGGTTTGTCATGTTGTTACAGTAGTAATGTTATGCAATATGTTGATGGGAAATAGATACATCAAAATACATCAGTGATTAATTACTGCTGCTACTGTTGACTAATAATATTGATTACCATTATAATAACAACAATTTTTATTCCCTCCAGAGACAAACAGTTTTGCTAAGTAGCAGCGTTTTGCTCCCGGGATATTACTCACTGATAAGGATGATTGCCATGCCCAAGGTTAAATACACATCATAAAATCAATCTGCATTTAAAATAAATGAAGTCAAACGAAGCCTGCTGTCAATTAAAAGTCTACATTTGGGAGTACTTGAACAACAAACAATTACGTTTTACTTTGAAACTTAGAACATCATGGTAGCTTTATGACAAGCAAGATCCTTCAATGGGGAAACCAAGTTCAAGACCCCAATATGGCAATTATCACCTTCATGAAATGTCCTCAAGCCAAACTCTAAAATCCTTATTAAATCAAGCAGTGCTGACCTGTAGACGGCCCTGCACCGCTGCACACAGACCTCCCTGCACGTAAAAAAAAGAAAACATTTTACGGAAGGAATCTTAAACAGTAACACATTATTGTTAGCACTGTTGAGAATCACTGTTAACTGTCTCCGCAACATCAAGGTGATTTACCCATTTAAATCTTGAATCATAATGCAGATGCACGCGCAGGCCTCGACGCCCACCCACATGCAGCGAGGCACCCACATGCATGCATCTTAACTATTCTGTGTCTACTTTGACTGACAGTCTCCTTAACCTTAGTGCACTGTCACTAATGATTCACAGCTCTCCTTTATTGTACTGCCTCATGACTCGACTGCAAATAAATGCTTAGTGCTGGAGCTATTGAATTTCAGTTTCAAATAGTTTTTCTATGGAATATTTCATGATCATATGCTTATTTTCCACCGTCTAGACAACTGGCGCTACATGATGTGACTGTTTCGTGCCATTAAAGTCCAGGAGCCCCAGAATGTGCTGGGAAACATTAAGGAATTAAATGACACCAAATGAAATCCATATATCAGTCGAAGCTCTCTTCTTCAAGTGAAGAAAGTGCACGTCTCTGAAATGCAAAGATTTTCTAAACCTCTTTACACTTCTGTATTCACCATATCTTCAAAAGCATAACAGAAAAACACAAAATGTGATGAACTGCAGAGATAACCTGCGTGAAAACATAACAATGAGGAAACACAGGTACTGCATGATCCGTCAGCCATGCCTGGGCTTCCTCTGAGGGTAGATTAATGCATTTATTTTTATATTTTATGTTAATAATTATTAACAGGAACATTTTATGATCAATCAACTGAACAGTCAGTCAATGAACAAAAGGCCATACACGCACACTTCTTTGGTTGGTTTCATTTCTTATTCAGATCCATTACAGCTGCCGTTCATCACTGGTCCAGAGAAAAAAAGACATGAAAAATATGTTTTCTGCTCAGCAGTATTAAGTTCTGCTGCCTTAGTGCTTAAGGCTGAAAACTGCTCAGGTTTACTGCCTCCAGTCACTTGTCGTATAGCCACATTATGATAATTGTAGCATCTGAATATTGCGTCTCACATCGTGTCTGCTGGCAAAAAGAAGCTTCAGCTGTGCACCTTTTACCTGAATATTACCAAGAATATCATTTAAAAACATATAGCTCATTTTATTTGGTAAAATCATATAGGAAAAAGCCTCATTGCCCAGTGTGAACTTGGACTGAATTCAGTTTGTTGGCTGCCATTGTAACGTACACGTTTTTAATATTTATTGTTGCATTCTGAGCCAAGTTGGCGAGTCTTGCGTTGGTGAGGTTAAAAACCTCAGGATAAATAAATATCTTTCTATACCATCGAATCATGTCATGTAGTATCATGATGTCAATGTTTTTGTGGGGTTTAGTTGGATGTTGTTAGTTAGTTGATTATGGAGACATTGTTTACAATTGTTAATAACATAATTCATACTTAATGTATTTTGTATTCACACTGTCGGCTCTACTTAATGGGCTTTCCCATTAGTCAAGTTAACATTGTGGTGTTTAAAACCAACATGGCCTTCATTAATCTTTTTGTCTTATCTACTTTGTGTGTGTGTGTGTGTGTGTGTGTGTGTGTGTGTGTGTGTGTGTAGGTGTGTTCCACTTTTAGTTGCGATGTAGTCTTGAATTTAATTGTTTTTGTCATACATGCTGCGTAATCTTAGCAAACTTTTGGCATCATCAAAGTTGAAATGAATTTACAATTAAAATATGCTGTGTGCAAAGCTTGTTTCTTTCCATTAACTTTCCATTATGTTGGTCATACTATTAATTTATAATAATTGCTATTAATATGACTGTGGTGAAAAAAAAGAAATAACTCATACAACAAAGGAGCAACAGCAGATTCAGCAAACAAACAGTACAAATGAAAATAGATCAGGTCAAAGGCATGTTTACTGTATGAAGTAAGGTCATGCAGTACCGTGACCATCCAGTGTGAGAAGTGAAGGCAGCTACAAGGATTTCAAGCAGCAACAGTTTCCCTTCCTTGCACACAACCAAGCTGGGTGTGTACCAGGATTTGTTCTTTGGGTCTCTGTGGAGGTGGATGAGAACTTCACCACCTGTGCACCCAAGGGAAAGTATTTAATGTGGATTTAAAAGTAAAAAGTGGTTTGGATTTAAGATTTCGCTTAGGATATGACGGTATAGACGGTTCCAAAGATTAGAGGCTTTAACTGTAAATACGCTACATCCTTTTGAGAAACATTATTGGCAGGACCTACATGTTGGGAGGATAATAAATGTAGCACTTTGATAGCTGTTAATAGGAGCAAGACGACTGATAAGGTTATAGTCGATTTTCAGTTTACCAAAAGCACAGCCAAGGGATGTTTAAAGGGATCAACATGACTAAAAAACATCTTTGACAATGTACTAGACAGTCTTAAAGCTGAGACAACGTTCAGGAGTCCTGTCCTATGTCCACCTAAGAAACAGTAAGTGAACAAAGTGTATATTACTGGTAATACAGCACAATACAATATAGTGCAAGAGTTCCTTGAGTATGTTAATATTATATATGTGAAATATTACCCTTCAAGCCATGTCATTCCCCAAGTTTGACGCTCCACAATCAACTAGAAGCTTGACTTTATCTCCTGGCATAAGAGACCATGCCCGTCACATAAAAGTGCCACGAGGTTCAAAGCTAATCAAAAACAATCGTTTTGTTTGTTTGTTTATTTATGCGGATGGGAGACAGGATTTATTAAAAGGCTTCTCCCACACTGCTCCTCAGAGGCCATGTCAACTATTTTTCAACTCATTTAAAAAAGAAAAAAAACGTATTTTTGTCACATTTGTAAGCACATCCTCCTCGCTCTATTCACAATCACAGGACAGCGGGGAAAAGAATCTTATATGGAAAGAGTCTTCTCGAGTTGTTTAAAATGCAGTTTTCCCCTGTCCTCTACAGAAGGAGGACAGGGCATCAGAAAAAAATAAATCATCCATCTATTCATCCCAGCATGCATTGGGCAGAATTCAGAGAAACACCCAGGAGAGGTCATTTTTCTATCCTGGGTCGAGAGAAATTCAGTTTTGATAAATGCAAATCCAGCATCCGTCACCCTGAGGAAGTTCGAATGTGAAAAACTTTACTTTGTCTTCCATTCTGCAAATGTTTTTCTAGAACAGTTGGATTTGAATGTTATCTTCAGTTCAATGAATATTTTACGGAGTGAAATACCAGACGGTAAATCAGAATCTATTAACAAACGTCTATTGTTGCATGTGCTAAAAAGAACCTGCTGTATTTGTGTGACTTACAGTAGTCAGTACTTGTTTTTGCAGTAAAAAAAACAACTGCTCTATTCAGACAGAAAAGCCAGAATTACGCAGGGCCAGAGAAGTGCCACTTCAGTATGTGGCACTCTGCACTCCTCTTAACATAAGGGCCTCATTTTAAAAGCCACTCCAGAGCTGCGTTCCGCCATGACATTGATTTATGTGTTAGTGAAGTGATGAGAGTGTGTGTTTACAGTATGCGTGTGTTGGTACAATAAAATTGTTGTTAGCTGCTGTACAAAAAAATTACCATAATAATAATAATAAAGTATCCTCCTCATTCTTAACGCCGTCATAAAACAGTTTTTGTATTTATCTCTCTATCTATTTCCTTGTCCTCTGCAAATAACAGGGTATCCATCTAAGTCCTACAAGAGGGTCATTTTTAAACTCTCCCCTTGTGGGATCAATAAAGTTTATATTTTATCAGGGGCAAACCTGTCAGGTATTCTCAGTCTTTCATTAATAACTGCTCCTGTTCCAAACATAAAGGACAGAACAAATTGAAACAAGAATCAATGTATGAAGCATTGTCAGGTGAAATCAAGCGGCAAAAAAAGTGCCAAAAACAGCGAGTCAATCCCCATTGATCCCCATGTTAAAATGCCCAACTTTGCAGCGGAAATAGACTTGTTTGGTCTCTATAGCACGCAGGCCCACCTTTAGGCTCCACAACGATCCACCTCTTTGCCCATTTTTTGATTAATTAGGCGGAGTCGGCCCTGCCAAGCAGAGCCACCCACGTTGAGTTTCACTTCTACTCTAAACTTATCAGCGATGTCATGGAGACTATGTTCATATTCTGTACAGTCGATGGGTTAATACAGATTTTAGTTTCGTTATTCTTGAAAATCCTTTTTTTTTTTTCTTTTTACAGAGAGTTAGATGAGAAGATCAATACCACTCTCACCCTTAAACACAAAGCCAGGACACGGTTAGCGTAGCTTAGCGTAAAGACTGGAAGCAGGTCGAAACAGCGAGCGCTGCACAAGTTCATTAATTAACTAATTATTTATTGTTTGTTTAACACAATGAAAAATCAAAGTTCTGGTAACAACAAGACTTTCTAGGGTATTGTCCAGGCAGCCAGTAGAGAATCCAGGAAGTCACTGCATACAGGCAAGAAATAGTCCCGAACATGACCCCACGTAAAACTACAACTTGTAGTTTTTACACTTCCGTTTGTGTACAGGTTAAACAAATGAATGTATTCCTTTGTGAGATTCAGAGGTGCTGGTAGGTAGATTGTGTGATCATTGGACAGAACCAGGCTAGCTGTTTCCAGCTGCTTTATGCTAAGCTAAGCTAGCCATCTCCTGGCTCAAGCTTCATATTTAACATAAATGTAAAAGAGCGCTATCTTTTCATCCAGCTCTTGGCGAGAAAGCATATGGCATATTTCCTAAATTGTCACACTACTCCAACCTCTATAAAAACGAGGCTACAGACACACAAACTACACAGCAAAGTAGAACTTCAAGACACGTCAGATTACAAAAGAAGTAAGACACGTAATAATTTAACGAGCGAACATTAGCAAGGAGGGAATATTTGAGGTCTGTCTCTAAGAAAATCACCACTTGAATCCACATAACACGTTTCCCTCCTTGTCCTCTGAAGACGGCGTCTGTTACTGTCAGTGTTACATCCGTCGCAGCAGCGAAAAGAGCCCCACACCTGCTCCCACTTTGTTTCAGTGACTTCTCTAATAGAAAACGTGCTCTGTGTTAAGAACCTGTGCGTCTCATCTGTAGGACCTCAGCGTGAGCCATCAGTGCGGGCCATCAATGATTTAGATCAACAGCACTCGCCTCGCTCCTTAACAGGATCCGCAGGTGTGCTGGCACTATCATTCATCACTGAAACATTATCAATTTTGCTCCACTTTCCCACAGTGGCACTACATGCACTATCTCTCTGCTCCTTTAACAGTGAGTAACAACTTTTTTTAATCATTATACACACTGCCTGGTAAACCATTGTGCTGAGAGAAGTGTAATTAATGAGCTGTAATTAAAAGGATTTTTTTTTTTTTTTTTTTAAATCTTTTGATAATAGCCTAAGCCTTTTAGTTAGATTCTTGTCAGACTCCACAGAATACCGGGCAGGAATGGACAATTTGGTTCTATTCTGCTTCTATGTAGAGTCGGGAAACATTAGGAGAGAAAGGGCAAAAACACGTCTAACGAAAGAGGCACTTGAACTGGACAAGTTCAAGGTTACACACTAAGCATCTTACATTGCTCAGACACCCGAAAGATGTGTTCAGACAGAAAGTGAAGTGAATTTTCATCTTGCATTGTTCGCACAAATTTCAGTGCTTTGTTTTTATTCGCCCACACAGCCAATGTACGTCCGTTAGCTGTCTGCTAGTTAACAATGGACTGCGTCTGTAGGGGTGTGTTTGTGTTCAAATCAGCCTGTGACTTTGTTTTTTATTTATTATTTATAAATCCCCGAGATATGCACATAACACTTTCAACTTGCACAGACACGTTTTAAAAATATAATACACATATATATAATATATGTATATATAATATAATATCAGTGTTATCTACACTCACGCTCACAGCACAGTAGATTGAGACTTGCTACAAAAGCAGTGGGAAAAAAATTAAACAATAATGCAGTTAAAACACCGTTTGTTGTGAACTCCAACTGCAATATAACCCTGAAAGAAGAAGTACAGAATGCGATGAGGAAGAGGAATAATTGTCCAATACATACTTGCCTAACGCCAAATGCCGTTGAGTTTTCACTTTTGCTGTTGTATTTTCTTTTTTGCTGTTGTGTTTTGCACTTGGGGGCCACCGTAGCCAAGCCTTAAGAGGCCTGTAAAAGGGTGGTCATGAAACTAATGGCACAGTGTGCGCCCGCATTATTTTACTTTCATGACATGCATATTGATCACAGAATGCATTTCCATTTTTTGTTAGTAGCAATAGTATGATTACATGCTTGATTAAATCTGTGGCTACAGCCCAGTTGCAGCACGGTGTAATGAAATCTGACATCCTGGCTGAGAGAGGGCTGCTGCGTGCACACTCTGCCGCCGCTGTAAAAAAAGATGAATGTCCGAAGTTTCACAGCTACCATGTCTGCTTTCCCTTGAGTCTAAATGAATGGCAGCATGGATGCGATACGGTACTTAAATGAGCGGGGTCAAGAGGTTGTATAGATCTACAAGCTGTAGATGTGCATCTCTCATCTTCCCTTGCTAATCAGAGTCTTTTGTAGTTCCGATGGGTACTTGTGCCCAGAGGGTCCGTGATTGCGATTTGAGCTCCCACACAAATAAATTGCATACTGTAATTCCTTTCTAGTCGTAGCCACAAACACATCATGTTCGGACTGATTGCCCCTTCATTTACCATCACAGAAACTTACAATGAACTGTAACTTTCTATGGACTTTTAAAAACGAAGTTGTTCTCTTTATGTAGTTTACAAACTGGGACATATCGCAGATATGAGCGAGGGTGGTCTTACTTGCTATAAAGTGCTTTAAATCACTTGCTGCTTCTTCTTCTTTCCCTTTTCCCAATTATCCCAACTTTAGTACTCCTCATTCTTTGCAGCTTATTTTGACCTCCCTCTTTCCCCGAAATACTTATCATTAGTATCACTTCCAAATTTACAGTCTGGGTGGTCTATTCGGCTTCCATACTTCAATGTTAATAAGTGTCAGCACAGGGAAGGCTGCTTAGCATTGCTTGCTTTCCCTCACTTCGACGGTGCTGGGACTCTGACAGATAACAAACAGCTGCACCATAGGGGATGCGGCAAAGCAATGCATCATGGAAGCAACGGTCTAGTCACCATGCCCTCCTTCTTCTCCTCTATATTCCCCTTTCATCTGCTCTTCACACATCCCGCTATTCCATCGGCCATGTCATTCTCATAATTTGTATTTGTCAGTGTACGCCGCTTGCCTTTGAAGGCCTGCTGTGTCTCGCCTGCAAGACAATAAAAAACATTGGCAACTAGTGTTTAGCAAGTAGAGCAGTTCAAAGAAAAGATCAATCCTACCGCATTTGCATACTCTCTGTATGTGAGGCGGTACCTAAGTGCTACAAGGTTACACTCTATTCAACAACCAAAGGATTGCTGCTGCCGTGAAAAGTAAAAGCGCTTTGATTATCAAGAATAATTGTTATGGATTTCTTTAGGTGACATTGGTACAAGAGTTACTTCTTAAAATAATCTTTAAGGTACAGTAAAAAATAAATAGAAAGAAAAACAAAGCCATTATCATTATTATCAGCACAAAACTAAATACATGGTCCCCTCACCTAAAAGGCTTGCTTAAAATTAAACATGGTAGCTTGGTACATGGCTATCTACAAAGTGCTTTCTCTCTTTCTATGGAACAGACAGAACTAGGCCATGGAAACACCCCAAGGAGTCCAATTAAAGGCTCTAATATTAGCAAGTAACAATAAAAACGGTGGGGTTAATAGCTCTTTAGTTATCCAGCTTAATTACCAGCCTGCAGCTTCCTGCAGCTTCCTGCAGAACCCAGGTTTGCACAGAGGCGTGTTGAAAGACCTTCAATTCTATTAAGTGCATTGTCTCTTTCTTATCTTGGCATAGAGCGCAGGAGGTGCAGATTTGGTAAAATATTAAGACTTTAACCCTCCAAATAGTTTAATTGCTTCCTCAAAGTGATTTTGTTTTTTCAAGAGCGGAGAGGAGACAATGTGACACAACGAGAAAAGAGAGTGAAATAGTAAACGCAGAGTGGGAAGTGAAGAAGGAGATGGAGATTGAGTGTCCATAAGGCTTTGCCCATTACTTACGTGGAGCCTTTTACAATGCCAAATGGTTTGGCAAAGACAGTTTTGCAGGCCGTGTTAAAGGCTTGATGTGGCAGTTTAGCAAATGCGGATAAGAGGAAAGACAGCAGGAAGTTCTGACTGTACTACATTGGTTGCCAGCGCCTTGTCGTATGTGTCCTTGTCAGAAACTGTGAGAGTTAGGGGAATGACATCTTTGAAGGTAGCCTACTGTTCTTAAATATAATACAAATGCATCAAGAAAGCTGAAAAGGCTCTTCTGACTGTGCTGTAATCATTGCTCCTTGGTGTCGTGAAATATCTATTACTTTGGGCAGCATATAGACAATCAGAAATAAACCACCAAGAACATAAGTGCATAAAAACAATGTTAATTCCCAGTTTTAATTAATGAATTCATCAATTACAGGCAGCACCCCTGAGTATCTATTAAAAAGGAAAATATTAGTCAGCCCACACCGGGCCAATTAGTTTCTCCCCTTGCTTTTCTGATGTGTGAGATACAGTCATGTTATATTATTTGTGTTTATCTCTTCTGAGTTCTCGGAAAACGACAACATTGTACAGTGAAATCTTGAACGGAGTGAATATCATGAATATCAATCCTTCTGTAACCTGCTCCCACCTCAAGATCAGCTGATTGCTAACTAATTGAAAGACGGCCAGTGACTTACAATGTGGCAATCACAAGTTCAAACTTGCATGACAAGACCTCTTGGTTCTTGGTTTCAATAACAAAGTACCAGACAACGTGAAGAAGATGGTGATATATGACATTTATTAGGCAATTACCACCTGCAGTGGGCCTTTGGGAAAGCTGACATTTTTAGGTTTAAAAAAAAAAAAAAAAAGTTTACTTGAAGTTTGGTGTTTGCAAAGTTTAAAAATACATGCAAACTGCATTTAGTCTACAAACGTCCTGTTCCACCTCGAGCTGAAGGTGCTGTGTTGGAGACATAAATCCTTTTCAGGCCACTTCAGCAGTCTTGAAATGGTGAATATTTTTGCGACACTGTGCATCATTCTGCAGGAAGCATCCAAAAAAGAACTCTATGACCATGAATAAATAAACCCAGTCCCATGGATAAACCTCAATAAAGCCTACAATGTTCATGCACACTGTGGCATTTGATTGATTTGATCCTCACCAGGAGTTATGGACGTATGCCAAGAAACAATGGACTCTGGCTGTCAATGTATGGATAAGGTTTTATTGTTTCTTTTGTAAAATGCCTTTATTTCGTTCGGCTTATTTTCTTCTATTCTATTCTTTTACTATTTGTTTGTTTCTGGAGCCAGGCACAAACTAATTTCACTACACGTAGTAGTACTGTGCATGACTGTGTATGTGACAAATAAATTAAGAGTTTATTTTATTTGTTCATGCCACATTCTGAACCTGCAACATTTTTCAGGCAACGCTCTTATCTGCATGCTCTTCTGCTGCTTGTACAATTCTCCTATTTGTATTATGTTACTTGTTCAACATGTCATTCTTTGTCATTTTTACACAAATGGCGCGCAGAAGGATCCAAGGAATGCAGCTCTTTCTAAAATGCTGCAGCGATCACAGCAGGCACCAGAAGTCACCCTGCATTCAAAGTTGCTTGGATCACACATCTTGCATTGTTTTGTCAAGCACAATGTGAAACATTCTCTACAGTGCAGCTTTGTTGTAGTTCTCATTCATTTTGTAATTAGAGGCTGCTGTTATTTGAATCCATGAATGTGTCAATTGCTTGGTCGCTGTACTTTAAGTCACTTACTGGCATTTAAACACTATGATGCTGCTTACTTCCTAATAGAAAAAGCGTGGAAAATCATTCCGCCCAATTATATTGTTCATAGATTGGTCTGTCCGCAATGGGGTTCACAAAGGTCTTTACAATTGGTACAAAAATGATTATTCAGTCTGTCAACGTGGAGCCATCCCAATGAATAAATTAAAATCATGTTTTAACCTTGTCCCTAATTACTTATTGATATATATTGATATATATATATATAAAACAATATTGTTATTGTCAGTGATTGTCAGATATCTGTCAGTCTGGCGTGAGCGAGAAACAATTTCCCTGATCACATATGAGCATAGTTCAGATAAATGTGCACGGCTCTCGGCCTTCTAAAATATTCCATTTCCTCTTTTGATTTCTCCCTTAAATTAACATTAATGGAATCATCAGAGTGCAAGTAAACAGAGTGCAGCGTTTCTGTGCTGCTTGAGTGCACACGGCTCTGTTCCTGGTCTTTCTCCAGTTTATTTATCATTTTAGTGATAGGGGTGTTTTTAAGCTTTAAACAACCAACTTCATTTGATTAAACTTTATGATTATTATTATTTTTCTGACAATCGGAGCACTGGCCGGACATTCACTCAGCTCATATCAAATTCTGCTTTACTTATGTGTTTGAAAGTAATATTTTGTGGCTATTTTCAGTTAATTGTAGCGAGAGAGGAATCATCCAGGAGCTTTGAAAGACTGCTTTGTAGATTCAGCACTTCAATGACATCAACCACATCCACAGCTTCCTTTGAAAACATTCAGATCTTTTTACCTTTCTCCAGATTTTGTCACTGTTTACAGAGTGGTTATGTTGGTTTATAAGTCCAGGCTTTAGGATTTTCAGATTCCTGTCCCTGAGCTACTTGAGGGTCCTCCATTCTTCCATATTCATTCCCCAGATGTATAGCTTGGCACTAAAGCAAGAAAAACAAGAATGTCCCTCATGCTCCAAGTCTGAAAGTGCCTTACAAATCTCAGTTGTGCTATTGAGTGCTCAAAATCTTGCCACACTTGAGGTCTCGATTTCTTCTCAGCCCAACACTCTTCTTGTCTAGTCTGGGCCAGACGGCCAGTCCAGCAAGATTGGTGGTTCCACGCTTTTCTTTTTACACACTTATGATCATGACAGTACGATAATAAAGTCCACTGTGTTCCTGAAAACCTTTTATGCTTTATTTCGTTATTATCTTCGTTTGTGATGATCTTTGCCTCAATTCTACAGAACATTTATTTCATGGCAAGACATGTTTTAGCTCTGAAATGCATTGTGAACTGTGACTTTATTTAGTTACATTCTGCCTTTTTAAATCCTATCCACTCAATATCTTTTTTTTTAAATTTTTTTATGTGGCTATTATGTTTAGATTATTGCCAAATAATGCCTTTTTGATTAAGTCTGGAACATTTCAAATTGAGTAAAAGGTAAAAAGTCTGAATAGTATCTAAGGTCACTCAATATAAATAAGCAGTCACTCAAATTTAATGGCTAATTATTTGTTGAAAAGACTTTAAAAGGCAGCGTTTAGAAAAGCGTCATTTTCAAGAGGCTTCCATGATTACAGTACCCGACTGGAGATAGAGAGCGCAGTGGCCCCACAGAAGCATGTGATGCCTTTGGAAAGATAAATGTACCCTTCAGGAGGGTCAGACCTTCAAAATGTCACTTCTTAGATTTAGTAAAGCATAACCCTCTTGAAATCTTTACGCAGCTTCCCTAAGAAGTTGTTGTCCCTCATAAATCTAGAAAATGTCCTTTGTGCTTTCTTTTAGGCACAAATGAGTGGAGAGAGATTATATTTGGGAAGGAAAAGGTTTCTGTTGTGTTACAGCTCATCGCCTTCAGCTACTTAGTAGCAGCACCTCTAAAGGGAGCTGCTTTAAAAAAAAAAGAAAAAGAAAAGAAAGTATTTCACCCTTTGGATGACAACCATTCCCATTCATGGGGAGAATTCATAATGATTTTCTAAAACAGCACCGGATGTTTAGTTTTTTTGGGCAACACTTCCTATTACAAAAAAAAAAAGGTCAGCACCCACATTTATTCCATCGTCTACTGAAGTTATTTTTGAAATTACATTCACATCGAATGTAAAGCTAATATTTCACCTCACAATATTGGCTCACATTACAACATCAAGTGCTTTGGCTATATTTACCTTTTCCTCACCCCAACACTTTATTATTTCATGTTGAATACAAGCGCAGCGTAAACAAATTGGGGATGTCACCCATTTACTCTTTAATGTGACACAAAACAGACAGACACAGCTCTCCTGTCTGTCCTGGTGACACATTTAGTTTTTATGTTCAGCTTGAAATAAATGTAAATGTACATCAGCAGGGCATGACTGAGGGGAAGTAGTATCCTCAGACAATCCTAATCATATAAACTATCTGGATGCATGGATGTAAGAAAGGATTAATTACAGGATGAACGAGGATCCATAGACATTCCCATTTTTCAATTTAACTGGATTACCATCATCTTCTTCAGCTCCATGAAATTGCTTAAGCTGCCCAGACTCTGATACATATATGCCCACAGACACTTATATGCCCTTCAGTGAGCAATAGAGAAGAGATGAGAGGGGAGCCATTATCCTCCACAACAAGAACCCACATCCATTCCCCCTTCCTTCCTTATGTTTCACATTTTAATCTTCCGCTGCCGCCTACCTGTTTCCACTCTCTTTCTGTTTCTTTCTCACAAGAGCGTGTCCTCCTCTCTTGCTATTTCTCTTCATCTCGCTTTATTTTTCACCTTTTCTGTTCCTTTCTTCCTCTCGGGTCTCTTTACTTTCCCACACAGCTCTCTGTCATCCGTCTCATTCTTTCTCTCCGGACTCTTTGCTGTCATGGTTTCTGTCGCCTCTCCCTTCATCCATCCTTCCATGTTCATCCAATCTCTCAAATGAATCTGGTTAATGGGCCCAGCCTTTGTGCAACCGAGCAGAGCAAATGGCACAAACGTGTATGTACCGACCTGCCAACAGAAACACACACAAATGTGCACTGACACATGCCTGCTCATGCACACGCACGTATGGACACTTTGCAAATAGAAACATCCTTGTACTGAAGCACACTCCCAGGAACATTCAAACACATGTAAGTAACCAACTACTTTGCTGAAAAGTGTCTCTGAAGATATTGCCAGCATCCCATAGGAAAAATAAAAAGTCTTTGATTTATGTGTCCAGTGATTTGATTGGATAACCTCTTCATAGCACTTCGCTAATTAGCAGCTGGATACAAGTAAATAGCAGGGCGGAGCGGACCCGAAAGGACTAGTGGGGGTTGGGGCTTTTCCCTTAATTATTCTACTAACTCCAGTGTCTCAGGAGACAGGAAGGGCATGTGAAATAAAGTCCATAACCCCACAACCCAGGCAGCAAGCAGAACAATTCTCCATCATTTGCATCTTTTCTGTATCTCTCAGTGTCGCTGTACCTTGACTCAGTTTACATGTGTATCCTGGAACTCGGTAGACAAATCAACAAAGATAAAAATTATGTCGTTAGTCATCGTTACGTGCTTGAAACTTTTAGAATAATAATTCATCCGTGGTGTTATATAACTGCACTATGTGTCTCGAGTAGGCAGTCAGATGAGGTTGTACACTTGACGACGCTGCAATTGTTTGCGGTGCCTCTGGTTTTGCTTCGGTGAGCACCGGGACTGTCGTCCTTCTGCGCTCCTGTTACCTGTTCCAGAGGACCCCTGGGCCAACCAAGCCTGAAAGGCCACCTTCCTCACCGATATCCACCAACGGGTTCTCAGAACGACAGGTGGCAATGACCTTCTGACCACAACTCCAAGCAACTGCTTCCATAATGGACGTTTTGAACATGGCCCACTCGGATTCCACGTCCCCAACCTCCCCTGGGATGCTTGACAAATTCTTCTGGAGGTGGGAGTTAAAGACCTTGTGGACAGGGACGCCACCTGATCCAACTCAGCACCAGGTGGTGATCAGTTGACAGCTCTGCTCCTTTCTTTACCTGAGTGTCCAAGACATGCAGAACTCTAACCCACAAAGTCAACCATCATCCTTTGACCCAAGTCAAGTCAAGTTACCCCCCAGCAATTGCAGATGTCGCCAAACAGATATAACCTGAACCACACAACCTCGTCAAACCTGGTAAGAGTATAGACAAACACACAAGACCAAAGCTCAAGAACACCATTCACACCATCCTGGTGTCCTAAAAATGACATTCCCATACAATGAAACTGCATTGTCTTTTGCATTTTGAGGGTAAACGTATTTTGTCCTGGACTACGTATATTTTCGACGTATCACAAATACGTTTGTAATCAAAGTCTGCTGACGTCCGCGTATGGAGGTGGCTGGGGTGGACGGATGGGTCAAACACACATCGGACTTTCACCCAGGAGACAGAGCGCTGTTGGTGTCCCGTAAACCAAAAGTCAACGGCGACTTTTTGAAATTTGCGTCCATAACTTCAACAACGTAACAAACATACACATTCTAAGCCAAACCCTGATGTTTTTAGTAAAACAAAACAAGTAGTTTTGTTGCATTTTTGTTTTGTTTTGTTTCAATTTACAAGCGTTAACTAAGTGTTTAAAGCTGCGACCATAATCAGGGAGAAAACACGTTTTCCTCGAAATGTAACTAAGAATGCAGTTTAGTTGTATGGGATTGTATTGGGAGTAGTTTTTTATAGGAGACAGGGTTGTACACACAGAGAGGAGAAACAATGCAAGCACGCAGAGGCAGAGAGAGACAAGGACAGAGGCTGAATCTCCTGGGGTGACAAATATCCAGATCCAAAACATCTCTAATTAAAGACGCATGAAAAGCTTGAACCTTTACAGCCAAATAGCCAGAGGTGTCAACCACAACACCTGGACGGTGTTTTACCTTCAAATCAACAGAGGTTCTGCACCAGAGGTTCTGCCACGGCCTTGCTGAGACGGACAGGAAGCCCCTCAGGAAACCTGTCCACAGTTGTGGAAAATAAAACAAACCGACACTACTGCTAATTTGTTATACGAGTGCTCTGATGGATGAATGTATTCTTTGATTTTGAAACAGTAGCCTTGTGTTATTTTTCCTTTCTAAGGCCATTGCATGGATGAATTTTATTTTATGCAAAAAAATCGCCCCATAGCAATTTTTTAACGGCCCACTCAGTCACTTTATCCTGGTGTCTGCCTTGGCGTCGGACTAAAAAAAGTGTTTTGTAACTACTCAATATTCATACATCAGTTATAAAGACCTAGGACTCTTTCCATGCATTCCTTTCACGACAGTATTCTGCGAGGCGTAGATTCAGCAAGGTGCTGGAAACATTGCGTGGGGATGCTGGCTCGGTAACAACCAGCAGTGCACATTTGCCATCTGAACCACCAATTGCGTTAATGGGTAGAGATCTGGAGACCGTCTGGAAACATTTGGCCCTTACGATCTCAGGGTTGCCTCTGTGAATTTATGTGATGGATCCAGCTTGAGACCTCCGTCATTAGTTATGATTTAGTACTTTTTAAAATTAATTATTGAGTAATCCATCAGAGTGGTACCAGCATTCACTATATGCTTAATCTGATTGTTATAGAACGCTTATGTCATTGATGTTATTTATGTTACAATAGCTAATCTCCTATAATAGTATATCATTTTGTTAGTCACAACGAAAGATAATCTCTATCATCCTGCGGGGAGGAAATCAGAAACCAAATTTTGTGGAGATATGTACAATGAGAATCATAAATATCACAACTTTAATCAATCCTGTTCATTTTGTAGTGAATAGTCTAGCCAAGAGAGAGAAAAGATAAGGTTTCATATGGCAGCAAAGCAAACTAAGGCCTGAAAACATGTTTGCATGGCATCAATAAATTATCTGAACATCTTCACGCAGCCCCTTGTTAGATCCTGCATGTGTGTGTGTGTGTATGCCTTGGTTCGTTTATAACTTGACAACAAAATCAAACAAAAAGGATTATCTTACATATCACAATCCTCTCTCCAAATTTACAAAATGTCTCGCAACAGAAGCCTTATGTCTGCTCCCCTCTAAATTGAATTTGAACAAATTCAATTTGCAATTTACAAATGCAACACATTGATCATTCTTCATTCATCAGATGTCTTCACATTAATATTATATATTTTTTTCTCTGCTGAAAAAACAGCAAGGGACTTTTACAAACAGTCACAAGAAGATTGTTCTAGCATGTGACAAAACAAGACTGTCTCTGTAAACGGCTACATCTGTTTATATACTTCCCATTTAGCTGTGTGGCATCCATACTGCCACACTGAAATATATCCGAAGTCTTTGTATGATCTCTGTCTAATGAGCCTGTAAGCAGCTGCTAACACATGTTTTTTTGAATAATAGATGTGATGGGCCAGTGGCTCCATCACTAGGTTAGCATCAGTGGCCACGTGTGGAATGAATCTGAGATACAATAACACCGCATGATGCATCTGTCGAGAACTAAAAGCAGAGAAGAAGAGACAACATGGTTCCACAAATGCTCAAATTATCCATAGATTCAGATATTAAGGTGATGTTAGATTTGTTTACATTCAGTTACTATCCCTGGATTTATAATTAGAATATTTATATTTTTCTATTATTGCATTACATGTTTGTTATTGCACAATATGTTTGTACCTTGTCTTGTATCTTGTTCAGCCTGGTAACTGGGACTTCTTTTGTACGTCCGTAAATTAAAGAAACTTACTAGCGTACTTACGTTAAGCCAAAGCATTATCTTTTACTAAGCCTAACCAAGTACTTTTGTTGCCTCTGTGTTTTGTTTTATTCAAATCCACGACAATAACCACGTGTTTAAAACAGCGACCGTAATCCGGGACAAAATACGTTTCCCTCGAAATGGAACTGATAATGCAATTTTGTTGTATGAGAATGTAATTTTTAAGAGCCCAAGCTGCCCAAACTTTTACTAAACCTAACTAAACAGTTTTGTTTCCTAAACCACACGTTTAAAACTATGTATTATGTATGTATTATTACCATAATTGTGAATGCCGTTTCGTTGTATGGGTTTGTTGGAGACGGGGTTGCTCTTGTTTTATACCTGTTTTTGTATTTTCTTGTTCATTCTTTTGTTTTGCACAAGGTCCAAAGACACATCACTTTGCCCCTCTATGTACTGCACTGCACTGTATGTAGATGAATGACGATAAAGTCCCTCTGATGTTAGGTCTGAGCAGTGTTATGCTGCCACATACACATACCGTAAGTACACATACTGAGGTAATCTTGCATGTACACACCGACAACCCTTGATCCCTTAATCCTGAGATGAGTCGTAGCTGGACAACCACCTTGAATTTGTAACATGTGTCATTATGTGCTTGACTGCATGTGTACCCTATTTCTATTTTTTTATTGCATCTGTGCCTTCCTCTCAGAGCCTGTCGGCAACTGATCCTTCTAAGAGGAATACATCATCCTTTATCCCGTTCCCTGGTGCTGGCAGCGCACAGAGTAACTCTATTCCACTGATCTAGTCCCTGTGATTAAGTGTCTTATTGTACAGTGTTGTACAGTTCTTTTTTCCAGCTGAGGGCAACAATGAAAAGCCCTCACCGGTGAGAAGTTGTTAAATGAAGCTATGTCAATGACGTACTTCTGGAGCAAAAGACATTTCTTTGTGATAATTGACTCATGTGTGGGAACTTGGTGTTCCTGTGCTGTGCATATTTATGTGCTGTGCACACAATGTTCAGAGGAGTGCTCAAACGGTTTGTTGTCGTGTGAATGTGTCATGTCTCATAGCACGTGTGACAAAGTGGTCAAAATGTTCCCCTGCTTAACTTCAGCGCACTGATTTGGCTTTTTAAAATGTCATTTTATTCATTTGTTCATTTATTTCCTAGGTAATTGGAGTTATGATGAGCAGTATAAGGCTAATAAAATCCTAATTTAAATTCCAGAGACTTGATGATTCATCCGGACTTTATGACATTATTTGAGCCAGAATGTGCCCATAAAATGAATATGTGAGAATGAACATCGCACAGAAACAACCCAAGTCCTCAGTGTTTTCTGATCTGCCACCTCTATGGTTTAATGATAACGACGGTTTATTGTAATTTGGGTTTAATTTTCATTGCTCTTGCCATCAGTTCTATAGGTTATGATAATTACTGAGATTTCAGGACATTGCAGCATCATTGAGAATTGTTCCAATGCGGCAACAAGATTATCCAATCCACTTTATTGGGATGTGAAACTGAAGGTGAGTGCACCTGCAAAGTTGGTGATAATCGATCATTGAAGAAGAAAACACTGTGGGCAAAACATTAAATTGCATGGGTGAACCAAGGAAGCGCTCTGCCAACTGTAACTAATGTTTACACCAGACAACTTGGATAAAACCATTTACTTTCGTTTTTCTCTTCCAAACAATTTGGTTTAAACTTTGTTTATAACTGTCTAATCGTCTGACCCTTTGTGAGTGTTGGCCCGTTGGACCTAATTCTAGCAATGGTACCATAGATCTCAGTAGATAAAGTGGCCCATTTTCCTCCAGCGGCACAATATTGGACTTATATTCATTACATTACATTCATGGCCGAAAAACACAACTCCAAATGAATGCTAATGTTGCTCTGTGTCTCCTGAAACAGCAACTGTTTGTGAACATGTTTGCCATATAAACTTTATCAGGGAATAATATCAAAGTTATTTTTTTACAGCTTGTTGTGCTGCCCACAGAAAATATTGCAGGTCTAAAGTCAGGGATAGATTGGGTGGAAGAAACCAATGCCGGCTGTTGAAGACGAGGTGTGAAACAGAGTGTCGGTGTCACTTACAACCCCCCCTTTTTCCTTTACTTCTGAGAGAAGACAATCATTATTCCATGACTACAAGAAGTTAAACATAGGTTATTTTAAGCATTTGTACAGGCAACAGATGCTGTCGCTTCGTTTCTCTCAAACAACACACAGGCTCAAAGAGTTTGAAGGATTTCTAGCATGTTTGCATCTTTCCCCCACAAAAAAGTTGTTCTTTGTTCATTGAATGAATTAGAAAAATGGCATAAACCATGGTTTAAGACAAATATGGAGAACTTCTAACTGTAGTGACAATGTCATCTCTCACAGACCATTGGGTAGAAAATCATAAATCTAAAGCCCCAAGCATCAGTAAACCCCAAGCAGCAACAGGCTCCACACACTCCTTGCTCATCTTTGTTACAACCTAACCAAATCACCATGGATGTCAACATGCAGCACCTCAGCATTGACAAATAGCAGCACAAACTCTAACAGCCCCACATGAAGCAGCCATGCATTTATAGCAACGTGGTATGATTGAACTCGTCCATCTGTAACTCAATGCCAGCCTCGGTGGGGATCTAGCGAAACAGAGTGTGTGTTTCACTTGGATGGCAGTAAATATAGAACCCTCATTCGGCTATTTCATTTTTCTTGCATCGATCGCTTGATCCCCATGAGCCCATGTGAGCGATCCATCAGAAGTTGTTGAGGTTATTCAGCCTAAATTACAATTGGTCTTCTAAAAGTAGATCGCAGAATACTGGGGAGTAAAGGACATTTCCAGCCCAAGGGAGAGCTGCTTAAGTGAGTAATATAGGAGAGACTCATGCTCTGTCAAGTGAGCACCTCCTCAATTAAGAGTTAAGCTTAGACATCAATGGGATCAGAGGAGAGGCTTTGACTGCTCTTCTCACCCCCCCCCCCCCCCGTTCTTGTGGGAGGGTCTCGTGGCAGCCAACTTCTGCATGCAGCCCTGTTTCACAGAGCAGATAGGAGCTATTGTGGTAGAGGCCATTCATTGGTCATATGCATCTGCAAGGACAATCCAATGGCTGTCCGTGTAAAGATGCACTTATATGTCTGCATTAAAACCAAGGTGTTCATCTCCGCCACAGGCTCGACATTTAAAAGATTCTGAAACATCTATTTAAGAGACACCTAAATTAATTGAGAGACTGTTCTTAGAGAGAAACCGTTTCCAGTTCTCATTAAACCAGCTGATAACTCAAGTTGAATTACACAAAAACAATTTTTATTCTCGCCGCACTGTTATACCAGTGCATGATGAAGTGCAGACTTATTCATACGAAAACTTGTGATGCTTTCATTATATTTTGATTACATTTCCATTTTGAATTGAAAAAAATTATACCCTCCTGCGTGCCAGCAACCGCAGAGAGATCTGTGACAATGTAACCTGCTCTATGGATACTGATCTCTGGTTAAAAACAAACAAAAAAAAACACTTTTGACATTTGGTTTTTGGTGGATTGCCATGAAATTCTCCTCAAAAAACTCTCTTAGTTTTGTGAAGTCACAAAGGCCACTCTTCAGATGGGAAATACAGGCTCAATCATTAACTAAGGTCACCGGGGAATGTGGAAGTCAGCGACTGGAACGCATGAAAAAAAAAAAATCAGGGAGCCCAAGGCAAGGGGGACACTAGCTTTTGAGTGTTAAGGCTGCATCTGGGTCCCTTGAGGTCCCTGCAGACAGAAAGAGCAAGAGTGGGGACCATGGAGAAGGGATAAAAGAAAAGATGAGATCAGAGGGAAGGGATACAAGGAGGAGAGAATGCAGGATGGAGTTATAATAGAGAGTTAAAAATGAAGGGGACAAAATGAAGGATTTTTTACTGGGAGAAATACGCCGATGTGACTTTTTAACAATCAGCTGTAAAACGATTATCTCCTTCATCCTGTCAGATTAGGACAAAAATCCAATGACTTTATAAGGCGTCTCGGATGTATTATGTATTAATTTCTGCATTTCTAATTCATCAACTTTCCTTCAAATCTTCCTGTTGCAGTCACACCATATTAAGGAGGCGGCTCATCACCACTGGTGCTCACAGATGATAAAGGATCCTTTCCTTTATCCTATTCACACATGTTCATTTAGATTAAGTCTTGTGGAAACACAATTTCTAGTGACGCATCTTACATTTTATCATATTCTAAAATGTACTGACCTCAGTTGACTTGAGGAATATTATCCTCTATGACACACTCCCTCCAAATAAAGAACAATAATCTATGTGGAAGTATTTTGATTCCGATAATAACTTTAAAAAAAATACATATCATGGTTTCTCCAAGTTTCCTTTCCCATGGTTTTATCTTAATCTGTTGAACTAGAATGCACTCTGAGAGCGCAGATCTCCACCAAGACCGATGATGCATTCACATGCTTCTCACATGGTCCAATTTCCCGAGTCGGGAAGTTGTTCTTCCCACTTCCTAAGTGTGTTGATGAGGTTTAAGTCGGAATGTGGAAACAACATGGACCCTGCAAACAGATCTGTTGTATTGTGTAGTTCAGAGCGCTTAAACAACACGTTTATAGCTGTTTCCGAGTTATTATTCCAATGGGGAGTTCACATACGTTTTCTCAGCCGGCAGCACAAATGCTCACAATGTTAACAAAAGTGAAACATAATTTGTGTATCTGCTCCTTGATTCAGATCCACTCCAAAAATGTATTCTTCCTTGGCCCCTTGCTGTTTTTGTGAGAATGTGGGAGAAAGAAGCTGAAACAATGGTGAGTGGGGAAAGAGCTGACGAGCTGACGGATGACAGGTGAGTTCAATTCTGTAATCAGGAGGGATACCGAGAGAGAGCAAGGAGGAAGCCACGGCCACGTGGAGGAAGCCACGGCCACGCTACACACACACACACACACACACACACACACACACACACACACACACA